>OY720441.1:207749714-208102214 GCA_963082915.1 Dolichopus griseipennis
ACCAAGTCAACAAAACACATTTAATTTAAGTACTGATAATATTATCAGTCAATTTCGCCATCTTAAAACATTTTCTGGTAATAATGACCACAGTTTAACATCGTTCATAAAATCTGTGGAAAATTCAAGAGAATTATGCGGAAACAACCAACAACTCTTAAAATATTGTCACCAAATAATCTTAAATCAAAAAATGGAAAATGAAGCTGAAAAATGCATTAGACAATTGGGAGATGAACCTTCGTGGGAAGAGGTGAAAACAAAACTAAAACAACACTTCCAACCACACAAAAGTTATTCTGAATTATTCAACTATTGCAGATTTATTAAGGTATGTAATTTAAGAGAATTATTTGATGAGTTTATTAGTGTTAATTACCAACTAAATGAATTATGATCTTGATGCTAGAAAACCGGAAATTTATAGACCGGAAAATATTAGTAGAGAGTTATTTGAAATTTTAATATTAAAAATAGATGGGAATATAAGAGCTCACATTTCTGATAATTCAAATATAATAGAAATTTATAGTAGGTACGCTAAGTTAAAACTTTTAGATGATGTAAGAACTATAGATATTAACCATAGGAAAATTAATAATAAATATAACAATAATAAAATTTTTCAAAAACCAACTCAGAAAAATCCCAATCTTTTAGAAAATTGTAGTTTTAATAAAATTAATAATAATAAATACAGTAATAATAACAATTTTACAGTGGGGAATAATTCAGCTCAACTTAGCCAAAATTCTAGGAATTTTCCCAAACATAATAGCAACGCAAACCAAAGTAGCTATTTTAATAACAATCGAAGTAATTATAGAACACCTAACAATTTTAATAGTAATTCTGGACAAAGTAGACAAAGAATTCAATTTAATTATCACTGATATAGTAATTATTTCAGTGATAAGCCAGACCTGTAAATTTCTGATGGAAATCGGAAATTTACAGGATAATGCCGTAAATTTTCAAAGCGAGCCTTGGAATTCAATCTCCCCATAATTTTTTTAAATATTGAAAACCAAATAATTAAATGTCTGGTTGATACCGGTTCTACAACAAGTGTAATAAGACCAAATATTTTAAAAAACTATAACGAAGAAAAACTCGACAAACCTATGTTTTATAGTACAGTAAATGGTACAAATAAAGTAACAAATTAAATAGTTGCTCCCATACCAAAACAGTTTAACACTTCTGGAACTATTTCTTGGAAAGTAGTAGAATTATTTGGTAGAAATTATGACGCCATTATAGGGCAAAATGTTTTACTGCCATTCAAAACGAAAATTAATTTAGAGCATAAATGTATCGATATTTTTTATAATGTATAAATGGCATTTTTTATAATGTATAAATATTTTTTATTGATCATAGTTATCCATTCGATATTTCTAATATTAATACACTTCAACCAATTGATGGTCACTTATATGACTAAATGAATCTCGAAAATTTAAATGACGAGGAAAAAATAAAAATTACTAAACTTTTAAAAGAATATGAAAACTTATTTTTTATAGAGGAGGATTCACTAACTTTTACTCATGAAATACAACATGAGATAATAACAAATTCAAATAACCCCATATACTCGAAAATATACCGCTATCCAAAAATTCATGAGTTAGAAATTGAGCATCAAATTATAGAAATGCTGGATCAAGGGATTATTACTGAGAGTAACTCTCCTTATAACAGTCCACTTTGGATTGTTCCTAAGAAAAAGGACAATCCAGGCAAAAAAAATGGAGAATTAAAATTGATTACAGGAAACTGAATGAAGTCACCGTAAGTGGTAAATTTCCAATTCCTAATATTGACACGGTATTAGAAAAATTGGCAAAATCACAATATTTTACGACCCTCAACTTGGCTAAGGGATTTCATCAAATCTTAGTTAAGCCTGAAGACAGAAAAAAGACAGCATTTTCCACTCCATTTGGCCAAAAGCTGTATTAAAAATTCAAATTGTTAAATGCAATTTCTTATCTAAAGAAACAGAGTACCTTGGACACGTATTGACCCCACAAGGCATCAAGCCAAATCCAGAAAAAATAGAAACAATTAGAAATCTCAGACTACCTACAACAATAAAACAAATTAAATCTTTCCTTGGTATAACTGGATACTATAGGAAGTTTATAAAAGATTATTCTAAAATCGCCTATCCAATTGTCAAGTACTTAAAAAAAGATTGCAAAATAAACATAAACGACCCAAACTATATAAATGCTTTTGAGAAACTAAAAGAGATTATCACTGATTATCCAGTTCTGAGATATCCAAATTTTAATAAAAAATTTAAGTTAGTCACAGATGCTAGCAATTTTGCTTTAAGAGCTGTCTTGACTCAAGATGGGCACCCTACCTCTTTTGCTTCTCGTACCCTAAATGATCACGGAAAAAATTATTCGACAACAGAGATAGAATTGTTAGCTATTGTTTGGGGTACTAAATATTTTAGGCCGTATCTATTTGGAAAAGAATTCGATTTACATACTGACCACCAGCCTATAAAATGGTTACAGGCAAAAAATTCTGGGAAAGATATTAACCCTAGACTTCGAAGATGGTTAATACAACTAGGAGAGTATGACATAAAAATAGATTACATAAATGGAAAAGATAATAAGGTAGCCGATTTTTTGAGTAGGATTGATAAAAGTAATAACGAAATCAATTTGATTGAGACAACCAAAAACAAAAACAGGGGGAATGATAATGACAATTTGAGTATCAACTTAGAAAATACGTTTAAAGAAAATTACTATTTAAATAATGAAATAAATAATAATGAGTTAATAGAAGTACAAACAATTCACTCCCAAGAAGAAAATTTTAATGATCACATACCTATACTAGACACTGTTGTAAATCGCTTCAAAACCCAAATAATTTTAGTAGAAAAAAAAAGCAAAGAAACAGAGAAAATTTTTAATCATAAAAGAATTTTTTTTGATATAAATGATATATTTATAACCAATTACAACAAAAGTTAATAGAACTCTTCTCAAATAATAAAAAAGTAAAATTTGTAAAATGTAGTCATTTTGCAAGAGACATAGAAGATGAAAATGAAGTGTTAAAACAAATTGCTCTGTTAAGAGAATCGGGACATTCGGGTATAATAGCAAATTATGAAGGGATTAAAAATCACATTTATTATCCTAGTCTGAAACATTTAATTAACAAAGTAATAAATAATTGTGAATTTTTTTCTGCTGCGAAATACGATAGGAATCCTATAAAAAAAACATTTAAAATAACAGAAACACCATCTCAAATAAATGACATAGTTCATGTTGATTTTTACGTCAACTCTAAACACTCTTTTATTGTTTTTTTTTATAAATTCTCAAAACATGCAGTTAGTTTCTATTTAGAGGATAGAAATAATCAGACACTAATAAGTAAAATTCGCCAATTTATTTCTATAAAAGACCATATATAAACATGCTATAACTCTATAAACATGCAGTTAGTTTCTATTTAGAGGATAGAAATAATCAGACACTAATAAGTAAAATTCGCCAATTTATTTCTATAAAAGGTAAAATGAAAAAACTTATCTGTGATAACGATTTCAATAGCATAAACATTAGAAAATTTTGTAAAGAAGAAAAAATAGACATTCATTTTGTTAAGCCTAATAATCACACAGGAAACGCAGCCATAGAAAGATTAAATAACACCCATACAGAAAAAGTTAGGATATCAAACTTGGAAGAAAAATTAATATTAAAGATCAAATACTAAAAGCCATTCATTATTATAATAATACTTATCACTCCACCATCAAATCTACTCCATTCAATGTAGAAAATAATAAAATAGATAGCAATAAGGTAAAAGATCGTATGAAAACAATGAAAAATAAAATAAATACTAAATTAAATAAAAATAGAGAAAATTGCAATGAAACTCGTAATGTAGGTTATATAAAAAATTATGCTAGTTTACGTCACAAAGAACAACCTAAATTTAGAAAATACTCACTAAAAAATATACATGAAAATAACATTAAAAGAGGTTTAAAATTTACAGATGAAAGTAATATTAACCTGGTTAATAATCCTGTGGCTTCTTCCAATGACATCTCTAACATTGATCATAGAAAAAATGGACTCTGAATTAGGTTATCTAGAAGTTAAAATTGATGAAGTAGAGATAGTAAGTAAATTTGATATCATTTTACATATAGTTTATCCTTCAGAAATTTTAGAAATAACTAATAGTTTAGAGACCATAATAAATTCTCTGAATTCAAAAAATAACAAAGCATTTGCCAATAGTAAAATAAAAAACATTCAAAATAAAATTAAAACTATATTACCTCATATAGAGGTAAAAGAGGTATCAACAAAAAAGAGGTTTAATCAACTTCGTTGGTTCTGCAACAAAATGGTTGTTTGGAAATATGGACGATGAAGATTTGCAAAATATTGAAAAACACCTAATGATCGTCGAACAAAATAGTCATACTTCCATCCAAACGATTAATCAACAGGTTAAAATAAATGAAAATTTCAATAACACATTAAAACTAATAAAAATTCAATAAAATTAGATAGAATAAAAATTTCTAATAAGTTGAACCAAATAGATACTATAAAAAACGAATTTTTAGAAGAAACCTTTTTCTTACAACTTATGCTTAAATTCGACTTAATTAAGGATCAGGTAGAACACATTCCAAATAATGTTGCCTCGGCTAGATTAGGAGTTTTGCATCCGAACATTTTAACAAATGAGGAAATAAATAGTTATGATATAGATTTTAAGAAACTTTTAAATATAAGACTAGGTGTAGCCAAATATCCTGATAAGGCAATTATATTTGCCATTAAAATTCCAACCGAAACTTCAATTTTTAATAAGAAAATGTTAATACCTGTACCAAATTCAAAAGATAAACAAATTGATGAAGAAATGGAATATATAGTTAGGATTAATAATAAAACTTACACTTTCGAAGAAGATAAATCAGTAAAAGAACTAAAAATAAGTAAAAATTGTGTTCTTAAAGGAAATTGTAAATTAATTATCACAAAAAAGGAAGTAAAATACATAAAAATAGAAAACAATATTTTAATTCTAATAAACATGAACCAAAAGAAATTAAATTGTACTTGTGACGAAAGAGTTCCGATACTTTACGGAAACTATTTCGTAACTTTTCATAATTGCACTGCTATTCAAATAGATAATAACAGGTATAACAGCAAAACTATAATATTTGTGAATAAATTTGTAATACCACAACAGTATAACAACAATGTAACATTTACAGAACAAAAATTAACTTTTGACGAAATAAAAGAATTTACAGAACACAAAAATGTTAGTTTTAGTTTTACTCTTACGATTTTCATAATAATAGTAATAATAGTAGTAACCCTAATAGTATTAATTCATTATTATTTAAGATATTATAAAATATTTCAAATTGATTCAAAACAAATTCAAGAAAATTTTAAAACAAATGAAAATGTGCTCTAATTTAGTAAGTAATATAAGAATAAACTAATTATAAAAAATTTGTTTTTCTCAAGTTCAAGTTAATTTTTTTAACTATTAGGATAGGTCGGAAATTTGTTTATGAAATATGTACATGTATAAATACATATGTAAAGAAATAATATAACAAAAAATAAAAAGAAAAAAATATTGGTCATTCATAATTCTAAGTATTAAATTTTTAATTTTAGTCAAGTAGGTATAATGTCAAACAATTTTAATAACCTGAAATTTATAATAAAAAAAAAAAAAAATTAATAATAACAATAATAAAATAAAATAAAACTTAAAATGTAAAAGAAAACAATATGTACCTACATATGTTGCTAAGTTCATACATAAAATTTAAAACCTAACAAAATTTTTTGTACCCAAAAAAAAAAAAAAAAACCAAATATGATTCTATATAAGAATATTGCAAAAAAATGTACCTATTTATAATACTACCTATTTTTTATATTTTAATTGTAAATTTTTATATGGTAATTTATCAATTTTTCTATAACATAATTTGACTAAATAAGGCTAATATTCTGCAATAGAATATAAATCATAGTTGTTATCATAATATTTAATCGGCTTATTTTTTCCCATACAAATATAAACATCCTTTTCCTGGGTAAACTATTTGACCAAATTTAATGAAAAAACAAGTAAAGAAACAGTCAGTCGGTGCAACCGACTTAGAAATACCCTACACCTATTTGGTTCAAATTTAAGGACATATCCATAAGTCATTTTAACACCATAAAAGCTGTTATTAATTTGATCGTAAGACATAGCTAACCAAATTAACTTTATAATACTAAAAACATTTTCTAATTACACTATCTATTAAAAAATATTACAAAATCTTACTAATTTATCTATTTAAAAATATTAAAAAACAAACAAACTTGAAATAAATGAAAATATATTTATTCCAATTCAATTACAAAATGAAAAAATTCTAATTATTAAATTTTGTGATAAAAAGATAATCAAAGCATAATAAATTTAATAATCCAAATTTTTAAAAATTGTAATTATTTTAAATGGCTAGTTTATATACCTAATAGCAAAATATGCAATAAATGTACTTCTAAAATACAATTACAAATTTTGAACTTTTCATATAATTCATTTAAATATTCAAATAAATTTTACATAAATGCAGCAAGTACCTTTGAACATAGCTAAACCACTACAATATAGTCTAGATTTCGGAGACACATAGGACATAGGAAATATATTCTTTGGCTTTGAAATTAAACTCGACCAGAACCAATTCGCATGGTACTTTCATTACTAGGAACCTAGAGTTTAAATTTCATCAAAATACCGGCATTATTTTTTGAGTTATGGTGTTTTTAAGATATATGTTTTTTAGTCCTTGAACTTGTCATGGGTTTCAGAACCCGAAACCATGGTACGATTTCGCCCATATGCAGTCCCGTCATACTTTCAATACTAGTTAACCTTTGTATACAATTGGAACGTTCTATCTTAATTTTAAGTTACTAGTTTTATTAATTTCGATGATAAGCTTTTACACATTTGGGGGTCTAAGAGAGGTCCTGAACCACCACTCCAAATGATCCCTAATTAGGGGGGCACGGAAGAAATAGTAAAGAACACCCTGTGCCAAATTTGAAGCTTCTACATTTGTTTCAAGTTACTATTTTTATTAATTTCGAAAATATGCTTTAAGGTCCTCGGAACTGAGTGGCTGGTCCCCGACCCACTACTCCAATGGGACCCAAATTTCAAAGACACTTACGAAATAGGAAGGGACACCCTGATACCAAATTTGGAGGTTCTATCTTCATTGGTTTCGGAATTACGCTAGTTTGGCCTAAATTCGATCAAAAAGTTCTCAGTTCCGAAACCATTGTCCAATCCTCACCGTACGTAATCACCGCCGTAGTTTCATTACCAATAACCTACAGCACAAATTTCATGAAGATAGACTCATTAGTTGTTGAGTTATCGTGATTTTTAATATATGTTCGTTATCCCTGACACCGACTAAAAGGTCCAGAATCCGAACCCATGGGCTGATTTCGCCCTTATACAGCCCGCGCTTTACTTATAGTACTAGTTAACCCTTGTACACAATTTGAACGGTCTATCTTAATTTTAAGTAACTATTTTTAGTAATTTCGATTATAAGCTTTTAAAACTTGGTAGGTCTGAGAGGGGTACTGAACCACCTCACCAATTGATCCCAAATTAAGGGACCACGCAAGAGATAGTAAAGAATACCCTTGTGGCAAATTGGAAGCTTCTACATTTTTTCAAGTTGTTATCTTTATTAATTTTAAAGATATGCTTTAAGGTCTTCAGAAATGTGTGGCTGGTCCCCGACCCACTACTCCAATGGGGCCCAAATTCCCAAGACACTTAGGAAATAGGAAGGGACACCCTGATACCAAATTTGGAGGTTCCATCTTCATTGGTTTCGGAATTATGCTCGTTTGGCCTAAATTCGATCAAAAAGATCTAGGTTCCGAACCCATGGTCCAATCCCGACCTTACGCAATCCCCGAAGTAGTTTCATTACTAGTAACCTGCAGCACAAATTTGATGAAGATAGTGTCATTAGTTGTTGAGTTATCGTGATTTTTTATATATGTTCGTTAGCCCTTCAATCGATTAAAAGGTCCAGAATCCGAACCCATGGGCCGATTTCGCCCATATGCAATCCCCGCCGTACTTTCAGTCCTAGTAACCTACAGTTAAAATTTCATCAAGATAGCTCCATTATTTTTTGAGTTATCGTGCCTACGGACAGACATGGCTATATCGACTAAGGCGGTCACGCTGATCACAAATATATATACTTTTCCCTATCTAGCTCGCTTCCTTTAGGTGGTTACAAACACCATACCAAAGTTAATATACCCCTTTACCTATTTATTCTATAGGTGTAGGGTATAAAAAATTAAAGAATAACATTAAAAAAAATAAATATATATAAAAAACGAGGAAGATTATAGTTGCCCTTGTCAACTTTTAGATACCCGTGCTTACCCACTAACCGTTATTTATTTTCCACATGCTATTATAAATATTACAAAAAAAATATAAGAAAGTAAAATAGTTAAAAAAAAATTTAGCTTATTATCCCATAATTTTTGCTTAAAAAAAATTAAATAAAAAAAAAAAAATATTAAATTTTTAATTTATTATACCATAATTTTTGCTTAAAAACAAAAAAAAAAACCATAAAAAAAAATAACCATACAAAAAAAAATAGCCCACCCCAAAAGTTGGCCCGAGCGATGTCCAACTTTGCCAACTAACTTGCCCTATTACTTTACCTGCCCAGTTTTAATTTTAACCTCGTAGCTTCATTAGATTCACAGTTATCGAATTGACAACTTTGTATGGCAGCTGCCCGAAAATGGGGTCGCAACATTTTGAAACTCCATATTAGTGCTCGATTCATTATATAACTAACAGTGTGTAATTTTCATCCTCGTAGTATACTCAGTTTCCAAGAAATTCATATTGGTGCAAAGAAGTTGTATGGCAGCCCCCGCAAATGAAGCCGTAAAATTTTGAAACTTCATATAAGTGCTTGATTCATTATAAAACTAACCGTGTGTAATTTTCGTCTTTCTAGTATAATTACTTTTGAAGAAATTTATATTGGTTTAAATAAGTTGTGTGACAGCTCCCCGAAACCTTGGTCTGGTCTTAACCAAAAAGAATAGGGAACCTTAAAAATGTCCAAAAAATGTTTTGTGTGAATTTCAAAACTCTAGCTCTAATTTTTCAATTCTATCTCTTTTAATTAATTTTTAATTCACGAATATATTAAACCTAAGCAAAGTAAGCATCATATAATCATATTGATAAAATGATTCATTCAAAATATTACACATATACATATTATATGAATATACATATATAAATTATTTATGAAGCCATTTACTTAAAAAAAATCTTTGTCTTCTTTTTTTTTGCTTATCTTAAATAAACTACGCATCATTTAAATCATATGAAATTCTAACTCGAAATCTTTATCTACTTTTTGTAACAAAAACAAAAAACAAAAAAACAAACAAAAAAACAAAAACAAACAAAATTCATATAATTTCATGTTAAATACTTCATGTTAAAATTTTTGTATGAAAATATTGGAGTTAAAAAAGTTAGCTGTTCGAGAGCTACCCGAAGTTTTGGTCCGATCTTAACCAAAAAAAATAGGGAACCTAGAAATTGATTGAAAAATATTTTGTGAAAATTTCAAAACTGTAGCTCTTTTAGTTTTTGAGTTATCGTGCTGACACACAGACGGACGGACGGACGGACGGACGGAGGGACGGACGGACGGACGGACGGACGGACAGACACACATAGCTAGATCGACTAATTTTTCGATTCTGAGCCGATACGTACCCTTGACACTATATCTAGCTCGTCTAGATCGATGCGTTACAAACGGAGGAGCAAATCTAATATACCCGATGTCATATATGTATGCACGGGTATAAAAACATTTAAGTTAAAAAAAAAAAAAATTCTGTCATCCACCACTATCAGGATTTGAACCAGAGACTATATATAATAGTTAAAATTTGGTACAACAAACACTATCACCCCGTTCTATACCCTCTCTAAAATTATTTGTGATAGATCTTTAATTTAAAGAAAATTCAAACTTAAAAAATTAAATTAATTTTAATAACTGTAGTTTAGGAAAAAAATTTTATTAAAATAATTTTGTTTTAATAGTAAGTGTAATATTCATCTTCTCATTAATTAAATACACACAAAGTAAATAATTATGAATTTATGAATCCATACATTTGTAAAATGTTTAGGAGGTACAGTCGCAAAAATAATTTTATAATTTAATTAATTTATTTATTAAATTAAAAATTTATTTCATATATATGAAAATTTATATATAAAAAATAAAGAATAACATAAAAAATAAATTTATAAATATAAATTTATAAAAAAAAAAATAATTTAAAATGAAAAAAAAACAAATTAAAAAATTAAAATGTGCCTTTCACAACCATCAGGATTTGAACCTGAGACTAATGTTTAAAATTTGATAAAAGGAACACTATCACTCCGTTCTAGACCCTCATTTATATAAAAAGTGCTAGATCTTTAATTTAAAGCAAATTCAAACATAAAAAAAATTAAATATAATATAATAACTGTAATTTAGAAAAACATTTTACTTAAAAAATTTTTTAAATAATTTTGTTTTATAAGTAAATGTAATATATACATCTTCTCATTAATTAAATACATACAAAATATATAATTATAAGTTAATAAATGCATAGAGGTGTATAATATTTAGGTAGGTACATTCGCAAAGTTTTATAAAATAATAAATTTTTTTTTATTAAATTGAAAATCTATTTTATTATTTTTATTTTGATAAATATAAAATATATTATATATATATATATATATATATATATATATATATATATATATATATATATATGTATATATATACATATCATAAAATAACATAAAAAAGAATTTATATAATTACCGAATTAGTAATGATATGAATTATTATATTATATACTATTATATATTTTTTTATTTGGAAATTATTACTTACCTCACTATTAAATTTTTATTTACACAAACGATCAAAAGTTCCAGAACCCGAACCCGTGTTCCGATTTCACCCATATGTAGTCCCCGACGTACTTTCAATACTAGTTAATCCAACACAATTGGAGGTTCTATCTTAATTTTAAGTTATAATTTTTATTAATTTCGATGATAAGCTTTTAAAACTTGAAGGGGTTTAAGAGAAGTACTGAACCACCACCTTAATTGATCCCAAATTATGGGGACGAGCAGGAAATAGTAAATAACACCCATATTTCTACACTTGTTTCAAATTACTATCTTTATTAATTTCGAAAATATGCTTTAAGGTCCTCGGAACTGAGTGGCTGGTCCCCGACCCACTACTCCAATGGGACCCAAATTTCAAAGACACTTACGAAATAGGAAGGGACACCCTGATACCAAATTTGGAGGTTCTATCTTCATTGGTTTCGGAATTATGCTCGTTTGGCCTAAATTCGATCATAAAGTTCTATGTTCCGAACCCATTGTCCAATCCTCACCGTACGTGATCACCGCCGTAGTTTCATTACCAATAACCTACAGCACAAATTTCATGAAGATAGCCTCATTAGTTGTTGAGTTATCGTGACTTTTTTTATATATGTTCGTTAGCCCTGACACCGATTAAAAGGTCCGGAATCCGAACCGTTGGGCTGATTTCGCCCTTATATAGTCCGCGCTGTACTTATAGTACTAGTTAACCCTTGTACACAATTTGAACGGTCTATCCTAATTTTAAGTAACTATTTTTAGGCATTTCGATTATAAGCCTTTAAAACTTGGTAGGTCAGAGAGGGGTACAGAACCACCACTCCAATTGATCCCAAATTAGGGGAGCACGCAAGAGATAGTAAAGAACACCCTTGTGGCAAATTGGAAGCTTCTACATTTTTTCAAGTTGTTATCTTTCTTAATTTTAAAGATATGCTTTAAGGTCTTCGGAAATGTGTGGCTGGTCCCCGACCCACTACTCCAATGGGACCCAAATTCACAAGACACTTAGGAAATAGGAAGGGACATCCTGATACTAAATTTGGAGGTTCTATCTTCATTGGTTTCGGAATTATGCTCGTTTGGCCTAAATTCGATTAAAAGGTCCAGAATCCGAACTCATGGGCCGATTTCGCCCATATGCAATCCCCGCCGTACTTTCAGTCCTAGTAACCTACAGTTAAAATTTCATCAAAATAGCTCCATTATTTTTTGAGTTATCGTGCCTACGGACGGACGGACGGACATGGCTATATCGACTAAGGCGGTTACGCTGATCACAAATATATATACTTTTCCATATCTAGCTCGCTTCCTTTAGGTGGTTACAAACACCATACCAAAGTTAATATACCCCTTTACCTATTTATTCTATAGGTGTAGGGTATAACAACCAAAAGAAAGATTTTTTTTGTTTTCATAGGACAATGATATTTTTTTTAAGAATATTGCGCTTTTTCAGGTGAAAACCTGTCTATAATTTAACGTAATTTTAAAATTTAACGGTCACGCTTTTAAAAGTTGAGGCTTATGATTCTAATATTATGAGCCGACTTTCTGTGTAAATGTAATTCATTTTCGGTTGTAACTCTCTGCTCAATCAAACTATTTATTATAGGCGCCGACTTATGTCTTTATTTTTTTTTGTTTAGTTCAAATGTTCAATGAACAAGGAGATTTAATATTTTTTAAAAATTTTTTTTTTTTTTTGTTTTTGTTTTTTCTTTATCTTAAAAAGTGAAAAAAATGAGTTCTGTTCGAAATGAAAGCAATACATTTGGTTTATACAGTAGTTTTCATTTATAACGAACTCGGTTCAACTTTAATTATAATAAACTTTACACTTTTTGTCACAGAATTAAATTTTACCTAAGAATGGAAGTTTTTTATTACATTGATATTTCTTTTATTTAAAATTATTATATCTAATTATGTTGCTTGGCGATAAATTAAGTGTTTTTTATTTACTTTTGAATATAAAAAAAAATCACAATAACGCATGAAAAATACAAAAAAAAATTTCAATAGAAAAAATAGCACTATACATAGGCTTGAGGCTGAAACATCAAATATAATTCTAGCAAATGAGTTCGAAGTTTCCATTCTAGAATCAGCACATTCGACAATGTTCAAGTCTTATATTAATTTTTAAAAATTCACAGCATTCTTTTAAAACGACATTCATTTATTACGACGAATATTTTCCGTTGCATCATGGTCGTTATAACCGAAAAGTACTGTATTTAGTTTTTACAGTTATAATACAATTATAAAAAAAAAATTTTTGTAAATCGTAAATTATTGTTGCTTTTTGTTGTTTTTTGTAAAATAAAAAACCGACTTCTGAAGTTGCCATTACGTCTGAGAGTAATGATATTTAAAAAATATATGTATTTGCAAAAAAATTTAAAAAAAATAACAAATAATCTTTCTAAAAAAAATAATTTGTAATTTAAATGATTTGTTACTTAGGACCTAACCAAAATCAACGCGTACGGAGCATAATTTCTGGAAATTTCCAGAAAATTTTGAAATACATAGTTAGGTACGTGAATTTACATGTGAGCAACCGAAATACGCGACGTACTGGTACCTCAGATTTAGAAATTGACAAAGCGAAAAATAAAAATAATATTTTATATAATATAATTTATAATTTAATATAATAAATTTAAAATAATATTTTTGTAAAAAATTTGTTTATTAAAAAATACCTATAATATGTTTGCAGAAACATAAAAAAGAAATAATATTTCTTAAGAAAAATGATTTGTTCCTTATGGATCAACCAAATTCAGCATGTACGGCGTTCAGTTTCTGTCAAAAATTTTTGAAATAAGTAGTTATGTAAACAAATTTACATGAAAGCATACGCGACGTACTGTACCTCGGGGTTTTAAAATTTAAAAATTGACAAAGCGTATAAAAATATTGTAATTGTTTTTTCTTATGTTGCAAAGATTTAATTTTAAAAATAAAATATTTAAATGCAACGTTAATTTTTGTTTCAGGAGTACATAATTGTCTGATTAATTGTCATATATATATATTTGACATTTTAAAACCACCTGTCATTTGAGAAGTTAATTATATTTAATAGTATTTAAATATTAATAAAGTGAAAAAATTAAGGTTTATTGCTGATATAAATATAAAGAATATTTTTTAACATGGAAGGATGTAAGTGCTTATTGGTTATCAAATAAAAAATATGATTTAACATAACCTATTCAAGAGAATTTTAATTAAAGCCATCTGCCGGAAATTATTAATCTACTCTGTCATATACTCTTTTACAAGAGCTGGAGTAGCTGGCAATAGTTGAGAGTAGAAAAGAGTTTACTCCTCATAAAGGAATGAAAGCAATAATATTTATTTGTTTTAAGAAACTTATGAGTCATGGCTCATGACCATATATAGAAATATATTTTTATCAATAAAAAACTTAGGAAATATTGAATAAATAAACTAGACAAAAAGGTATAAAGTAAACTAAGGAATTCAGAATCATTTTTTAAAAAATGGAAAAAGGGTAGGAAAAATTTATTCTTTGATTTATTGCAAATTTTTTTTCTTTGCAATAAGTCTTAAGATTGAGATTTAAAAAAAGACTTCGGTCAACTTGACTATTATTTTATACTTCTGGCAGCTTCAAGAACGAATTTTGGGTTCTTGACTTCAATAAATATATGTATATGTTTAGAAATATGTATTTATTAGAATAATATTTATATGTATTTAGAATTTTAATTTAAATTAACTGTACCAATTTATCCTCTCTTTAAAGCGGCTTAAGCTGTAGAAATAAAACTCAAAAACCGGTACTTAACAATGTTTTAATAATTAAGAAAAAATATAAATTTCTTTTTAAGCAAATTTCAAGCGAAAGAATTGTTGACAACACTGTTGGCATAATTTTTATTATGTATAGTCTAATATAATTTACACAAAACGAATTTTATATGTTAATTTATAAGCAAAAATAGCTCGAATTTCGAGCACTGGCCGATACTAGTAAAAGTAAATATGTATATAAATAAAGCTTAGACAACTAAACAAAAGTTTTTTTTTCTCATTTGTTTTTCATTCAAAAATTATTTTAAGTTTAAGATCATATTACTCTCCATAATTAGTAAACAAAAGAAAACTATGTATAAATAATTGTAATTCACTTTTTATTATCACAAAATTTAGAAAAAGAAAAAATGTAATAATAAAAAAAAAATAAAAAGAAAAAAAATATATTTAGGTAACTTAACGACTCAGGAGAGTGTTTTGTCAAAGGGTGGAGTAGTTATATTATATATAACCTTCATTAATTTCAAATTATGTAAAACTCATTCACCTTTTGATAAATAAATTAAAAATTAATTGAAAACAGGAAATGCAATTTAGCATTTCTTTACTAACTTTTAATTAATAAATTATTTTAATAAAAACAAATCCAAACCACAGTCCCGGTACTTTTTGTAGGCTTCCTCTTTTTTTAGAATGGCTTCTTTGCAAATACGATTAAACCAAGTTTTGGGTTTCCGTTTAATAGATTTCATGGAGTGAGGTATAAATAATCTCATTCCAAGTAGAATATTTTCACTAATTGCATTTGCAGCAAAGTCAACATTTCTACCACGGAAACACAGTGACCAATCAAAGGTTTTGTTAAAATTGTTCAGACCTTCCCAGTTAGCATGGTTATAATGACATACCAATTTTTTGGGAAGGGACCTTTGGTTGGACACCGAGCCTGCCTGGAAGCTTGTATTAACCAAACAGTGTTCAGAACCCCCCAGGGGGCAACCAACTGAAACCACATAGTTTTCAGGGTGTGTGGTTAGAAACCAATCCAAAAGGTGACCTTCTTGATCAGCACGGTCAAGGATTCTAGTGGGATTTTTAACAAGTTGAGAAAGTTGAAGTAGAGCGGAAAATAATTCAACTTGTTTCCCAATCGAGTTTTGACTCAGAGAAGAGGTACTGGAAAAGTGGAGCCAGTCTTTAATATGAACATTAAAATCCCCCGCCTGAATAATTTCAGTGTCATGATAACATTTGAGAATTGATTGATCTGGTTTGAAAGGTTTTCAATTTCCATAACAGTTTCTTGTTCACTTGAATTGGGTGATCTGTATAGAAAACAGAAATGTATAACATGCTTTTCAAAATGGATTTTGACTCAAACGTAATTGAAATTTGGGCTTGAAGATTTGTATTTGTCAAGAGTGTTAAAAGCAATGTATTTTTTAGATGGCGATGCCTCTTTTGGGAACGAAGTGTGAAATGACTGAGTAGCCGTTAATATCGAAGTTAACATGGTGCTCACTAACTTGCGTTTCAAATAGAGCAAGGATTTCCGGTTTAATTGAATTAAGATGACCCTCAACGGCATGAAAGTTCGTTTGTAAACCGCGAATATTACAAACATTAAGGTTAAAGTTGATAATTTTGTTAAAAATTAGAAAGAAAACAAGTGATGATAAAAAACCAAGGGTTTTTAAAAAAGCACATTTTCAAAATAATATAGTGTTTCATACTAAGTATTTTATCGGAATATAATGTTGAAGCTTCAATATTAACGTTTAATTTAGGAAATATATACGTTAGTGACTAAGTTACTGCTTACTTATAAAAACAGTAAATTTTTAATTTTTAAGCCCTATTAGCTCTTCTATGGGGAAGGTAGCCAAATTTCTCAAGGACCTAACTTCATCTAACCCCGCCCAGTCCCCCCACTCCCTCTCCACTTTGTAGTTTCTAGGAATTAAACCAAAATTTCGAATTTTACTTAGAATTTTATTAACTAAGCAAAAATGAGTAAAACTGAGAGACACTTTCTTCAGTTTAAGGAACCGCTTTTAAATTTAAGAAAAGCTTTTAACATATGTTAAAATATAATGTTGGACCTTCAAATTTTGTATATTAATAAAAAAAAAAATGGACAGGTCTTCAAGTTACAGGTGCTTAAAAATAGCAAAATTTCAATTTTCGAGCCCTTATAGCTTCTAAACAGGGGGCTTGACAAAAAAATTTTGTTAACCGACTCCTACTAGCTTTTGAGGACCTAACTTAGCCTAAATTTCAAGGCTCTATCTTAAACCGTTTAAGAGATATGTGGGACCAAAAATTTTGCAAAAATTTAGTTTTATATAATGCTAAATTTTAGTACCGTATGGCAACCCTATAAATTTGATCGACATATTTTTGTTGAGTCTAGAAAAGCAGCTCTCTTATGCCGTTTTTCGATTGAAAACTAGAGAGAGAACTAATTTTATATCATTTTAAATATAGGGCTTTTTTGCAATTTGCAGGGGCTGTAGCTTCGTAACCCTTCAAAATTAAGAAAAACCTTTAACACATGTTGAAATATAATTATAGGGCTTTGAATTTTGTATATCACTAAATAAAATTTGGACAGGTATTCAAGTTACAGGTGTTTAAAAATAGCAAAATTTCAATTTTGGAGCCCTTATAGCTCCTAAATAGGGAGCTTGACAAAAAAATTTTGTTAACCGACTCCTACTAATTTCTGATTATCTAACTTCTCCCAAAACTTCAAGGCCCTAGTTTGAATCGTTCAGAAGATATGTGTGGTCAAAAATTTTGCAAAAATTGAGTTTTGTGTAATGTTAAATTTTAGTACCGTATGGCAACCCTAAACATTTGTCTGTCAAAAATTTATAAAGTTTATGAAACCAGCTATCGTTTGCCGTTTTCAGATTGAAAATATATTTAACAGAACTCTTGTTATAACCATTTAAATATAGGGCTTTTTCCAAATTTTGGGGGCTGTAGCCCCGTGTCAGGTGGGGCTACAAAAAAAAATCCTCTACGAAATTATTTTTTTTGCAAAAACTACCCATGGTTAAAATTTCTTTACTCTATTTCAAACGGTGTAAAAGTTTTTGTAAACATAAGGATGGACGGATGGACGGACGGACAGAGTGAAGCTATATAGGCACATTTTTACAAAATTTTTTGAAAATATGCTAAAAAACAAGAAAAAAAAAACAAAAAAACAAAAAAAATGATTTTTAATGTACGATTTCATCAACCTTTCGACAACACCTTTTAAAAAATAGAAAATAAAATTTACAAAAAAAAAAAAAAAAAAAAATTAAAAAAAACAAAAATTAAATTTTAAAAATTTTATACTTAAAAGTCTTATTTCGACCGAGAAAATGGTTTATAACTACGTCGAACAGTTTTTAACATGCACGATATACAATCTATATAGAAACTGCCCTTATTGTAGTAGGTTCAACCAAAAACTCAATCAAAATAAAACAAATACACAATTACATTTAATTAAAAATAAAACATTTGTAATTGTGGCAATATTTGTAATTGTGACAAAAACAAAATAAAAGTTTAAAAAAATTATTGGACATATACCATGAGAATTTATTAATTAAGTTACGGTGCTTTTATGATGATATATTGAGAGAGGCGACAGTTATTAGAAACATTAACATCTATCAATGGGAAGGAGAAAGATAGATATATTGTTTTGTTTACCACTAGAAGAAAATTAAAAGAAGTATTACTTCCAAAAAAAATAAATAATTATTTTAATTTAGTTTAATGTAAACAAAACTAACCGGCGCGTGACGTGAAATTTTATAAATGTTATATAAAAACATTTTGTATGTATATAAAAATAATTTTATATAAAAAAGAAACTAAAAAAAAATTATTTAAATTAATTAATAAAAGAAAAGGAAAAACAAAAATTTACAAAAGTTATAATAAAAATAAAAAAAAAAAGAATTTAGTGTTTGGTAAAATTATTCTAGTTAAAAAATTAGTAAATCAAATAAATTTAAATAATAATACTTATCCCGGTAACGGTAACGGTAAATTATTTTATATTTATTTCTATTTAAAGCATTAATGATTTTAATTTTTTTTTTTTGTAATAAATGTTATACTTTATTTAGCTTTCTTAGTGTCTTTTTTTTTTTTTTTGTTTTGCCGGCACCTCTACGTGCTAACTGTTCACTGTGATAGGCTAAACAGCCTGAATATATATATGCATGTCGGAACAGGGGAGATATATTTATATATTAGAACTGATCAAATGAATTCCACATACAATTTAAACATGAGATAGTACTACGCCTTATAACATGTATAAATGTCTTAGATTTTCAATAGTTACAGTTCTATTTTTGTTTATATTGTAATAAATTTTTACTTGAGTTATATGGTATTCTATATCAGTGAGTTATATTATTTAATTGAAATATTTGTTTACATTTTGTATTTGTTTATATTGTTATATTTTATTTATTTATTATTAAAGATGTATAATTATTAATTATTAATTAAGCCATTAATTTGAACCCAAAGGCGAATGGTAGCTGAGTCGAGTTGAAAACCAGATAAAAGTTTTTTCACTTTCACTGGGATTCGAACCCGGGGCATCTCGCATGAAAGTCGGCACTCTAACCACTGTGCCACCCAGCCGTTAATAGAGTGAACTCCATTGTCAAAGAGGAACACATATACAAAATTTGAAGTCAATCGGTTAAAAAATTTCTATTTAGTAGCAAAGTAACGAAAAAAACTATAAAAAACTGTTGGGCCGCAACGGGTTAACGGAACTCTACAAATATTTTTTTGTGGCTTCATTTATAAGCAAATTAGTATTTCAAAAAACTTTGGGTTCAAATTAATGGTCTATTACAAATGTATTTTTTTTTATACTCTAAATTTTATATAACATACTAGCAGATTTACCCGGCGTTGCCCGGGAGCATGCAAATTGCAAAAAAGGAAGTTTCAGCCAGTTTTTATTAATATAAAAATTATTATATAAAATTTTATAATAATAAAATAAAGTTGAGAAAGTTCTTTGTAGTTATTTGACAATTCCTCTTGATGAATTAATATTTTTAAACTAGTCTGAGAGACACCCTCATAGCAAATATCATCCTTGTCATGGAAATACCATATAAATTATCACCAGTATCGATTGCTTTCCTTACAATAGGAGGGACCATTGAATTGATATACGTTTTACTTTTTCCCTGTACATTTTTTTTAATGTTTGGGCAGAGAGTCTTTCCCTTAATCCAATTTTAATATTTGTTATCTGGCATTTGGAGTTTGCTTGGAGTAATGCTAATTTTATTCTTTTGAAACCACGCAATCACTTTTTTTAACTTTATTTGGATTAGCTACATCAACTATGTATTCTTTCGCATTATTGATATTTTTATGTTTTTTCTTTGTAAATGATAAAAAATTTAAAAGATTTCTATTATTTTTGGTTTTTTGGTTTGACTATTTCTTTAACTGTTTTTATTACCGTCCCTGTTGTGCTAAATCAGCAATTCTATCGTTATCAGTTTTATTACTATTGTTATTATTATTAATATTATTATTATTCAGTTATTGATTAAATTTAAAACTACACGGTCGTGTTTTGTTTTCTTTATCGGTACAAATTTTAATTAAAATTAAACGGTAACGAAAAATGAATTGCTCAGTAATTATTAATAAAAAAAATAATCGAGGACAAATAAAAAAAAAGTAAAAAAATAATTTTAATTACTTGAACTGGCGTCGTGTCACAAATATAAGATGAAAATTAAAGGTGAAACTGGAACTGAATGTGCGGGCTATGTAAAAAAATTTTCCATGGAGCTTTTAAATGTTCTGGTGTGGGTCAAAGCACAATTAGTATGCTGTGCGCAAACCAAAATATAAAATTTATCTGTGATGACTGTCTCCAATACATTCAAAATGTAGACCTGGTATTGCAGAATATGGAACAAGCGGTAGCAAAAAATAATGAATATCTCAAAGAGTACAAAAAAGACTTTGAAACGGCAATAAAACATAACGAACTTGAAGTTTTGGAATTACTTAGAGCCATCGAAAATAATAAAATGAAAAGATTAGATGAAATTAAAAATATTCAAAAAAAAGAAGTTGATAAAATAAAATTACGGAAGTCTTCAAAAGTGAAAGCGAAAAGGTGAATGAAGCATTTAAAAGTTCAATGAAAAAAAATTATGAGGTGTGCAATAATTTAAAAAAAATTGTGAATGAAGGTCATGGAAATACAGGTGAATCAGTGTCATTTGCTGATATTAAATAAAAAGACTGTGTAAATGACTTTCCAATTGTAATGAAAAAGGATCTACCGTTAATAATTAGACCGAAACAAAAACAAAAAAGTGTCACAACAAAAAAAGACTTAAACATGAAGGTAAATCCAAAAAATTTAAAAATAAAAAATATCGTAAGTAGAGTTAACGGTACTATTTTAATTGATACGGACTCTATAGAAAATCGTGAAATAATAAAAACGGAACTCGAAAAAAAAATTAAATAGGGATATGATATCAAAATTCCTGTTGAAATAAATCCAAAATTCGAAATAGTGCATATGAACAATAAATTTACCGAAAATGAAATAATAGATATACTAAAAAAAAAAATTGTTTTATAGAAATTAGCGATTTAAAAGTAGTTAAATTAAACGTGATAAAAAAGTATAACAAGGAAATGCAAAATGCAATAATTGAAGTGGATAGGGGTCCTTTTCCTAAAATAATGGCTGCCGAAAAACTATGTATTGGTTGGGAAAGATGTAAAGTGTTTGATGCTATCACTGTTATGCGTTGATACAAATGTAAAGGATACAATCATCAATCGGCTGACTGTACAAATACAGAAAAGTATCTTAAATGTCACAAAGACCATAAAACATCTGATTGTGATAAGCAGCAGGAAATTAATGAGTGTATCAATTGTAAAATAGCCAACGAAAAATTCAAACTTGGTTAAGAGATAAATCATAAAACATTTGACAAATTGTGCACAGTGTATATAAAAAAATTAAGGGAAAGAAAACAAAAAATGGGCTACTAGCACTCAAAGAAAGTCACAGGTGATGGAAAAATACCAAATGATTATATTGAAAATAATAATATTAATAATAATAAAAATATCCATAATAATGCTGATAATAATAGAAATAATAATTATAATACTAATAATAATAGTAATAATACTAATAATAATAATTATAATAATAGTAATGATAATAATTATAACAATACAAATAGCAATAATAATAATAGCAATAATAAAAATAATAATAGTGATAATAATAATGGCAATAATAACAATAATAGTAATAAAAATAGTAATAATAAAAATAATAGCAATAATAACAATAAAAGTAATAACAATAGTAATAATAATAATAATAGTAATAACAATAATATTAATAATAATAATTATAATACTAAAAATAATAATAATAATAAAATTAATAATAACAATAGGAATAACAATAATAATAATAGTGTTATTCACAAAAAACCAAGTCTATTTTCAAAACTAATGCACTTTAGTAAAAATTAACCACCCCTCAAAACTAATATGATTAGCTTATTTTAGGAGACATATTGATAATAAATACAGAGAGCACTTACAAAAAATTAGAGAGTCTTTGATTAGTTAACCATGACACGTAGCAAACACAATAATATAAATATGGTGCATTTCAATGCTAGAAGTTTAAGGAAAAATATGACTGAAATCGAACTTTTTGTTAAAGAAAGAATAGATATTGACATTATTATGATTGGTGAAACTTGATTATACTCAGATGAAGAAAAATTTTTTAATATACCTGGCTTCTCTGCATGTTTTAACTCTAATAATGAATCAAGAGGAGGCGGAACCACTATTTTTATTAAGCATAATATTCGGTATTCGGTGTTAGAAATATTGGAGCAATTCAATTCTATAATTAATTCGTTAAATAACACTTCCCCATATTTAAAAATTGCAGTTACCTACAAAAAACCAAGTTATAACAATAGCGATTTACTAGCTCATCTGGATTTAATTTTTAACAAATACAAGAATATAGTTCTGATGGTTGATATTAATATTGATTTATTAACAGACACAGAGCTCCCCAGATCTTATAAATTGATGTTAGAATCTAACGGAGTTACCATAAAAAACGTACTTAGTTATGAATCTGCTACTAGAGTGACTGAATATTCTTCTACGAACATCGACCATATTCTGACAGACCTACAAGAGTTTGACTTTGACATAAAGCTTCACGATATAGTTAATCTGGATCATAAAGCGGTTAATGTCAAATTAAATAAAGTTTTAAGAAAGATTGAACCTATTTTTAAAAGGGAAATCTACAACACAAATTTTAAGAAATATAAAGAAAATGTTAGAAAGTTACTTGAAATAAATAAATGTCAAAGTGTGGATGACCTTATAAAAATATTGCAAAAAGCAAAAGTGAATTCTACAATTAAAACTCTCCGAAGAGTTAGAAACAATAATCATTGGATGACAAAGGAATTATTAAATATGAACAAAAAGAGGAATAATTTGTTTAAAAAGTTCAAAAAGCAGCCTAACGATATATATATATTAAAGCTAGTTTTAAAAATGCAAAAAACAAGGTGACGTATGAAATAACTAAGGCCAAATAAAATTATTTTAATGATAAACTACAATTAGCTGGTGGTGTCCAAAGAAAAATTTGGAAAGTTCTAAATAATCTCATCTTAAAAAAATCAATTGAGTCGAGCAAGGTTATTAAAGAAATAAACGGTAATGGAATCAGAACATGTGATAGATTTGAAATTGCAAATTTCTTTAATTCTTACTTCAGTTCAATCGGTAGCAAACTAACAAATAAAATTACTGATGCTGAAAAATACGTAATAAAAAATAGATTCGTTGAAAAATCTATTTTTCTTAAACCTACAGATGAAACAGAAATATATAACATCATCATGCAATTAAAAAATAGCTCTCCTGGAGGTGAAAATGTTTCAGCTACAGATTTAAAACATGTTGTAACTTTGATAAAACCTATAATTGTATGCTTGATAAATAGATGTCTAAGTACTGGTATATATCCTGAGTGTCTTAAATCAAGTATAGTTGTACCTATCTTTAAATCTGGGTCAACATTGGATGTATCAAATCACAGACCAATTACTCTATCAAGTTGTATAGGAAAAGTATTTGAAAAGGTTATAAATTCCAGAATACAGGAGTTCGTGCAAAAACTTGTAGGATTTGATACAAATCAATTTGGTTTTCAAAAGAAAATTGGAACTGAATCTGCAGTCCTAGAATCCACCAACTCAATTGTAAATAAATTGGAAAAGAAAATTATGTTTGTTCGGTATTTTTTGATCTTAAGAAGGCCTTCGATACAGGAAATCATAATATTTTACTTAACAGATTGCATGAAATTGGAATAAGGGGTACAGCTTATAACTTACTCTACTCATATCTGAATAATAGAAAAACTATTACAAAAATTAATGGAGTTTTTAGTAATGAAAATAATATAAACATTGGTGTTCTCAAGGATCTGTACTTGGTCCTACATTATATTTACTTTACATTCATAACATCCATAATGCGAATTTGCGAGCTAATTACAAGATCTTTGCTGACGATACTTTACTTATCTATAATGCTAGAACCTGTAAACAACTAAAACTCTTGTAAATACTGATTTAGTGATTTACGAAAATTAGTTAAAAGGTATGAAAATTAACTATAAATGCAGAAAAAACTAAGTTTATAGTATATAAAATAAAGAATAAAATTGATATAAATCCCAATCTATTGGTAAATAAGACTAAAATTGAAAGAGTTCCTGCATATAAATACCTTGGAGTTGTAATTGATGAAAAACTGAAGTGGGAGGAGCATATTAATAAATTAGTAAAAAATACTGTGCATCTCCTGGGTGCCTTCAAAAGAAGTGGAATTATAATGAATAAAAAACTGCGGATAAGTTATATTATTCTCATATTATTTCGCACGTCAGATACAATTTATGTAACTGGTCCAGCTGTTCATTGTGGTTGAAAGATAAAATTAGTGTTCTAATAAACAAAGCCATTAAATGCTTACATAAGTACGACTGGCTTACACCAACAAATGAAATTTTCAAACGCACGGGATATCTAAAGTTACCCGAACTCATTATTTTGGAAAAATCTAAGCTAATTTTTAAAATAGAAAAAGGGGTGTACAAAAAAAACATCATAATTACCATAAGAAACAATATTCATAATTGCAATACAAGAAGGTTAAACAATTTAAATGATGCCAAATTAATAGAATTATCACGAAATAGTTGTCTCTCGTCATCAATAAGGATCTATAATAAACTGCCGTTGGAGTTCAAAATACGTTCAAATTTGGATATATTTATCAAAAAACTGAAGCATTCTTAAAAGAATAACTCTTCATTTGTGGATAGTATAACGCAGGAGTGAAATTTTTCAACGCTCGTAGCACATATCTGTACGAGCTGTTATATTTGTATTTATATAATTATATATGTATATATATATGCAAATATATTTAATTTTAAATAATTTACTTTGTTGAATAGTATTAGGAAGTCGCTGCGATGTTTTATACCAAAGCTATAAGTTTTGTTTATATCACAGTTAAAAAAAAAACAAAAATAAATGTTAAAGCTTAAGAAAAAAAAAAAAACAAAATAAAATGTAAAAACATATGTATATCATAGCTTCACTCTGTCCGTCCGTCCATCCCTTTTTACCTACGGCTGACTAAAAAATATCAACAACGGGTAGGTATTGCAATGACAATAATTTAATCTTAAAACTTTTTTGTAGCCTCCCCGTTACGGCGTAAAGTCGGAAAAAAGCCTATATTTAAATAGTTATAATTAAAATTCTATGAGGTATATTTTCAAAGTATATTTTAAAATTCTATAATGTATAAGGTATATGTTAAAAGTTTTTCTTAAATTTAAAAGGTTTTCTTCAAATTGACGAAACTGTCTCTTCTTTTTAAACATTTTGGCTTAGATAATAAAATTCTAGGTAAAATTCCAGAAATTTGGTGTAGTTCACAATTGATTTTCTAGAACCTATAAAAATGGAAGGCTGAGGACAGGAGGGGGATGGGCAGATCCTCAAGAATCATCATAAGTTTGCTTAGCAAAAATTTGGGAACATTCCCTATTCATGGGCTATTAGGACTTAAAAATTAAAACTTTTATGTTTTTATAATACAGTGTATGTTTTTCTAGTGTATGTTTTTCCAAAATTGAACGTTAAAATTGAAGCTCCATCATTATATTTCACACTTGTTAACAGATTTTCTAGAGTGCATTGCATTGTTATTATATTCTAAGTATTGAATTCACTATTATTCATTATTATTAAATTGATGAAATAACTAAATTAAAATATTATCATTTATTTGTGTGAATAAATTATAAAATACTCAGTAAGAATATCTATATAATGTGCTTTTTAAAAACCGTTTGTTTTTTTCATCACTTGTTAATATGTTGTAACCGTTCCATATATCTCTCCTCTACCGCCTTTGCTCTTTTTAACTGGTCTTTCCATTTCTTGCAATAACAGATCAATATTTCGTATATACACTATACATTCTTCACATATATATTTTAAATGTGAATTTACGTCTAAAATTATACGCTCCTATAGTGTTATATTTAAAAATGTGATTTCAGAACCTTTCGTGGCAAATTCGGGAGTTCCACAAGGTAGTTGGCCCTCTACTTTTTATCTTATCTGTAAATGATGTTTCTTCTTTAATTTCTAATTGCGAGCTTCAAGTTTATGCTGATGATATGAAACTTTTTAAAAAGATTACATCTTATAAAGACGCCATTCTTATGCAGAATGATCTTCAAAAATTTAACAAATGGTGCGTTAATAACTGTTTACTACTTAATGTAAATAAATACGCACTGATATCTTATACACGCCGATCTAGTCCTATTTGTTTCAATTATAACTTAGACCTAAAGTTACTTCAATAAAGGACTTAGGGGTGTACTTCGATTTCCAACTTAGCTTTAAAATCCATTATTATAATAATATTATAAATAAAGCTAATTCACTATTGGGATTTGTTAAACGTTCTGCAAAGGAATTTTCAGATCCTTATGTACTTAAATCGTTGTACACTTGTCTTGTAAGACCAAACTTGGAATATGCTAGTCAAGTTTGGTCTCCGTTTTATATGGTACACATTGATAGGATTGAGGCAATACAAAAAAATTTTCTTAGATTCGCCTTACGCCATTTGGCATGGTCGAATCCCATTATTTTACCACCATATGAACAAAGGCTAAAATTAATTGACTTGTGTACTTTAAATTTTCGACGTGAAGTTTCTGATGTCATTTTTATTACAGAAATTGTCAAGGGTAACGTTAAATCTAATTTAATTTCTAGTAAAATTATTATTAGAAATCTTCAACGCCTTCGCTCTTGCAATTTATTTAAAACTAATAATCATAGGACTAACTATGGCAAATTCGAACCTATTAATAGAATGCTTATTATAGGTAATAAACATAACATTATATTGACTTTACACTTTCAAAACACTCCCAAAAACAAAAATTATACAATCGCTATTATTAGGATTATTTTTGTTTTGTTTTACAGTAATGTAAAGTTTATAATTTTTAATTTTTAATTTTAATTTTAGTTTGAACATATTTATAATTAGTCAAATATGTAATTTTTTATATTGATTTTAATTGTATAATTTTAATTGTTTTTGTATGCTTTTTTGTAAACTGTTTGTGTTAAGCAGTATAATAAATAAATAAATAAATAAATAAATGATGGGCGTAATTTTGTCAACAATAATTTTTTCGAACATTTTTAATTTTTTAATCAATTTATATTTTTAATTTTATAACAAATGCTTTACTTTCAAAACTTATCAGAAAATCTTGTAAACAAACACTTTCTACATTAAAATGCAAACACTTAAACGTCAATTGAAATTCGCTACACAATACAATTCTTTCAATAGAAAATTTTATCGTGCGTTGTTATACCCTACACCTATAGAATAGATAAAGGGATATATTAACTTTGGTATGGTGTTTATAACTATCTAAAGAAAGCGAGCTAGATATGGAAAAGTATATATATTTGTGATCAGTGTGACCTCCTGAGTCGATATAGCCATGTCCGTCCGTCCTTAAACACGATAACTCAAAAAAATAATGGAGCTATCTTGATGAACTTTAACGGTAGGTTACCAGAACTGAAAATACGGTGGGGGTTGCAAATGGGTGAAATCGGCCCATGGTTTCGGATTCTGGACCTTTTATTCGGTCCAAGGGCTAACGAACATATATAAAAAATCATGATAACTTAACAATTAATGACGCTATCTTCATCAAATTTGTGTTGTAGGTTACCAGTAATGAGACTATGGTGGGGATTGCGTACGGTCGAGATTGGACCATGGGTTCGTTACCTAGAACTTGTTGATCGAATTTAGGCCAAAGGAGCATAATTCCGAAACCAATGAAGATAGAACCTCCAAATTTGGTATCGCGGTGTGCCTTCATATTTCCTTAGTGTCCTCGAAAATTGGTCCCCATTGGAGTAGTGGGTCGGGGACCAGCCACACATTTCTCAAAACCTGAAAGCATATCTTTAAAATAAATAAAGTTAGCAACATCAAAAAATGTAGGAGCTTCAAATTTGGCACAAGGGTGTTCTTTACTATTTCTTGTGTGTCCTCCTAATTTGGGATCTATTGGAGTGGTGGTCCGTATTGAAAGTATGATGAGGACTGCATATGGGCGAAATCGTACCATGGCTTCGAATTTCTGGAACCTTTTAAAAGTTTAAGGGCTAACGAACATATATCTTAAAAGCAGGATAACTCAAAAAATATTGCCGCTATTTTGATGAAAGTTAAACTAGTAACTTTCTAGGTTACTAGTAATGAAAGTACCATGGGAATTGGTTCTGGTCGAGTTCGGACAATGAGTTCGGATTCTAGAAGCTTTTGATCGATCTGAGGCCAAACGAGCATAATTTCGAAGCCAAAGAATATATTTCCTAATTCTTATGTGTCCCCGAAATTTAGACTTAATTGTACTAGTGGTTCAGGTGGCACCTAACAAAATCCAAAATTAGAAAGCTTATCTTCGAAATCCATGAAGATAGAAACTTTAAATTTGATATACGAGGGTTTTCCTTTTCCGTTTTTATTTAACACTTTTATATTTTTAAAAGGCTAAGAATTTAATTATAAAACATATTTTACAATATTTACGATATTACAATATTTTACAATATTTTATAATTATTACCATAGGTGATATATAATTAAGACATTGTGTACAATACTTAAGCTATATTTAAAGGTACTTGCTGCATTTATGTAAAATTTATTGTTATATTTAAATTAATTATCTGAAAAGTTCTAAATTTGTAATTATATTTTAAAAATACATTTATTTAATATTTTGCATTTCTAAGCTTTTCTAATACGTACAGAAACTTACAATTTAAAATAACTACAATAAAAAATTTTAAAATATATTATGCTTTGATTAGCTTTTTATCACAAAATTTAATAATTCAAATTTTTTCACTTTTGTAATTGAATTGAAATAAATATATTTTCATTTGATTCAAGTTTTTTTGCTTTTTAATATTTTTAAATCGATAAATTAGTAAGAAGTTGTAATATTTTTGAGTAGATAAAGTAATTAGAAAATGTTTTTAGTATTATAAAGTTAATTTGGTTAGCTATTTCTTACGATCAAACTAATAACAACTTTTATGGTTTTAAAATGACTTATGGACTTCTCATTAAATTTGAACCAAATAGATTTAGGGTATTTTTAAGTCGGTTGCACTGTTGCGACTGACTGTTTCTTTACTTGTTTTTTTCTTGTAGCGGTAAAATTTTTTTATTTTTTTAAATTTTTTTTTTTTTCGTGGATTGGTGAGAATCTTCCTTCCTTCCTTTATTTAAACTAGTCGAACTGACTAACCATAATTTTTTTAACCATATAGGTTTAATTACTTGGTTGTAAATTAACATTTTATTATATATTGTTAATTTATACTTACACCCTAGGAGCCAGTAATTTTCTCTATATTAATTTTCAAGTTCTAGTTTTTTTTTTTAACATGTTTATTCCACCTTAGCTTGACATACAGTATCATTCCTAGGTATTTTGCTGAATTTTCGATTGACACAAATACACCATTTAAATTTATTTTAGGTGGGTTTCTTATTACTATTACTAAAACTATCATGAACAGATTTACTTTTATTTAATTTTATTTTCCATTTGTTAGTCCAAAAACATATTTTTTCACTTGCTTTCTGAAGTTTTCCTGTAGCTTCGTCAATATTCGATCCTACTGCCAATATAGCAGTATCGTCACCAAATGTTCCACAGTTACATTTTCTACTTCTGGTAGATCACTTGTATAAAGCAAGTACAAAATAGGACCTAGAATGCTACCTTGAGGTACACCTGCTCTTATTTCTCTTAATGTAAGGTACTCTTCATATTGTTTAATTCTAAAAAATGTATGAGACAAGTACGATTTGAGTATCTCTACTTATTGTAAAGGTATCAATCTCCTTAATTTAAATAATCATCTTTCATGCCAAACTTTATCAAACGCTTGTGGCACGTCTAGAAATATTGTAGAGCATATTTGTTTTTTTTCAAACGCTTTTTCTATAATTTTGGTTATTCTATGAACTTGGTCAATTGTTGCATGCAAATTGATGGTTTGGAATTAAATTTTTATTTTCTATAATTGGATTAGGCTTTTCAGTTGGTAGCAGAGATATTGGCCTATAAGATTTTTCCTCATTTAATGGCTTCCCTGGCTTTGCTATTATAATAACATCTGCAACTTTCCAAGCGGTTCGACATACTTCGGTTTTACTTCTGCATTTATTATTTTTCTTAAAAATTTTAGAGCTTTTGTGGAAGCTCTTTTATAATCTGAACTGTAATAAGATCCTGGGATTTTCTTAACTTTAAAGTTTTTATTTCTTCACTAATTTCTTCTTGTGTAACTGGATTAATATTGTTCTCTTCTATTGTAACATCCTCCACTAAACAAAGATCTGAATTTATATCGTTTGGTTTGAATATGTTTTCTAAATGATCTGCAAATAATTCGGTTTTATCTTTATTTTCCTTTGCCCGAGTGCCGTGTGTTTTTATGAGCAACGGGGCGTGCTTTATCGGTTTTTTTACACTCTTCGTTGCTTTTTACAACGAGTAATTTAATTATTTTGTTGCCGATAAACTTTTTATATAATTTTCATAATTTTTCTTTTAAGAGATTGTGATAATCTATTTAAAATTTTCTTATCTTCAGGGTAACGTGATTGTTGCCATCTACTTTTAGCTCTTCTTTTTCAACCTATACTCAAATATTTTTGTGCTATTCCAAGCAACATTTTTAATTATATTAATGAAGCCTTCCAAATCTAATTGTTATTTTGATTGTAAATTTATGTTTAAAGTAATATTATTTGTGATCTCATACTTAAAGCTTAACCAGTTTGTGGTATTAGTATGACAGCAGAGTGATCAGAGTCCAAGTAATGATTATTTTCTAAATTTATGAAGTTGCTTGAAATTCTTTTGGTGACAAAGAATTCAATTAGATCTGGAATTTTGTTGGTGTCTGTGGGCCAGTAAGTTGGTTTGCCAGTCGAATAATGGCACCAACCTAACTCTTGAATAGATTTTCTTAGCTCTCTACCTCTAGTTGAGGTTGTTCTAGAAACACAATATGTATATTGTGTAACTGTAACTAAAGTTCTTTATTGTCCCTTAGTACGATCTATTTTTGAATATGGTAACATTATGTGGGATCCCGCATTTCAAATACATTCTGATAGAACAGAATCCGTGCAAAAGCAATTTTTGTTATTTGCTTTGAGAAATCAATATAATCCTAGAGATTATTCAATTCTGCTTAGCTATCTCGTAAGATTTAATTCATTAAATATCTTAACTTTATCCTCACGCAGGCAAATTTTTTCTTCTTGCTTTACTTTTGACGTCTTAAGAAAAAACATTGACGTTAAGTTGTTAGCAGATAATTTTAAAATAAATAATGGGGGCAGAAATACGAGAAGCACTAAATATTTAGTTGAAAATACTCATAGAACAGAATATGGAAAAAATGAACCAATAAACAGATGTTGAATTCAATAAACACAGTCATTTACATTCAATAAACACAGTCATCTTTTTTCAACTCAAATTTCTAGATACACTTTTAAACGTAAAATAATATTAAAATTTCTTAATGACCTATGACAGTAATTTTAACCTTTAATATATTATACACTTCAAGTTAACATTATTTTATAATTCTATAATTTAGTTATTTTTGTTTCTTTTTTACTTTATAAATTGCATTTTCGCTATATATGCATTTTTTACAATTTACAAAAGAAAAAAAAATAAATAAACTTTTGATTTTTATGTATTTAAATTTGTGCATTGTAATCAAATTTCATGTTAATTTTAAGTTTTAGCTATAAGATTTTTTTATAAAAACCTTGTTTTGGTTCAAAATAGCAAAACCTTCTAGCAAAAAATTATGTCCGTGAATATTAAGGAGTTCTTTAAAGACATTTTTCTTTATATTGCATTTTGGTGGACAATAAACTGCACCAATATAAAGAATATATAAAATAATTTTATAAAAATACTTACATATATAAATAAACTCATATAGATATATTTCTAAAAATATATATTTAACTAAAAACTTACCTATATTACATTAGGTATAATAAATAAAAATTTGTTAATCAAAGGTCTGCACTAAAAATATCTTTAAACAGGTAAAAAAACCGGCAGTGCAACCGACTTAAAAATATCCTACACCTATTTGGTCCAAATTTAATGCGAAGTCCATAAGACATTTTAAAACCATAAAAGCTTTTATAAGTTTCATCGTAAGACAAGGCTAACCAAATTTACTTTATAATACTAAAAACATATTCTAATTATTTTATCAATTCAAAAATATTAGCAATTTTTACTAATTTATCTATTTAAAAATATTAAACAACAAATAAATTTAAGATAAATGGATTCGTAAAATGCAATTACAAAATTACATGTTTAAAACTTTTATCCAATTCAATAAAATTTTACACACATGCAGCAATTATTCCTTTTCAGGATTTTTAGCTGTAGTGCATTTACTGTTGAATGATTTAGTACCCTTACTCAATTATTCAATTTTCAATAATTTTTAAATTTATTCTCTTAATTTTCTTATTTTTTAATGTTCTATATAATTAAACTCAAAGTTATTGCAAAGATATATTAATCTAATATATAAAGAAGAAAATTTGTTTGTTTATTTGTTTGTTTGTTTGTTTGTCCAGGATTCACGTGAAAACCACTGGTCCGATTGACACCAAATTTTAGAGGAATAATTTTGGGAGCCCGGGGGGTGACATAGGCTATGTCGCATTTTTATAAGTCAACAGGTTGCGGCTCCAGAGCCGTTTTAAGCTTTTTCGTTTTTTTGATGTCGAGCCGAAACGGTTTGACCGATTAACTTGAAATTTTGCACGAATGTTCTTCTTATTAAACGGAATTAATGGTATAAAGTTGGTTGAAATAAATTAACCCCTTTCGGCCCGGCGGGCTTCCAAAAAATTTTGTGTTTCCGATTTGTGTCCAATTTTACAGGGTGGTTTTGCAGTCAAAAAGAGAGGCTGGCACAAATTTTTGTTGGGTTCGGTTAACCCGTTTGGGCACGAGGGCGCAATGAAGCTTTTTCAATGTTTTTGATGTCGAGCCGAAACAGTTTGACCGATTGACTTGAAATTTTGCACAAATCTTCCTCTTAGCAAACGGAATTAGTTGTATAAAGATGGTTCGAAAATATTAACCCATTTCGGCCCGGCGGGCTTCCAAAAAATTATTTGTTTCCGATTTGTGTCCAATTTTACAGGGTGGTTTTGCAGTCGAAAAGAAAGGCTGGCACAAATTTTTGTTGGGTTCGGTTAACCCGTTTGGGCACGAGGGCGCAATGAAGCTTTTTCAATGTTTTTGATGTCGAGTCAAACCGGTTTGACCGATTGACTTGAAATTTTGCACAAATACTCCTCTTAGCAATCGGAGTTAGTTGTATAAACATGGTTGGAACAAATTCGTCGGGTCGACAGGGGTTAACAATTTCCAAGTCTGTTAGTAAATTGAACTTCATTTTCAAAGAAGAACACATATACAAAATTTGAAGTTAATAGGTTAAATAATTTCTAATATATATAACAAAGCAACGAAAAAACCTATAAAAAGCTATTGGGCCACGATGGGTTAACGGAACTCTACAAATATTTTTTGTGGCTTCATTTATAAGCAAAGTAGTATTTCAAAAAATTGGCTGAAGCTTGCGTTTTTACAATTTGCAAGCTTCCGGGCAACGCCGGGTAAATCTGCTAGTCTAATATATAAAGAAGAAAATTTGTTTGTTTATTTGTTTGTTTGTTTGTTTGTTTGTTTGTTTGTTTGTCCAGGATTCACGTGAAAACCACTGGTCCGATTGACACCAAATTTTAGAGGAATAATTTTGGGAGTCCGGGGGGTGACATAGGCTATGTCGCATTTTTATAAGTCAACAGGTTGCGGCTCCAGAGCCGTTTTAAGCTTTTTCGTTTTTTTGATGTCGAGTCGAAACGGTTTGACCGATTAACTTGAAATTTTGCACGAATGTTCTTCTTATTAAACGGAATTAATGGTATAACGTTGGTTGGAATAAATTAACCCATTTAGGCCCGGCGGGCTTCCAAAAAATTTTGTGTTTCCGATTTGTGTCCAATTTTACAGGAAGGTTTCGCAGTCAAAAATAGAGGCTGGCACAAATTTTTGTTGGGTTCGGCTAACCCGTTTGGGCACGAGGGCGCAATGAAGCTTTTTCAATGTTTTTGATGTCGAGCCGAAACAGTTTGACCGATTGACTTGAAATTTTGCACAATTCTTCCTCTTATTAAACGGAATTAATGGTATAAAGTTGGTTGGAATAAATTAACCCCTTTCGGCCCGGCGGGCTTCCAAAAAATTTTGTGTTTCCGATTTGTGTCCAATTTTACAGGAAGGTTTCGCAGTCAAAAATAGAGGCTGGCACAAATTTTTGTTGGGTTCGGCTAACCCGTTTGGGCACGAGGGCGCAATGAAGCTTTTTCAATGTTTTTGATGTCGAGCCGAAACAGTTTGACCGATTGACTTGAAATTTTGCACAAATCTTCCTCTTATTAAACGGAATTAATGGTATAAAGCTGGTTGGAATAAATTAACCCCTTTCGGCCCGGCGGGCTTCCAAAAAATTTTGTGTTTCCGATTTGTGTCCAATTTTACATGGTGGTTTTGCAGTCAAAAAGAGAGGCTGGCACAAATTTTTGTTGGGTTCGGTTAACCCGTTTGGGCACGAGGGCGCAATGAAGCTTTTTCAATGTTTTTGATGTCGAGCCGGAACAGTTTGACCGATTGACTTGAAATTTTGCACAAATGTTCCACTTAGCAACCGCATTTAGTTGTATAAATTTGGTTGGAATAAATTAACCCATTTCGGCCTGGCGGACTTTCAAAAAATTTTGTGTTTTCGATTTGTGTCCAATTTTACAGGTTGATTTTGTAGTCTAAAAGAGAGGCTGCAAAAAGTTTTAGTTAGGTTCGATTAACCCATTTTCCACGACGACGCTATGAAGTTTTCTATATATTTTATTATCTTATACGATTAAAAGTATTTTATTGAAAATTTTGTACCAGCATTTTAATTAAACCCCACAGGGTTAATTTGGTTTTGACCTGTTTGTGCGTTTTGAACAAAGATTCAATGAAATTTTCAGTTTTCTTCAAATGAAATCTAAAAATCAAAAAATTCAATTTGTTATATATAATGCTTAAATACATAGTATTTTAAAACAGTTATTCCAAAAAATAAGCCTACATTTCTCTCATAAAATCATAAAAAAACGAGGAAGAGCGTATTACAACTTTCAGGTGAGTACTAAACAAAATATAAGTTGAAAAGCGAATTTTTAAACCTTTTCTAAACCATCGACTATATTTTATTCAAGCGTTGGCAATTCAAGAAAATCCCCTTTTGACCTATAGTCATTTTAATTCAGTTAACATTGTTCACCGGAAACCTACCATCCTCAACTATATCGTCAAGGAGCACCAAATTGTCAAGAAGCAGCATGTATAGAAAAATTAGAGATAATCGTTCAAATTGTTTTGCAAACTGTTTTTTAAAGTTTTTGTTTCGCAATCGATTAAAAGAACTCGACAAACCTTTTTTTTAAGTATTCCCCTAATTCAAAGAAGTTGTACCTACTTTCAAAAATTGGAAGTAATTTACTTACAAATTTTTTTTTTGAACAGTCGTCGGCAGGGGTTAACAACTTTCAAGTCTGTTAGTAAATTGAACTTCATTTTCAAAGAAGAACACATATACGAAATTTGAAGTTAATCTGTTAAATCATTTCTAATATATAGCAAAGCAACGAAAAAACCTATAAAAAGCTGTTGGGCCACGATGGGTTAACGGAACTCCACAAATATTTTTTTGTGGCATTTATAGGCAAAGTAGTATCTCAAAAAATTGACTGAAACTTGATTTTTTACAATTTTCAAGCTTCCGGGCAACGCCGGGTAAATCTGCTAGTTTGTAATAATATAAATATAAAAGTTTGTATAATTTCATGATTTTTCATGTTATTTAAAACCACTAATGCTTTCATTAGCTTTTTATCACAAAATTTAATAATCAAAATATCCAATGAAAAATTAGAACGAAATAAATTTTACAACTTAATTACCGTGCACAAATTCTTAATTATATCTTAACTAGACGATTTACCCGGCGTTGCCCGGAAGCTTGCAAATTGTAAAAAAGCAAGTTTCAGCCATTTCTTTGAAATACTACTTTTCTTATAAATGAAACCAGAAAAAAATATTATCTCTAACTTTTCTATACATGGTGTTTCTTGACAATTTGGTGCTCCTTGACGAATTAACTGAATTAAAATGACTATAGGTCAAAAAGGTATACTAAATATGCCATTACGTCATTATAATATGTCAATAGTAATTTTCTTGAATAGCCAATGTTTGAATAAAATAAAGTCGCTGGTTAAGAAAAGGTTCAGAAATCTGCTTTTCAACCTATATTTTTGTTTGCACTTCCTCGTTTTTTTTTAAGGTTTTAAAAGAGAAATGTAGACTTCTTTTTTGGAAAAACTGTTTTGAAATACTATGTATTTAAGCATTATATATACGAAATTGAATTTTTTGATTTTTAGATTTCATTTGAAGAAAACTGCAATATCACACTCACTGCAATTTTTTATAAATCTATTTTTAAAAAACAACAACTGGAAAGTAGATAAAAGACAAAAACTTACGAAAAAATGAAAATTGTGGAGAAGGAAAATGCTATGTTATTTATTTTAAAGATATTTTTATTCGGATTCTTTATTAGCTTTATTTTTTTTATTATTAATATCATCTCATTTAGCTTTTAACTATTTCAGACAATTTAAGGAAAAAAATTAGTCTTATTAATTAAATGAGCTTTTGGAATAAAAGTTACCTTGCGTTCATACCAAAAATTTGAAAATTTCATTGAATCTTTGTTCAAAACGCTCAAAACAGGTCAAATCCAAATTAACACTGTGGGTTTTTATAATTAAATTGCTGCTACAAAATTTTCAATAAAATTCTTTTAATCGTTTAAGCAAATAAAATTTATAGAAAACTTCATGGCATCGTCGTGGAAAACGGGTTAATCGAACTAAACTAAAACTTTTTGCAGTCTCTCTTTTAGACTGCAAAATCAACCTGTAAAATTGGACACAAATCAAAAACACAAAACTTTTTGGAAGCCCGCAAGGCCGAAATGGGTTAATTCATTCCAACCAAATTTATACAAGCAAATTCCGGTTGCTAAGAGGAACATTTGTGCAAAATTTCAAGTCAATTGTTCATGCCGTTTTGACTCGACATCAAAAACATTGAAAAACCTTCATTGCGTCCTCGTGCCCAAACGGGTTAACCGAACTCAACAAAAATTTGTGTAAGCCTCTCTTTTCGACTGCCAAACCACTCTTTAAAATTGAACACAAATCGGAAACACAAAATATTTTGGAAGCCCGCCAGGCCGAAATGGTTAAATGTATTCCAAACAAGTTTATACAACTAGCTTCCCTTGTTAAGACGAACATTTGTGCAAAATTTCAAGTCAGTCGGTCAAACCGTTTTGACTTGACATCAAAAAAATGTGGCCCGGCCCGGAAGCTTGCAAATTGTATAAAAGCAAGATTTAGCTAATTGGGAATACTACTTTGCTTATAAATGAAGCCTCAAATAAATATTTGTAGAGTTCCATTAACCCATTGTGGCCCAACATCTTTTTATACGTTTTTTCGTTTCTTTGCTATATATTAGAAATGATTTAACCGATTAACTTCAAATTTTGCATATGTGTTCCTCTTTGAAAATGAAGTTCACTCTACTAACAGATTGGATTTTGTTAATATAATAATACTTATATGTAAACTACCTATTACTTGGTGCACGTTGCCCCGCCCTTCAATGGAGTGTTAATTTAAGTTGATGTTATTGAAAAAAGTTAACACAAAAATAACACATGTTGTACATGTTAATTTTAAAATGTTAATATAGAAATTTTTTTAAAACGTTTTTAGCACATTTTCAAAAAATTTTGTAAAAATGTGCCTATATAGCTTCACTCTGTCCGTCCGTCCGTCCGTATGTTTACAAAAACTTTTACACCGTTTGAAATAGAGTAAAGAAATTTTAACCATGGGTAATTTTTGAAAAAAAAATAATTTCGTAGAAGAATTTTTTTCTGTAGCCCCACCTGTTACGGGGCTACAGCCCCCCAAAGTTGGAAAAAGCCCTATATTTAAATGGTTATAGCAAGAGTTCTGTTAAATATATTTTCAATCTGAAAACGGAAAACGATAGCTGATTTCATAAGCTTTATAAATTTTGGACAGGCAAATGTTTAGGGTTGCCAGACGGTACTAAAATTTAACATTACACAAAACTCCATTTTTGCAAAATTTTTAACCATACATATCTTCTGAACGGTTCAAGTTAGGGTCTTGAAATTTCGGGAGAAGTTAGATAATCGAAATTAGTAGGAGTTGGTTAACAAAATTTTTTTGTCAAGCCCACTATTTAGGAGCTATAAGGGCTCGAAAATTGAAATTTTGCTATTTTTAAACACCTGTAACTTGAATACCTGTCCAAATTTTTTTTTAGTGATATACAAAATTTAAAGCTCTATAATTATATTTCAACATGTGTCAAAGGTTTTTCTTAATTTTGAAGGGTTACGAAGCTACAGCCCCGGCAAATTCCTGAAAAGCCCTATATTTAAAATGATATAACATGAATTCTGTTAGGTTTATTTTCAATCGAAAAACGGTATAAGAGAGCTGCTTTTATAGACTTAACAAAAATTGGTTGATTAAATATATAGGGTTGCCATACGGTACTAAAATTTAGCATTATATAAAACTCAATTTTTGCAAAATTTTTGGTTCCTCATATCTCTTAAACGGCTTTAGATAGGGTCTTGAAATTTTGTGAGAAGTTAGATCCTCAAAAGTTAGTAGGAGTCGGTTAACAAAATTTTTTTGTCAAGCCCCCTGTTTAGAAGCTATAAGGGCTCGCAAATTTAAATTTTGCTATTTTTAAGCACCTGTAACTTGAATACCTGTCCAATTTATTTTTTATTAATATACAAAAATTGAAGGTCCAACATTATATTTTAACATATGTTAAAGGTTTTTCTTAAATTTTGAAGCGGTTCCTTAAATTGAAGAAAGTGTCTCTCAATTTTACCCATTTTTTCTTAGATAATAAAATTCTAAGTAAAATTCCAAATTTTGGTTTAATTCCTAGAAACTACAAAAATGGAGAGGAGGAGGGGGGGAGGAGATGAAGTTAGGTCCTTGAGAAATTTGGCAACCTTCCCCATTGAAGGGCTATTAGAACTTTCAAATAAAATATTTACTTTTTTATAAGTAAGCAGTAACTTAGTCACCAACGTATATATTTCCTTAAACGTTAATATTGAAGCTTGAACATTATATTCCGATAAAATACTTAGTATGAAACACTATATTATTTTGAAAATGTGCTTTTTTAAAAACCCTTGGTTTTTTATCATCACTTGTTTAGAATTATTCTTGCAATTTTTCAACAAATTTATCAAATTTCACTTGAAACTTTTCATATTTATTAAATAATAATAAAAATCAATTCAATAAAGATTCAATTCAGTTAACATTATTCACCGGAAACCCAGCATCCTCAAATCTATCGTCAAGGAGCACCAAATTGTCAATAAGCACCACGTATAGAAAAATTAGATATTCGTTCAAACTGTTTTGCAAACGGTTTTTTAAAGCTTATGTTTCGCAATCGGTTAATAGAACTCGACAAAATATTTTTTTAAGGATTCCCAAATTCAAAGAAATTGTACCCACTTTCAAAAATTGGACGTAATTTACTTACAAAATTTTTTTTTTTTGAATAATCGTAGGAATGATAAGTATATACATGTACGCATACATAATTTAAAGTCAATTGGTCAAGCCGTTTTTGCTCAAGAGTAAAGTAACGAAAAAATCTGTAAAAAGCCGCAATGAGTTAATGGAACTCAACAAACCTGTTTTTGAGACTTTCTTTTCAGTTTTAGTCTTACACAAAGCTTTTCAACCCTTCCAAAAACTGGCCGAAACTAGCTTTTTTACAATTTGCAACCTCTCGGGCAACGCAGGGTAAATCTTCTAGTCTTAATATAAATGAGAAAATTTGTTTGTTTGTTTGTGAAAACCACTGGTCCCATTGTCACAAAATTTTAAAGGAATAATTCTGAGAGCCGAATAATTCGAAACGGCTTGACCGATGGACTTAAAATTTTGCAGAAATGTTTCTCTTAGCAACCGGAAGTAGTTGTACAAAGTTGATTAGAATGAATTAACCCATATCAGCGCGACGAGCATCCAAAAAAATTTTTGTTTCCGAATTGTGTCCAATTTTACAGGGTGGTTGCGCAGTCAAAAAGAGAAATTACGTCCAATTTTTGAATGTATAGGTAAAATTTCTTTGAATTTGGGGAATGCTTAAAAAAATATTTTGTCGAGTTCTATTAACCGATTGCGAAACATAAGCTTTAAAAAACAGTTTGCAAAAACTTGCCTTTTCACAATTTGTACGCTCCCGGGCAACGCCGAGTAAATCTGCTAGTTAAATATAAAAAAAAACAAATATTTTGAATTTTCTGTCAAACAGTTCAATTGTAATATATGAAATTTTTATTTATTTAATACATAATAGTGGGTACGCACGGGTATCTAAAAGTTGACAAGGACAACTATGATCTTCCTCGTTTTTTAGTAATTTATCTATGTCTGGTATTGACATATTGTACGTCAGATGTTCTCCGTTAATATCGCCCGTTAAAATGTCTATTCTAATGATTTTAGCTTCTTTTTACATGTATTTATGGGAGTTAATATCCTTATAGTTGGATTCGGGTTTTCTGTTTATATTGGTACAAACTCTTATACATTTTTTTTCGAATTTCCGTAATTTTTTTTTTTTTAAGCGCTAACTGTTAAACTGTTAGGCTAATAAGCCTGTCTGTACCATAGGTACATGTTGGAACAGGGGGTCATATTATATTCGTGTTATTAGAATTGGTCTTATTGAATTCCACATACAATTTAAATATGAGATAGTACTAGGCCTTATAACATGTAGAAACGTCTTAGATTTTCAATATTTACAATTCTATTTTTTGTTTATATTGTAATATTTTATATTTTACTTATATGGTATTCTATATCTGCGAGTTATATTATTTAATTAAATTATTTGTTTATATTTTGCATTTGTTTATATTTTTATATTAAAGTATTTTTTATTAAAGATTTATAATTATTAATTATTTCATTAATTTGAACCCAATGGCGAATGGTAGCTGAGTCGAGACGAAAACCAGAAAAGTTTTTTCACTTTCACTAGAATTCGAACCCGGGCCCTTCTGCATGAAAGGTCGGCACTTAACCACTGTGCCACCCAGCTGTTTAATGTTTTAAACAGCTTAATGTTTCCATTAAGCTTGCACTAATGTTGTATCATATTGGTGCACCATAAACGAGTACAAGTGCTGGCCTAATTAATGTTTGGTAACAAATTATTTTAACTCTTTTATGAATGTTTTTATTGTAAAATAGTTTTCTCGCTGCCATACATGCTGTCTTACCTTTTGACATACTGTATTTAACTTGGTCGATATAATTTAGGTTTCTATGTAATTGAACATCCAGGTATTTATCTACCTTTTTATTAGATAAGGCGATATTATCTGACGATTTCATCACAAAATCTTTCCAGTTTTTTTTTATATCTACACTTGTTTTTTTCGAAATAAAGTAACCTCACACTTATTAGAATTTATTTTCATAAGCCATACTTGATAATAATCTCTAATTATGTTAAATATCTTTACCCCGTATCTTGTAGTAAAGGATCGTTAATATTAAAAGTTCTGTCATCGGTTTATTTCTTATTTAGAATATAAAACTTATTATTGTTTATCATATTCATTATTAAAGCTATTAAGTTTAGTTTTAAAAGTTTAAATATAATACCATCTAACCAAGTCGTGTTAGAAGCTTTTGCCTTGCCTACTAAGCATGTTCATACTACAAAATTTTTTGTTTATGAACCAACAAATATCTGAGGTTAACTTTGTAATGGCATGTACTGTGCCGTGTTTGTGTCTAAATTCGAATTGTTTATTTGTATTATTTGTTATATTAAATAGAAAACGCTGTTGATTAATTTATCATTAATCAATGTTTTGAAAACTTTACTTATGTTTGGCATTAAACTAATCGGTCTGTAGTTACTTTTCTTAGTTGTGTTTTTGCAAGTTTTTTTAACAAAATAATTTTAGTTCTTTAATCATGTTAATAAAACACAAGTGTTGGCGAGACCTTGCCAACATATAAAAAAATTAACCTGTTTTGTTGTTATGCATCCCATATACGATGTTTTCAACTTGATATGCGTACTTGCGAAGTTGAATCGTGTATGGGCAAATTGAACAACTTAAATGTCATGTTTTTTTTTTGTTCCGATTTAAAAAAATTATAAAACTACAATGCATAAAATAACAAATAATTGACATACATTAAGGTAAGGTAGAAAATTGTAAAGAACAGCCTTGTGCCAAATTTGAAGCTTCTACATTTTTTTGAAGTTACTATCTCTATTATTTTCGAAAATATGTTTTAAGGTCTTCGAAACTATGTAGATGGTCCCCGAACCACTATTTCAATTGGTTCTAATTTTCGACTATGGGAATAGAAAGGGACACCCTGATACAGAATTTGGAGGTTCTAACTTCTTTGAATTCGGAATCATGCTCGTTTGGCCTAAATTCAATGAAAAAATTCCAGGATCCGAACCCATGGTCGAATTTCGCTTTTATGCAGTCCGCGCCGTTCTTTCAATACTATTGATCCCTTGTACACAATTGGACGTTCTATGTTAATTTTAAGCTATTTTTTTTAATAATTGCAATGATATGCTTTAAGGTCTTCAGAACTGTGTGGCTGGTCCCCGACTCACTACTCTAATTGGCGCTAAATTTCCAGGACTCTAAGGACATATGAAGAGGCACACTGATTTGAATGTTTTATTTTCATTGGTTTAGGAATTATGCTTGTTTGGCCTAAATTCGATCCAAAACTTCTAGGATCCGAACCCATGGTGCGAACTCGTTCGTACGCAGTCCCCGCCATAGTCTCATTACTGGTAACCTACGTCATTAAATTCATGATTGTAACGCTATTAGTTGTTAAGTTATCTTTATTTTTTTTATATGTTCCTTGGCCCTTAGAACAATTAAAAGGTCCACAATCCGAACCCATGGGACAATTTCGCCCATTCGAAATCCTCAACGTACTTTAAGTCCTAGTAACCTACAGTTAAAATTTCATCAAGATAGCTCCATTAGTTTTTGAGGGACAGACGGACGGACGAACATGGCTATATCGACTCAGGAGGTCACGCTGATCACAAATAAATATACTTTTTTTTTTTTTTTTTTTTTTCACTTCTAATATTTTATTTATTTTTATTTATTTTATTTTTTTTACTACAATGTCTTAAGAGATTTATCTCATTACAGACTTTATATAATAAAATTATTAAAAATTAATAAGAAATGTAACAGCATTAAAAAACAACAAAAAAAAAAAGCAAGTATAAAAAAATTATGAATTAAATTAGAAAGATTAAACATAGTGAACAAAACAAAATCCAAAAAGAAAAAAATATTAGCAAGTAAACAAAAACAAGTATTACATTGATAATTTTACAAATTCATATTTTGTTATTGTTAAATTAATTATCCAAATTCTGATATTTATTTATACTGTAATTATTAATGAATGATTCAGTTAAAATTTGTTTTAAATGAAAAGAACTTTCATGTTTTGAGACTGACATCAAGATTATTGTACAGTTTTGTACCCATATATACTGTAGTTGAAGATCCGAATTGAGATGTTCTAATTTTATCAATATGAAATGTATTTTTGCTTCTGGTGTTGACATTATGAATTTCCTTTCTCTGCTTGAGTGAAGATTGTGTATGGATATTTTCATTGATAATATCATGTATATGTGTTATTAGCTTAACTTGAAATAGGTCATTTATTAAAAGCAGCTTATTTTCTTTATGAATAAAATGCGTTCTTTCTCTCCAGTTATTGTTGTATAGGTTTTTAATCGCTTTATTTTGGATGACTTGAATATCTTCGATTGCCGTTTTGGAACTAGTGCCCCATAACTTTATACCATAAGTAAGATGGCTATGGAATACACTGTAATAAACTGATTTTTTAACAGTACTAGGCAGGAGATTAGAAATTTTGTAAAATTTTCCTGCAGTCGATGACAATTTTCTGCTCAGTGTTTCCATGTGTGTGCTCCATTTTAGATTTTCATCTATCCATATACCCAAGTATTTGTATTTGGACACTTTTTCCAACATATCGCTAAAAATCCTTATACTCAGACTAGGTGTTTTTAAGCCAATTAACATATATTTACTTTTCTTAGCATTTATTGTAAGTTTGTATGTGTTCATCCAACTTTGAATCTTTTTGACCTCCACATTCATTTTATTTTCTAATAATTCATAATTTTGTTCCTCAAACACTATACAAATATCATCAGCAAATAAAAATATTTCAGCATTTATATTGATTTCTTGGAGGCTCTCCATATATAACGTGAATAAAAGCGGTCCAAGAATACTGCCTTGTGGAACTCCGTAGTTTACACTCTCTTCGCTACTTTTATCCTCTTTAACTTGTATAAATTGAGTGCGATTACTTAAATAGGATAGAAACCAATTATAAGCCGACCCTCTGATGCCATAACTATATAATTTTTTTATTAATATCTTATGGTCCACAGTATCAAATGCTTTTGACAAATCAATAAATATTAATGATACCATTTTTTTATTGTCTTTGAGTTTTTGAACATGAGTGACCATATCAATAATTGCTGTTTCCGTACTAGATTTGGCTCTAAACCCATATTGTTTATTGCTGAATAAGTTGTTTTTCTTTAGGAAAGCATGCTGCACTTGGTAATAGATCACTTTTTCAATAATTTTTGCCAAAATGGGTTCGAGACATATAGGTCTGTAATTGTTTAAATCATCCTTATCACCACCTTTGTAAATAGGTATTATTTTTCCAACTTTAAGTGAACTCGGAACGATTTTTTCGCTGATAGACTTATTGACGATTAATGATATATTTTCACATAACTCATCTTTACAATTTTTGAGTAGATGGGTTGATATACTGAACTGGTCATACGACGTTGAATTTTTTAAACTTTTAATAATATTGGCTATTTGATGTTTATTGACAAGTTCAAATTTGATGCAAGAATTGACTTTATTTGGCTCATAAAAAATATCATTCGTAAAGTTTTTTGCTAATACTTCCCCCGTTTTTGCAAAGTGTTGGTTTAATTTATTTAATTTAGCTAGCTTGCACTCATCCGAAATACCTTGTAAAAATTCATTCTTTTTTTCTGTTTTTTCACAGTTGTAAATCACTTCATTTATACAATTCCATGTCTTAGCTGGATTATTTGCACTTTCGGTAAATTTTTTTTCATAAAACATTTTCTTTTTTATTCTTCTTAATCTGGTCACCTTATTTCTATAAAACTTATACTGGTTTTCTAGATCGAAATTATTCCAGTCTTTTCTCCATTTAGAGTACCATAATTGTTTTAAATTGACAACAGATATAAGTTCGGCGTCCGCCCATGAATTAGTTGTTTTTTTGTTTTTTCTAGGTAATACAATTTTAGAAGCTTTATTGATTTTGACTTGTAATTTCGATATAAATTCAGTAACAATTTCGTCACAATTTTTTGATGAATTTAATTTAATTGGTTCATTTTTCAATATTTCATGTAAACGATTCATGTTAGTTGTTCTTATTGTAGAGACTTTACTGTAATTTTTATTGACATATGCTTTCTTATTTAAAACTTCAAAAACAATGACATTGTGATCAAATAAATCAATATTTACATGTGATAATTTTAGTTCTTGAGTTAAATTATTAGTGAAAAAGTGGTCAATTGAAGATCCGGATATATTGCGAGTTGGAAAATCGTTGTTGCAGTTAAAAAAATTGTTCATATTCATGAAATTTTTGTATTTAATTATTTTTGTATTTTTTTCAAATAAATTTAAGTTGAAATCACCAAATATATATGTGTTTATATTGCAATTAGTTTTCGATATACATTTTTCTAGTTCGTGCAAAAAACTGTTGAAACTATTGTTATCATCAGTTGGTGATCTATAAACATTTATAATATTACAAGTGATATTTTTTATCTTTATGTTTATGCTTAAGAGACTGTCATAGTTGTTGGAATATGAATATTTGGTCGAGTAAGTATATTTATTGTTGACAAAGACACCACAACCTCCACCAGTTTTATTTTGTCTACATGCACATACAGATGAAAAATTAGAAATATTATATAAGGAAACATCATCATCTCTCAACCAAGTTTCAGATATACATATAACATCAATGGAATCATTTAATATTTTCAACATAACCTCAATATCGTCAATTTTATTTTTTATGCTTCTAGCATTCAAATATAAAATAGAAACATCATTATTTATAGAATTAATTGAAATTTCATTTAGTGTGTTTAATTTTTTATTTACTGGGTTAAAAAGGAACTGGTACTTTGATATATTATTTGTTAAACTCATTTAAAATATCTACATTTTTTATGTGTATAATTTTACTATTTATATCCTTACGGATAAAAATTTTTCCATTATTAACCCAGGTAAATTCAATTTTTTTTTCTCTTCTTAAGTCTCTGGCTCTTTTATATATAAAACTATAAAAATTTGTTAATAGTTCATTCATATAAACAGGTTGATTTGAATTGTCTTGTAGGATCGTACCAGAATGAAGATAATTATGTTTTTTCTTATTTTGTTTATATTTAGATAAAAGACTAAACTTACTTTTGTTCTCCATAAATTCAAATATAATATAAGGTGGGTCAGCATTATTATTATTCACTTTCACTTTTCTGTATACTTCTTTAAGAGGTAGTTTAACAGGATCCAAGTTGAAATGAGATAAAATATTTGAACTTATCACTGATAGATCTTCATCTTTGCTCTCTGGAATTCCACTAATTGATATGAAATTATTGAGCTTATCTTGATCCATAATATGTAACTTTTTTTCTGTATAATTAAGACGTGTCTTTAAATAATGAATTTCATTGTTGAGATTTATATTATCTTCAGTTAGGTTATTGGTTATCATTTTATAACCCTCTAAAGTTTTTTTTACACACTTCAATTCACTTTCTAAAGATTGATTATTTGCAATTAGGATATCAAGTTTTTGGTTAAGAACTTGCAAAGTAGATTGATCTTCTATTAAGATCGAATCATTTTTATTTAATATTGCATTCTGAGTTTTGTGGAACTAAAATAGTACTGCGACGTCGATTGCGGGAAGACATACAATTCGAGCAGAACCAAATCCGTTTTTCATTTATAGTTTCTTCGAATTATTTACTCGCCAAACCGGAACAATTTTTATGAAAGCTTTTCTTACAACTTCCGTCGCAAATAATAAAATTATTTCCCGATAATTTACAATTTTTATTACACTTGCCACAAATCGATGTTGTTACGTTAGCCGCCATTTTTGACTCTGACTTTGACTTTTCCATATCTAGCTCGTTTTCTTTAGGTGGCTACAAACACCATACCAAAGTAATTATACCCTTTTCCTATTTCATAGGTGTAGGGGATAAAAGCACCAAAACTCAGAAACTAGTTATGCTATTTTGATGAAATTTATATTCCAGGTTACTAGTATTGAAAGTACCATGGAATTGGTTCTTGTCGGGTTCAGATTCTAGAAGCTTTTGATCGAATTGAAGTCAAACTAGTATAATTTCGAAACCAAAGAAGATAGAACATTATATTTGGGGCACATGCGTTTTTTTTTGTTATTTTTTTTGTGTTCGTGAAATTGGATGAATTGGAATAGCGGTTTGCGTACTATCCCCACTACTCCCAAGACCTTAAAACATAATATATTCTAAATTAATAAAGATAAAAAAATTAAATTTTATACACTATTTCTATGGTGAGACTATCCGTTCTTATTTTTAAAAGGCTAAGAGTTTTAATATTAAACATATTATGTATTATATTTTATAAATTAAAATAAAAAAAAAAACTAAATATTTTTTTAATAAACGACGAAATTGTTTTTGTTTTAAATTGTTATTATATCATATCTATATTTTATTGAATTATTACCATAGGTAATACAAAATTAAGAAATTGTGTACGATTAAGTTGTAAAATTTATTTTTGTATTAAAATTAATTATATAAACAATTGTAAATTTATCATTGTATTTTAGAAATACATTTATTGCTTATTTTGATTATTAAATTTTGTGATAAAAAGCTAATGAAAGCATTAATGGTTTTAACTAACATTGAAAACCATGAAATTATATAAACTTTTATATTTATATTATTACAAATTAATATTTCTTTCGAATAACTTGGAGTTTAATTATATAGAACATTAATAAATTAGTAAATTAAGAGAATAAATTTAAAAATTATTGAAAATTGAAATAACTGACCAAGGGTACTAAATCGTTCAACAGTAAATGCACTACAGCTAAAAAAAAGTGTGGAAAATTTTATTGAATTAGATAAAAGTTTTAAATATGTTATTTTGTAATTGCATTTTACGAATCCATTTATCTCAGCTTCATTTGTTGATTAATATTTTTAAATAGAATAAATTAGTAAGAATTGCTAATATTTTTGAATTGATGAAATAATTGGAAAATGTTTTTAGTATTATAAAGTAAATTTGTTTAGCCATGTCTTACGTTCAAACGAATAAAAGCTTTTATGATTTTAAAAAGACTTATGGACTTCCCATTAAATTTGAACTAAATAGGAGTAGGGTATTTCTAAGTCGACTGACTGTTTCTTTACTTGTCATTATTCAGATTAGTACGCGGAATTGTATGTTGGAATGTTGGGTTGTCTTGTAATTGTAGTGTAGTAAGTGTAGTATTTGAAAATTTCAAAAAAATATGGTTTGAACTTAGAAAAACATCTCTCTAATAGAATAGAAACAGATATAGATTGAAAAGTTAGTCGAAAAATTTCAAAACTTTTTTAAATTGTTTTTAAATTAAGAGGTAGGTACTCCACTTAAAACTTCAGTTATTATTTATCAAAAAAAATTAGAAGTCCTCTTTCCTGTTATAGTTTTACATTGTTATAGTTATAGTTTTAAAACTTTTGCTAACGATTCCCATTACAGTAGTTTCTAGAGAACGTAGCTTTTCTAAATTAAAAATAATAAAACATGATTTGCGAAGTAACATGTCTCAAGAAAGGTGGGAAGGTTTACCGACTATTTCGAAAGAAAAAGATTTTTTAGAAGATTTGGATTTCAGTGATTTAATAAACGATTTGCTGATGCTTTTGTTTTACTCAATACTATGTACTTTTTTAGTTGTGATATATAATCATTATTTAAAATTCAAGTTTAAATTTTTCGTTTTTTCTTTATTATTTTTGTTAAAATCCAATAAAATGAATGTAAACAATTTTTGTTTTGTATTTTTTTTAATGAAAATTTTAATTTTTGGTAATATATTGTTATTTCGTTAATTCTTTGAATATTATTTTTTTTTGTGTCGGTTGAATTTTTTAGTTTGTAATTTTATGAGTTTACAAATATTCAAAGGGTTAAACGAGTATTATACCTATACCGTGGGACACCTCACTAAAAAAATGCATCCTCGTTGCAATTTGCACATTTGGCTTGGAAATTTTGGATTTCCAGCACATTTTACACATTTAGCCTGTCTTTGGCAAAATTTTTGTGTATGTCCAAAACTCTGGCTTCTTTTACACTGAGGAATAGACTTATTACTTCTGAGAGCCTCCATTTTCACTTTCACGTGCTGTAAATATTCTATTTTGTATATTTTATTTATTTCCTCTGAATGATCAAAATATAGCATAAATAGTGAAAGTTTCGTTACAATATATATATTTTTATCTTTAGTTTTTTAATTTTGTTTGTAACATCTATACATTTAAAACTTTTATTATTAAGTTATTTTTTAATAGCTCACAATCTTCTGGCACACATGATGGGTGAAGATTTAATTGGTTTACTCAGTTTATTATCATATGTATGCCATTCCAACTTGGCTTTATTTATTTATATATTAGATTTCGATCAATTCACGTTATATTCAATATATAATAATATTCAATTCAATATATTTTAAAGATTTCGATCAATTCAATATATCTATATAATTAAATATAATTTTTATAACAAAACTTAGTGAAAATATGAAAATTGAATTGTTTTAAACAATGTTTTAATTCAAAAAAATATAAAATAAAAATTAGTAAAACAATCAGTTGCTATATAAGCAAGTGGCGATTGATTAAAATTTCTTAGCTAATTAATAAGCATAAAGCTTATGTTTATCTTATAAATAAAATAAAAAAATTAAAAAAATTAAAAAAGGAATAATTCAATACAATAAATGAAAATCAATTAAAAATATAACATAAAAAAATCACCAAAAAAAAATTTTTTATTACAAAATTGTTTTTTACAAAATTTAAACAGTATAACATAATTTACATGTATAAAAGTACGAAAAGTAACAAAGAAAAATATACCTATGTATGTATATTGTATTCACTTTTCTATTTTTAAAAGTTCTTCAATTTCATAGTGATTAAAATTTAATAGCCAGTTTTTTATTTTCTTTAGAAATACAGATTGAATTCTAGTATTCTTAATATCAAGTGATAATTTGTTAAATAATTTTGGAGCTATTATGATGTAGAAATGATAAAAGTGCATTTTGCGAAAACGAGGAACTTTAACCAAATCGGCTGTCCCAAGCAAAAACACAGTAATTGATTCAAGTATACTTTCGAGAAATTAAGCAAAACACTAAATTTTGAAGCCTCACAACATCTTTTAAAAATTTGTGGTCTATGTAATTTTTTCTTATAAATTGAATGATTATCCTTCTTTTTAATACCATTTCGATTCGATTACTCTTAATTTTGGGTAATTCCGAAAAGCTTTTTTGTTTTAAATGGGTATTATTGAAAATTTAAGCGAAGAAAACCAGGTAAAAACACAGTATTTGAATTTACTGTGTTTTTAAAGTAAAGCAAGTATTAATTTAATAATTAAATCTCAAAACAAAAACACAGTAGGTATTGCCTTTACATTATCATAAAATAATAAAGTTGTATGGCAGCTACTCGAACCCTCTGCAGTAGACCAACCAAATTTTGCAGAAACTTTGGCCATAAAACTAAACTACTTTTGCCAAAATTTCAGACACGTAGCTGTAATAGGTACAGAGAAATACACATATAAAAAAAGAAGTTGTATGGCAGCCACCCGAACCCATGAAGCAAAATGGCCAGATTTAAATAGCGATGACGGCTATTGCAAAAAAACGAATTTGCGAAAATTGCAAGATCCTAGCTTCTTTATTTTTTGAGTTATCGTGCGGACGGACGGACGGACGGGCATACATAGCTAAATCGATTTTTTTTTCGATTCTGATCCGATCCATACACTTGAGTCTATATCTACCCCCCCTCCTTCTCTGCGTCACAAACGTAATGGCAAATTTATTATACCCTTGGACTATATAGTCATACGGGTATAATAATTCAGTCTTATCTACTAAGAAATTATAAAAAATAATTAATTATAAAAAATGTAATTTAGATTAATTCGTACAAAATATTATGTAATTTGTTATTCTTCCACTTTATTGGGGTCAAAAGTAACTAAGTCTTTTGATGTTTCAGACTCATTTAGATTATTCCCAAATGAGCGCCTATTAACTGGCATTAATTGAACAAGCTCTTTTATTATTGTTTCCTTTTCTGCACACCACGGATTGTTCGGCATCCTTTTGTAAATTTTACTTCCATCAAATTGCACAATTTAAAATTTGTCAAGGAATCTTCAATATTTTTCTTTTTCATTAAAGACCGTTTACCTGACTTCCCTTGATGAAAATGTTCCAATTTTAAAATTCGTAAATTTTTACGTGAACTTTCTATTACCTCGCATAGCTCTTGGAAATCATAAATATTTCGCTTCCTGCCTATTTCTTTTTTCAATGTTCCCATGTACTCCATCAGCACTCATATGGGTATGACCTTTAGTAAGGAATTTAAAGCGAACTTCATCTGGACCGTTTGGTTGGTTTACAATATTAACCAGCGCAGAGAAAATCACCCAGTTTTTGTTTTGCGCTGTAAAATTTATTACATTAAAAATAGAGTACAAAAAACAAGTAAACATTGAAAAAAGAGAATTAAAAAAAAACAATTTAATTTTGTTAGTTACTGTGTTTTTGCTTGGGACAGCCGCTTTGTGATTACATAAAACCGAACTATTTTTCACTTTTAAAACACAGTAAGTACAAACACCAAATTAGAACACAGTAACTCATTGCAATTACTGTGTTTTAATTTGGGATTTGTTTGTTACTGTGTTTTGAACTAGGAATCTTGATGTAAACAATGCACTTACTGTGTTTTGGAAGCATCATTTTTACTCACTGAGGGTTCAGATCGTAAAAGTGACAATGTACAATGTTAGGAAACAACATAGTAAGTCCATTTTTGCTCTTAACTCGAATTTGATCATATTGTTAGTTACTGTGTTTTTGCTTGGTACAGCCGAAATTTCGACTAGTATTTCTAGAATTATATACTACAATGGAACTCGTATTAAGATAGCCTGATCTTTTAAAAAAAATATTTAATGTGTTGTAAAAATACAAATTTCTTACTGGTAGAATTCCAAGCTTAACAAATAATAATGAGGTATGTGTAAAAAACGTAATTTACAAACAATCCTAATAGCATGTTTTTGTAATACTAAAAGCTGATTTAGTTTGCAATGATAAGTACCCTTCCACCCCCAAAAAACAATTCCGTATTGTAATTTTGAATATAATAAAGCAAAATATACCATAGCAGAAACTTTACAGGAACAATATGTACTAACATGATTTAATTGTCTAATAACACTGGTACAATAATTTTTAAGATATGAAGTATGATCATTCCAAGACATCTTATAATCAATTAATAGTCCTAGGCATTTAAAACCTTTTACACATTCAACTTTAAAACAATAAGAATCACACTGAATATAATAACTATATGTAATTCCATTATTTATATTTGCACATAAAGAAAATATATTACAGCTAGGAGAGTGATAATATCAATGGAAATTGGATTTGTATCAGATATGTTGATTAACATATATTTAGTTTTAGGACTAATAATAAGTTTATTTTTACCAAACCATATTCTAAGTAATTCCAAATCATACTGCATACAAGAAAAAATTTCAAAATAATTATTACAGTTATAAGTGAAGGCTGTATCATCCGCAAAAGCGGTAAGTTTGCCTTTGAACTGTTGAAGAAAAACAGAGTTGATGAAAATAAAAAATAAAATAGGACCAAGGACAGATTCTTGTGGAACTCCACAATTAATATCAAGTAATGAACTAAATTTATTCATAACTCTAACTTCTATCTTTCTACCAGTAATAAATGAGCAAAACCAATCATGAATACAACCTATATTCAAGATCCAATCAATTCCTCAGGTTCTCTGATTAGTTCTTCTTCATCCGTTTCGGATGTCACAATTTTAGTATTAGCGGATACATTTGGCACACTATTGATCTCATTTTTTAATTTTAAGTTTTCTGCCTTAAGTTGACAAATTTCTCTTTGAAATTCTTTACACAAAATTTCCTACTCATTAATTCTGGAGTTGACTTCCTATTATTTTCTTGGAATATCGGACTTTGAATTTTATTATTACCCTTGTGGGTTTTCTTTATATTGCCTTCATCAAACAATATTTTTTCTTTATTTCCCTCTTCAGTTTTCTTGTGTTTTTAACCTTTTTTAGACGGACTTCTTTGAACCTTCGAGCTCATATCGAAGGGGTTTGTTAATTTATCCAGATTATTTATTAATATTATTATTATGAACCACTGGCGACTCATCCAAACGCCTTGAACGTTCAGCCAAGCCCTCGCTGACAGCCGTGGTCTCTGCCAACACTATATACCAACACTATATCCCTACCGAATTTTTGTTTTTATATGACATTGTCTTTTTTTTTGGAACTGCTTTATTTGTATTTCGAAACATTCAAACAATCAAAGAAATTGTTGACTTTATTTTAGTTAAAAAATAAAAAATAACAGTTTTAATTCGCAACGCAAACGCAACTGCCGTTTTATAAAATGACAAATATATTATACGATAATACGTTTTTATTGTGTAAGACTAAAATTGTACCAAATGTGAGTAAATTAAAATAAAATAGTACTTAGGTTTTACACAAAAAAAATTTTGACAAGCCATTATTAGTCTTTAACAACGAAAACATATAGTATTGATTTGTAATTGTATAAAACGTTAATATTTGGAAGTGCTTTATTTGTATTACAAAACATTCAAACAACCAAAGCAATTGTTGACTTTCTTTCAGCTAAAAAAAGGATAACAATTTTTTTTAATTCCAGTTAATGTATATAGACCAGTTCCCAAATTTGACGTTTTATAAAATTACTAATAAATTATATGATGATATGTTTCTTTTGTGTAAGACTAACATCATACCAAATGTGAGCAAGAATATAATATATAATATAATTGTACTTTTGTCTTAGACCGTGTTTACATTTGGAGGATCGTACGTTACTCCAAAATTTATTGTCAAGGAAGGAAAGCGGGATGGTAAAAGAAAAACACGTACGATGAATAGGTAAAATTACCAAAACACTTTCTAATAAAATACTTTCTCACACTTTTATCAATCTCCCACAATCTTCACATAAATATCTTATAAATAAAACCTTTTTCATATATGAAGTACATTAACACTTAAAATACTTAAAATAGATTTCAACATAATAAAATTCTTTTATTAATTACCCAATTACACAGTGAACTACATTTTACATAAATTCTTATTGGAATCAATTCCAATTACAAAATACTACAAATACTTTTCCGCATATAAAATATATAAAAATGCACCACATGCATTTTTCCCTTTACAAGCATTAATTATATGAATACCAGAAATAAAATTAAAACTAGAATAAGAATGCATTAAACTAAAATTAGAATAAGAATATTTTGTAATATTTTGTAATATTAAAAATAATACTTAGTAAGACCAACTTGTAGATTAAGAATAATATATAAAGGTAAGATTTTCATATTGTAATTCAATTCAGTTTTGGTCTTAAGACATTTAAGATAATAAAATATATTTTTATACAAAACTAAGAATTCCTAGTATTTTAGTACTAGTAAAATAATATAAAATAAATAAATACAAATAAAATAAAGTGTCCTTGTTTTATTTAAAATATTTAAATTTATATATTAAAATTGGCGACGAGGATGGGATCTTCAGATATATCCCTATAAAGCAAAAATAGTGCATAAAGTGATATAGTGTATTTCAATACTTTACTGAATATCAAAAAAAAAAAAAAATTTTTTTTATTAATAGAAACAATAGTTTTATTAATTTATAAAAATAATTAATTAATAAAAAATAATAGTTTTATTAATTTATAAAAACAATTAATTAATAAAAAATAATAATTTTATTAATTTATAAAAATAATTAATTAATAAAAAATAATAGTTTTATTAATTTATAAAAACAATTAATTAATAAAAAATAATAATTTTATTAATTTATAAAAATAATCAATTAATAAAAAATAATAGTTTTATTAATTTATAAAAACAATTAATTAATAAAAAATAATAGTTTTATTAATTTATAAAAATAATCAATTAATAAAAAATAATAGTTTTATTAACTTATAAAAATAATTAACTAATAAAAACAATAGTTAATTAATAAAAACAATAGTTTTTTTTAAATCTATAAAAAAAGGTGATTAAATTATTAAAATTTTTTTTTTTTCTCTCTAAATGACCGTAACAATATTTCATAACAAAATAAATCTTGTAGAAAAAAATACTACAAGAAAAACAATAAAAAGTAAACTATTCAAGAACAAAAAAATAATTCAAAATATAAATTATTATTTGTTCAATAGAACTTTTTTCTCGAAAAGGGGCATTTTAGAAATCCTTTGCTCAAGAGAAATTTTTAAAACTTGCTTAATAAAAGTTAATAATAAAAAACTTAAAAAACCAGAAAAAAGAGAAAAAATAATAAACTCTATTTTCAATATAAATAGAAGTTTCAATAATAAAAATAAACACATCAAATATAACGTGGTAAAAACAAGAGGAAGAGAAACCAGTATAAAGCAGATCCAAAGTTTCCAGTATAAAAAATTAAAATCAACAAGAGCAATACCAGCAACAAACAGTATACCGGAACCAGTAATAGCAGCACCAACAAACAACAATTTTGTAAGTAATTTTACTATAACTTATTATTTAAGATTTCGGTATAGATTATAAGATTGTAACTTATAGTTAGATAATTATCATAGTTTTGGTTGATGAAATTAAAAAGAAAGAAAACGAACAAGTTCATTTTTCAATTACTTCTCTTCAATTCAATTCTTTTTTAAAAAATTGAAATGGCTGCATTAACAATAGACCCTCTAAAATATTTAGATCGACTACCCGAATTTAACGGAGATAGTAGGGATCTACAAACTTTTATTAATTTGATAGACAGGGTTCACCCAATTTTAGGTACATATGATGTCTTATCACAGACAATATTTTCAGACATAATAAAAAGCAAATTAAGAGGTAGAGCTAGGGAAATTCTAGAAATAAACTGCCAAGCAGTCTCTTGGGCAGATATTAAAACTATTTTACAAAACAATTTTGGTGAAAGGAAAAGTTTAGACGACTTATTCGACGAACTTAGGGCTATTACCTTTAAAAACGGTAGTGTAGAATTTTATAACGAATTAAAAAGTAAGTTAAGAGCACTAAATAATAAAACAATAACAACGTTAGGATCAGGAGCTGCTGCTAACGAGAGCGCTCGAAATAATAAGAGAACTGCTCTAAACATTTTCAAAAGCAAAATTCCAGAACCAATGAAAACATTCTGGCATGTAGGAATCCTGCTACATTAGAAGACGCTATGGACATATTGTTCCAATCTGGACATGCTTTTAACTCAAGACCAAATAAAAGTTACAATGGCAATAGGCCAAGAACTTTCACACAGAATAATAATTCTCCTAGAAACAATAACGTTAGTAACAATAATAATAACCGCAACAATCAAAATAATAATAATAATTATAACAATAGTAGTAATAATAATAATAGTAACTTTCACACAGAATAATAATTCTCCTAGAAACAATAACGTTAGTAACAATAATAATAACCGCAACAATCAAAATAATAATAATAATTATAACAATAGTAGTAATAATAATAATAATAATAGTAATAATAATAGACCCCGAACTTACGGACCAAACAACAATAACCGCCAAGGCAACTTTAATCAAAACTCAAGGAGGTCAAATAACGCTAGGCCTCATTTCAATAACGATTATTATGTTCCAAACAATTATAGAAATTATAATAATAATTATAATAATTATAATAATGGAAATTCTAGAGAAATTGAATATAATAACCAAAACGGTGTAGAACCAATGGATACATTGGATATAAACAAATCCCAAGTCAAGGAAAATTTTCTATTGACGGCCTCGGGAGAAACCTACCATATATAGTGGTACAGTCAAAAAAGACACCACTTAAGTTTATAATAGATACAGGGGCAACCAATTCTACTATAAATCCCGGTCTTTGCCACCCCAAATGGCAAATATCAATTAAACCAATAATGGTTAAAACATTAAAACATCAAATTCCTATAAACACAAAAGCTTGTGTTCCGTTATTTCCTGAACTAGGAAATATCGATGATAGAATCGAATTCCTAATATGTAATTTTCATGATAAATATGACGGTCTTATAGGAAATGATATATTAAGAAAATATAACACAAAAATTGATCTTGAAAATAATATTTTAGAAATTAATAATAGGAAAATACCCATTTCATTTAATTCAGAAATACCAATTAGAGTAGAAAATAATAAGGTAAAGGGTATCCCACTAGATATAAACTTAAATAGAAATGAATTAGAAAACAAAAATAAAATAGAAATTAAAGAAAATAAAGACAATAACGGTCAACTAAACGTAAATCCAAAACAGGGTTATAAGAAATTAGAAAATCAAAATATTAATATAAATAATAAAAGAATTAAAAATAAACCTAAAAATATTAGGAGAAAAAATAAAGAAGAGATTATTGAATATGAAAATAAAATTCCAGAAGAGATAATCTACTCGAATTTTAATGTAGAGAAAATGGAAGTACCATTATCTCAACAAATAAGAACTGATCACTTGAACTCGGAAGAAAAAGAAAAAATTCTTACTATAATAAAGAGGTTTTCTCGTATATTTTATCAAAAAGATACGAACCTTACTTTCACTAACGCTATAAAACATGAAATTCGAACTATCGAACATGCGCCAATAGCTGTAAAAACCTATAGATATCCGTACATTCATAAAAATGAAGTACAAAGTCAAATCCAAGAAATGTTGGATGACAATATCATTAGGCCAAGTAAATCACCTTATTCCGCACCAGTCTGGGTGGTACCGAAAAAAGCGGATGCAAGTGGCAAAACTAAATGGAGACTTGTCATAGACTATCGCAAATTAAATGAAGTAACGATAGATGATAAGTATCCTATACCAAATATTGATGAAATACTAGCAAAACTTGGTAGATGCCAATACTTCACCACCTTGGACCTCGCTAAGGGGTTTCACCAAATCGAAATAGCAGAAAACAATATACATAAAACTGCTTTTAACGTTGAAGGGGGACATTACGAATTTCTTCGTATGCCTTTCGGGTTGAAAACAGCTCCTGCTACTTTTCAACGTTTAATGAACGATACCTTGTCAGACTATATCAATAAAATATGTTTGGTATACCTTGACGATATCATAATATTTTCGACCTCATTACAAGAACACTTGGAGTCGATAAATAAAATATTCCAACGGCTTAAGGAAACAAACCTTAAAGTACAATTGGACAAATCGCAATTCTTGAAACATGAAACCGAATTTCTCGGCCATATAGTTACAAGTGAAGGAATAAAAACCAATCCGAAAAAAATAGAATGTGTCCAAAAATTTCCTTTGCCATAATCGGCAAAAGAAATAAAACAATTTTTAGGGCTCACCGGATATTACCGGAAATTTATCAAAGACTACTCAAAAATCGCAAAGCCCATGACAAAATATTTAAAAAAGGACGTTAAATTAAATACGACCGATTCTGAATACAAAGACAGTTTCGAAATTCTAAAAACATTATTAATTAACGATCCTATATTAGTCTATCCCGATTTTAATAAGCAATTTACCTTGCAAACTGATGCCAGTAATTATGCACTAGGCGCTGTCCTTTCACATGATAACCATCCAATTTGTTATGGAAGTCGAACTCTTAACGGGCATGAACAAAACTATAGCACAATTGAAAAAGAATTACTCGCTATAGTATGGGCAACTCAATATTTTCGACCGTACTTATTTGGAAGGAAATTTATAATCGAAACTGATCATCGACCTTTAACTTGGTTGTTCTCAATAAAAGAACCAAATTCTAAGTTAACAAGATGGAGACTTAAACTTTCAGAATACGATTATATAATAAAATATAAAAAGGGAGTACAAAATGGTAATGCCGACGCCTTATCTAGAGTCATTATCAATCATATTGAAGAAACTGAAACAGAAGATCCCATAACCACTGAAACCAAATGTCCATTGAATTTTTACAAAAATCAAATTATAATAAAAAAGGTTGATTCCGGTTACCTCAAAATCAAAACAGAGAAATTATTTAACAAAACTAGGAAAACAATCTTTACGAAAGTTTTAGACAGCGAGACAATAAGAACTTTAATTAATACTCATTTCGATAGTAACAGACTCAATGCAATTTTAATTGAAAATGAATTATTTTTCTCAAAATTTCATGAGACGATCAGAAACAATACAGACATTAGGGATAAAAGACTTAAAATTATAAGATGTAAGATTCTATTAGTAGATATTACTGACGAAAACGCGTTAGCAGAAATTATAAAGAAAGAGCATACAAGAAATAATCATAGAGGAATAAATGAAAATTTTGCTCAACTCAAAGGAAAAATATATAATCCATTTTTAAAAGATCGAATTACAAAATTCATAAATTACTGCAATATTTGTAACATAGAAAAATATGAACGTAAACCTATAAAAGAAAAATTTAAGATAACCGAAACTCCAAACAAACCTAGGGAGATCGTTCACGGTGACGTTTTCTACAGTTTGAATAAAACCTTATTTTTAACATTAATAGACAAATTCTCAAAACATGCTCAAGCTATTAAAATCCAAGCAAGGACATGGGTAGAGTTTAAAAGGGCAATTTTACAATATTTAGGTAATACAGGAAACTTCAAGAAATTAATAGTCGATAACGAATTAGGATTTAAAGCTGTACCTTTACAAGAGTTTTTAAGAAATAATAATATTGAAACACACTTCACATCAAATAATAATCATACATCTAACGCTGATGTTGAACGTTTACATAACACAATAAACGAACATTTAAGACTTTTACGTCACGATCCTAATAAAAACTTCGAAACCACAGAAGAAAAAATTTCAAAAATTATAAATTTTTATAAAAATACTATTCACTCTACTACAAACAGAAAACCGATTGACTTTTGCAATGGTAACATTGAACAATCAGAATACGGACTTATTAGAGACAGAATCATAAAAATAAAAGAAAATATTATAAATAAATTAAACAGAAACAGGGAAGAAACTGACATTAAAACAGGGCCTCAATACTTAAAAGAAATTAGAGGAGGTAAAAACCATGCTAAATTTAGAAAAATAGACGCTAACAGACTGGACGATGACCATATAATTACCACTACAGGGTACAAATATTATAAATCTCATTTAAAAAGATCTAAAAAATTCCAAAACAATACTTCAAATCAAGACTAATAGAATTATCTGTAATTACAGAAAATGTTCTTAACATTACTACTAGCGGTATTCATACCAACTTTAGTATTATCACGGGAAATCGAGATACAAAATTTAAACGATAATAACGGATTCATTATAATAAAGGACGGACCTATCAAGATAATAAGAGATTACGAGAGGGCTCTTCACATCATCAACATAACGGAGTTCGAGAATAATAGAGATCACCTGAATGACAACATCATGACCATTAAAAAACATATAAAACCTAACGATCCATCCTTTTTAACGATGTTACATAACTTTCATTTATTAGAACTCAAAATCGACGGACTAAAACCGCATACCCATAAAAAAGTAAAAAGAGGATTAATAAATGCTTTAGGTTCAACGATAAAATTCATAACCGGTAATATGGACAATGAAGATAGAGAAATGATTCAGGAAAAGCTAGATAGCCTTTCTAAATCAAATTCTGATCTTATTTTTGAAAATAACAAACAAATTTCAATTAATAATCAACTTTCGGAACAGATAAAAAACATTTCTAATTATGTAATTAAACAACAAAAAACAATTACAGAACTCTTATCCCAATACAAAAACAAAGTCGCGGGTACAATTAACGTAAAAGACGAACTTGACATATTAAAACATATTTTCCAAATTAATTATGACATAACACTTTTAAGAAACCATATTGACGATATCGAACAAATTATTCTATCCAGCAAACTAAACATTTTGACCAGAAATATTTTAACACCTGAAGAAATAGACATATTATCCGATATAGAATCCTTTAAAGACATAAAGATCTCTGTTGCAATCTATCAGAATCAAATACTTATTATTATTTACCAATATATACTACTATGCCATATTCAGAAATAATAATCGAACCAATCCCAAATAAAGATAATAAAGAATTAGTTTTGAAAAATAACAGATTTATAATAGATTTATATAAAACAATCTTTTATGGTGACGTAAAAGATAATTTGAAGAAAAATTTAATTGAAGTAGAAGACGAGTGTTTAAATAAAATTACAAAATCCACTCACGCAAATTGTAAAATGAACTTGAATACAAAAGAAATTATAAAAGAGATAAAACCAGGTCTCATTATAGTAAAAAATTTAAAAGGTAACAATATTAGTCAAGATTGTAATGACGATAATTTAATGTTGTATAAAAATAGTATAATAAAATTTAAAGATTGCTCTATAACTATTAAAAGATTCACTTTTACAAATAATTATATGAAAATTAAAGATTATTTTACATATCCATTTTCAAACCTAAATGTAACAAATAACGAAAATGAAATTGAACTAGATTCTAAGGAACTAATTATAAGCGATATAAATAATAACAGAAGAATCATTGATGAAATTCATAATAAACATAGATATATAAGCTATGTAAATTTTGTAATAATTGGTACAATATCATTCTTGCTTGTAATTACTATCATTTATATATTTAAAAGAAGTCATACTAATGAAGGTACTGTTGTAATAACTTCGTCGGAGCCTCAGTCTAAGGGGGATGAAGTTATAATACCATTATCTGTTATTTAATAAATTATACCTATTCTAAGAACTATTCTAAGAATAAACAATTAAAATTCTTAAAATATAATTTTACCTCCTTCATAGGTAAAATTACCAAAACACTTTCTAATAAAATACTTTCTTACACTTTTATCAATCTCCCACAATCTTCACATAAATATCTTATAAATAAAACCTTTTTCATATATGAAGTACATTAACACTTAAAATACTTAAAATAGATTTCAACATAATAAAATTCTTTTATTAATTACCCAATTACACAGTGAACTACATTTTACATAAATTCTTATTGGAATCAATTCCAATTACAAAATAATACAAATACTTTTCCGCATATAAAATATATAAAAATGCACCACATGCATTTTTCCCTTTACAAGCATTAATTATATGAATACCAGAAATAAAATTAAAACTAGAATAAGAATGCATTAAACTAAAATTAGAATAAGAATATTTTGTAATATTTTGTAATATTAAAAATAATACTTAGTAAGACCAACTTGTAGATTAAGAATAATATATAAAGGTAAGATTTTCATATTGTAATTCAATTCAGTTTTGGTCTTAAGACATTTAAGATAATAAAATATATTTTTATACAAAACTAAGAATTCCTAGTATTTTAGTACTAGTAAAATAATATAAAATAAATAAATACAAATAAAACAAAGTGTCCTTGTTTTATTTAAAATATTTAAATTTATATATTAAAATTGTTAAACATGAAGAATATACAAATAGAATAGCAAGAGTAAATAAATTAGAATATATTCTTGAGCAGTTAAAAATTGTAAAGCCTGGTATTAAAGTTATAAGTGATGCACGCAAAAGCAGCGGATGATACACGCAAAAGCAGTAAGTTTGCCTTTGAACGGTTGAAGAAAATAAAATTAAAATATAAAAATAAAATTAAATCATTAAGAGCACAGTTTTAAAAAGAAACAAATAATGTAAATTTTTCTAAAAAAAGTGGAGTAGGAACTGATGATATAGGTATATATATTTTTTGGATGATTTTGATTATGAGGTCAAAAGTGAAACAAATATATTTTCTTCTGCCTCGGTAATTAACATTATCAACTTATTTTCTATTTATTTGGACGATTTTAATTGTCAGACTGTATCAGTCAACGAATTTTCTCTATAAGACAGTAATAATTCAAAAAAGCCTAAAAAAAAATTAATTTGGATGACAAAATTTGTGAATCATTAGGTGTAGTCAACAGTTTAATAAAAAATATTGCAAATAAAAATCACTCATCAAGAGAAAAAGATTTAGGAACCACTGTTGAATTACAAACGAAAAATTTACACACATTTATTATGAAGTGAAAATAAAAATTATGGAACTTCTTTTAGAATCTCAAAAACGTGTGTTAAATGAACCAAATAAATATCATAAAGTATCTCCAACACCCAAAATGCATAAAAAGATTTCACCAAAAATTACGAATACTCAGGAAAGTACAAAAGACTACGAAATTAGTAAGTTAAATTCAACAATAGACGACGAATTCAATTCAATAAGTTCGCCAATAGACTACGAATTCAATGCAGTAAATTCACCAACAGATAAGGAAATTGGAGAACCGTTTCCTGCACATATTCCCAGTCAGAAATATCGCTCAAAAGTTATAGAAGTAAAAGTTCTACCTGAACGATATAATATTTTAGAGACTGCATAAGAAGATATTTTGAACTAAGATTTATTAAAATTTTCATATGGTTACTAACTTTATTATGTATGATGAAGTTATTTCATTTGAATTTATTATTATGTTTTTTAATTTTATTTGCTTAAATATATATTTATTTATTTTTTGAGATATGTATTGATATCACATCTATCTATCTAAATATAATAAAAGACAAACTGCTGCTGCTGCTGACCAGCGTGCCCTTATGTTATGTTAAGTGTTATTCACACATGTAAAATACATCTAATTACAAACACATACTTACATTCAAAAGAGAAAGAAAAAATGAAACTGATAAAATGTAAATTATGAACAGAAAAAAAAAAATCAAAACGTATGAGAAATCTGTTAACAGGTACATACAGAAAATTTTAATAAAAACATAAAGAAATTTTTTACATTTCAGTATGTATACATACTTTTATTTAAATATCACTTACAGAACTAATAACTAACAACAATATGTAGTTTTTATTTTTTATAAATATAATAAAAGACGCTGCTCTTTCATTATGTTTAGATCTTTAATTATGTTAATGTTAAGTTTTATTCACACATGTAATGTAGCATACTTCTAATTACAAATACTTACATACAAAAGAGAAAGAAAAAATGAAACTTATAAAATGTAAATTATGAACAGAAAAAAAAAAAATCAAAACGTATGAGAAATGTGTTAACAAGTAGATACAGAAAATTTTTTATAAATATAATAAAAAACGCTGCTGCTCTTTAAAGACTAATTTTCATTACAACAATTTACTAAGCAAAAGTTAGAGCATAGGCAGAAGATACAAAAATACTACCTATTTGTGCGACAAAGAAAAAACGATAAATTACTGGGAGAAACATCCATAATCCTTGGAGAGTCATCCTTATCAAGTATTATAACCCTTAGACAAGTATTGAGAGAGTGCCATAATCCTTGGCATAAATATGTTCTCTAAGGTCTTTTTCCTATAAAGTTGCTACTACATACAAAAAAAAATGTTTTCTACACAAAAATTTTTTGCTTCCTATTACATATTTTTATGGATACATGACATTTGAATTTTGTAAACAAACAAGAGAATGTAAACAAAGAAAAAAAAATTTTATATTATGGTTTGATGAACGAATTTTTATTTAAAATTATTTGCAATTGATTAAAATATTATTATTTATTTTAAATTAATAAAATTTTAACTTTGAATTGAAAAATCCGCGAAATATAAATAATTAAAAAATAAGGTTATGTAATTTTTTTTTGTCAAAACATATAAAAAAAATTTAATATAAATTTCATCATTTTGATCTTTCTCTCCTATTGAGAGTATACTATAAACCTCTCTTTCTAAAGTTAAGAATACTGGGCAAAATTTTCTCATGAAAACCTGCCTTAATTATGTTAATGTTAAGTTTTATTCACATATGTAATGTAACATACTTCTAATTACAAATCCTTACATACAAAAGAGAAAGAAAAAATGAAACTTATAAAATGTAAATTATGAACAGAAAAAAAAAAAATCAAAACGTATGAGAAATCTGTTAACAGGTAGATACAGAAAATTTTAATAAAAACATAAAGAAATTTACATTATGTTAATGTTAAGTGTTATTCACACATATAAAATACTTTTAATTACAAATACTTACATAGGTACAAAAGAGAAAGAAAAAATGAAACTTATAAAATGTAAATTATGAACAGAAAAAAAAAAATCAAAACGTATGAGAAATCTGTTAACAGGTAGATAAAGAAATTTTTAAAATAAAAACTTATAAAGAAATTTTTAACACTTTAGGATGTATACTTCTATTTTATTATCACTTACAAAACTAAAACAAATTATTATAATGTTAACTTAATGTTCTTTAGATAACGAATTTGCTTTTATTGATTCAGTAGCGCAATAGCAGGAAAAAAGATTATATATAAAAAGAGAAATTAAAATTATACCTGTCGTCCGACAGGCTTTTTTACTAGTATGTTATAAAAAACACAAAAAAAAAACATCTTCGTAAATAAAAGTTAAAAAGAAATAGGTTTAAAATAAAAAAAATATTTATTTCTGTTATGTTTTTTTAATCTATTAAATATTGTATTTTGATATTTACATATTCAAATATAGGCTTCTTGCCACGAAACTTGTCATTCTTCATTAAAATATTCCGCGAATTGTTCACGAATATTTCCTGCTAAATGTAAAAATTTTTTAGGATTTTCACATTTATTTTCAAAGTTAATAGCAGATTGACAATTCAATTTTGAGGATCCAGATAATTTTGATTTTTTGTAATTAAAAAATGGTGCAAGACATAGCATGCTTGAACAATTTTTGTCACTTTTTCAGATCTCAAATATATTGTTTCGTCCATTCGTAAATAAACTAAAACATAGTAATTAATTTTTTTAACTATAACAATTTATATAAATAAACATAAAACACCTCTGTATGCGTTTTTTATCCTCCATACGTAGCTCATCTCTCAATAATTTATAAGACCCCAAATTTTTTCGCTCCTTCCAACTTTTTACCCATATTCTTTTTTTTTTATTTTGTTTTAGCAACAACATTGCTGCACATGACGAAATTACTATGTTAGGTGCAATAGTTAATTCTTGCTCGGAGTCAATATTCATAATTTTATAACAACTTTATTTTTAAATACCTACTAACAATTGACAATTTTTAAAAATGTTTCATTTCCATTTTGTTCTGACATGGCTTTTCCAAAAAAAAAAAACTTACATTTTCACCCTGGTGTAACAAACAGATTTAATAATGATTTTTTTTTAATAGTTTTGCATTATGTACTGTAGATATAATAAATGAAAGAATTTAAATATATAGATTAAGTTAAATTAAATTTACATAAATTAACAATAAAAAATATGATTATTTTAAATGTTAATAATACTTGAAATTAAGCCGTTTTGTAAACTTTTTTTAGGGTTTGTAGGTACTAAGATAACAAAAAAAATAAATAAAAGTTTAAAACAAAAAAAAAAAAAAATCACGCTGGTGTAAACATGAAGGTTGAAAAAGGAGTGGAAAAAGTTACGTTTTTCCCCCTAGTGTAAACAAGTCTTACACAAAAAAACACTTTGACATCCTGTGGAACTATTCAATACTACGCTCATAATTCAAATTAAAAGTTTTGGTTCGCCTGTCTGCTTATCACTATTTCTTAAAAATCGATTTGTATTTTGTTCTAGGTATGTATATTTATAAAATTATATTTTATATTCGTCTTTTTCTGAAATTTTGTGTTAAGGAAAAAAAAAAATTAAAATTTCACAATAGTACGTGTAATGCAACCTATACAACTTCGCAAGTACGCGTATCAAGTTGAAAAAATCGTAAAAGGGATGCATAAAAACAAAATAGGTTAATGGTATATAGGATTCATAAAAGTAAATTTAAAGGTATGAGTATTGCAATCAGTGTTTATTGTGTGAAGTATATTTAGAATAATTTTGATGTGCAAAATTTTTTTACATGTTGTCAAGGTCTCGCCAACACTTGTGTATTATATATATATATGTTATATATGAACTTGAAGTGAAATATAATATACTGAAGGTTAAAATTGTTGTCTTAGGTCATTAAAAAATTTTAATTTAAAAGTTTTATTAGAGAAACACCATTCTTGTAGAGAATTTCGATTTGTCTGCAGTAGTGCAACATCAGAATTATTTTTTTTTTGATAAATCTTGAGATCATTAGCAAATGCAACACCAAAAAATTTACTATTTACTTTTTTTTTTTAGAAAGATCGAAAATGAATATATTAAACAAGAGTGGAGTTAAGTGGCTACCTTGCGGTACTCCTGATGTAACATTAATTGAGTCTGACAAAAATCCTTGAAATTTAATATTTTCCGATCTATTAGTAATATAGAAGAATTTACAGTAAAGAAAAGAGCCGGAAGTACATAAAGCTGCAAGTTTGTTTAGTAGAATTTTGTGATCAACACGATCGAATGCTTTGCTAAAGTCTACGTAAATAGCATCAACTTGGTTTCCATTTTCCATTTCATTAAGGATTTCGAAAGTCTAAACTAAAAAGTTTGTTGTTATGGAACAATCTTTTCTGAATCCATGTTGTTGTTCGTTTAATTTTGTGTTTATGATGAGCGTAATTTTATCGACAATAATTGTTTCGAACATTAAAAATGTTGAAAAAAATTCCCGAAAATATCAAAATTCTGAATGATGACGAACACCCAACATCAAAAATACTAACACCCCAAACACCGAAATCCCAAATTACGAAACCTAATTTTCAAACTTCCAAAAAAACTACTTAAAAGGCAAATATTAATACTCTGGAAAAAGTAGCATTACTGATTTTGTATCCAATCTGAAATCGTTCCCGTTTTTTTTTTAATAAAAAATTAACAACAAAGCATTTAAAATAATGGGAGCTGCCGCCAACAAATTATTATAACCTTGATTTTGTATAAAACTCTTAAAGCTTTTTTAATAATAAGTTAACAACAAAAAAATCAATATAATGTGTCCTGATTTTTGGTTTTCTGTATTTTGTTTTCAGGATTTTTAAACATTCGGTGTTTTTACAGAATTAAAATTCGGAATTTTTTCATTTGTTTTTTTTTCAGTAAAGTGTCATGCATACAAATTTATAATATAATCAAAGAAAAATTACATAACATTAATACACCAACAAATAGTAGATTTCATAACCCAATTATCAATACAGTTCAACAATTCTAAAAAACCATTCACAGTTTAAGAATTAACAATTTCACCATAATATCTAACTTTTCTACCGCAAATAAAGGTTCAAACCAGAATTTCAAAAATAGTAAGTTCACAAACCAAGAAGTAGTAGAATAAAAGACTTGTAGTAGAATTTAAAAGCTTAAAAAAAAGGGAAAGATTACAGTTGGCCTTTGTCAACTTTTAGATACCCGTGAATAGATAGATGTTTAGATACCCACTATTATGTGCAAAATGAAATAAACCGTTATTTATTTCCCTTTTGTAATATATTACAAAAAAAAATATAAAAATGTAAAAAAAAAACAAAAAAAATTGGTCCACTCTAAAAGTTGGTCTGAGTGATGGCCAATTGTACCAAATAACTTGCCCTATTACTTTACCTGCCCAGAAATTCATATTGGTACAAAGGTGTAGTTTGGCACCTCCCCGAAAATGTAGCTATAACATTTTGAAACTTCATATAAGTGCTTGTTCTATTATATAACTAACGAGGGGTTCCTCTAGTGCAATTGCAGGTTTTTTTAGGCATTTTTGCTAAAGTATTTTACCTCTTCTAATACCTAATATCTCTTATATACCTAATACTGTCATTTTGAAGTACTTTGTAATACCGAGTTACTTTAGTAAATTTTTTACTACTTCGAAAGATATTTAAATTAACTTTTATATTGCTAAAAAAATTAAAATTTAGATTTTTAAAAATTTATTTTCGAACGCGTTACTAATTTGATTAGTCAGAAACTATAAACTTAATCTTTTTATTACTTTAAAATTTTTCTGGATATCACACCAGCATTCCTATTATAATTTTAATAAAAATAAAAAAAAAATCAAATCATATTAACTTTTGTTTTATATTTGCCTCCATATTCTTTTTTAAATACATATCTGTTGCTGTTCATCAATACAATTGATGATCGAATTACATTGTATGAAAAAGAATTTTGATGTGAAATAGTTAAGTCTCGCTAACATATTTGTGTATTAGTAGTTTGATTGGTTATCGTTTTTAAGAAATAAAACATTGCAATTAAGATATTGTACTTTATTAAAAATATTAAGAATAGATATTTATATCAAATTCAAAATTTATCAATTTATGACTCATCTTTTTGTAATATTTGAAATACACAACGAAAAACACCACACACTGATAAAATGTGTTTTCTAAGTTTGATTTTTTTTTGCATGTAACCATAAAGAAATCATATACATAGAGAATTCATCTAGAACAAAAAATGTTGGTCAATATTGTTGATTTGAAATCATCCCAATACGGTATTTGAAATCACCCCATTATCGTAAAAAGATGACCGTATTTTTGGTACCTATGCATAGTAAAATTAAATTGAGGTTATTTCTTTGCTTTATTTTTATTTTTCTTTTTATTTTGTTTGTTTGTCAATCGATGTATGTACAATTGTTTATATTTCCTTATAAAGTTTGACAATTTCTTTTTAAAAAATTTTATTTAATATTTTTATTTTTTTTTTTTTTGTATATTAATTGATGTATGTATGTACATTTGTGTATTTTGTATATATGTATTTCTTTATACAATTTGGACGATTTCTATTATTTTAGAATACAGAGAACCTTTGAAATTAAATAATAATTATTCAAGCACTAAATGCTATTCTAACAAAAATGTAAGAAATTTGAATTTACTTTTTGAAAATTTTTAAACTGTTTCGTCAGATGAAAAAAGTTGTTTTTGCTTGCATTGTTTGAAATTTTAGAGGAGTGAGATTTTTATTTAAAAAAGTATTCGACACTTCTTAAAAGGTTAGCTTTCTTTAAAAACAAAATTTAATAAAAAAAGATCATTATTTACTTAAAAAATCAAAATAAAAAGTTAAGGCAAAAATTAAAAAAAGGAAAACAGAATTTATCTTTATGTAGCATTATTAATAGGCAGTTTCAATTGCATAACGAAGCCAAAATGAATTTTAAAAGTGTTAGTAAATGGTCCGAAGATGAAAAAAACGTAGCAATAAATATTCATTTTAATTCACCAAAAGGGTTATAAATTTTTGAGAAATGGAGTAAAGCTTAATTTACCCCATTTTAGTTCCCTTAATAGATGGATCCCCATCAAACATTTAAATATAGGACAAAATAGGACTAAACGACAAAAATATAAATGAGTTAGGCATTATATTCTCAGAAAAAGATTTAATTGAAAGGTTGGCTGTATTGGTATTCGGTGAAATAGCCATTAGAATTATTGCCTTTTGTTCTGCCGAAACCATAATCAGAAAAATTACTAATTTCATCCAGTCACTGTATTTCATCCAGTATACTATATAATAGTGCACTGGATGAAATTAGTGATTTTTCTGATTATGGTTTCGGCAGAACAAAAGGCATCCCAAAATACATACATACATATACATATGTATATTTTATAATGTGTATAATGTATTTACCTACCTAAAGGGTTTTTTATGCCGAATGGAAGATGAATTTTGACTTTCCATAATATATTTTACCGGGCTTTTTCCCTTTTATAATTCTAAATTAAATAATAAAATAAAAAAAAAATTTTCAATAAGATAAAGAAAAATTTTTAATTATATGTTTTTAGTAGTTAAAAAAATAAAATTTATAAAAAAATTTTACATACCTATTTTAAAGTAAGGAAAATTTAAAATTCATAGGTACCATAAGAAGACAATTTGTGGAATTATTTTCTAACGACTAGTATCGCCCTGTGCTCGAAATTCGAGCTGTTTTTGCTTTTTTTAAATTTACATACAAAATTAGTTTTTTTAATTTTTAATAGACTAATTTAACACGAAAAATTATATTTTTTTTCCTATACGTAATAAAATATATTGCAACAATGTTGTCAACAATTCTTGCGCTTGAAATTTGCTAAAAATAAATTTATAATTTTTTCAGTTATAAAAACGTTGTTGTATTTTTGAATTTATTATTCCTATAGCTAAAGTCGCTTTAAAGAGAGTATAATGTGGTACAGTTATTACACAAAAAAAAGCGATTTAAATTCTTAATATAAATATTGTTCTAATATACAATGTTCTGAGAATTTGATTATATTTCTAGTCATATACATATAATAATATTTTCGGACCAAAAAAAATAAAACAAAAAATATTTCTTGATTTAAAAATTTCTAAATTTTAATAATTATCTTTTCTTTATTGATAGTTAAAATGAACTGACTTTACAAAAAGTTTCTTTTTTTTCACTTATTTTTAATTTTCTAAAAATGACACGTTAAACATAAAAAAATTAATATTCGAATACGATTTCTTAAGTACTTATTTTAATTAGCTATTATTACACAATCTTAAAATTATTTATTTGCTGACCTTTACTTATTCTAAATAATACAGTATAACAAGTGCATTTGGTTTTTTGTATGCAAAATGACACTTTAAAAGAAACAACAAAAAATAAATTTATAAAAAGAGAAAAAAAATTTATGAAGCAAATTTATACGGCACGAGTATGATTATGCGTTATCATCGAAATTTCGTATGAGGTTATTGGAAAGGAGAAACATGTGTTTTTATAACATTATTGTGGTTTAGTTCAGAGGGGTGATCTATTGATAACGTAACACCTCCGCCCTTAAGATTCGACTCCTGGCGAATCCCACTTGATTGTATTGGAATTTTGGGTAGAGCAAATTTAAACTTTATAAAAAGGAAAATGCAAATAATAATTATTGCTGTAACTGTAATCACGTCCAATGTTAGATTTGTATACCAACTTTTGTGGTGAATGAATTTTAATTCCTCTATGTGCTTTGTGTTATTGATTTGTGTGTAATACAAATCATCCACATGAAATCGATTTGAAATTTTCGCTACAGTTATGTTGCGATTTACATAGGGTGAAATTCGGTGATGATATTCTTCTTCGGAATTTTTTTGATCAAAAGCTCCGAGAGAAATTTTACAGTTATAAAATTTTATTAAATTGTTTTCTTTTATTTTTATGTCGGTAATTTGACCACAATTATTATAAAGAGAGGTTTCTTTCAAATTTTTTGTTACCACAATGTTACTTGAAATTGATTTTATCTCCATTGCAAGATTTTGCTTATAATGGCAAATCATTTGATTTGTTTTCATTAAATTTGCAATACATTGATCCTCAATTGGGATCAGGTTTTTTTCTAATATGTTATATTTTTCTACATTTTCAAAAATATTTTGTTTACAATTTATAACTTTACTTAAATTAGTATCTAATTCTAAATTACTATCTTTATTTGGAACTTTAACAATTATGTTCCTATAACAATTTCCTTTGACAAAATTTGGTATTGAAATTACAAATACAATAACAGAATCATTAAACAATACAGAATTTTTTATGTAAGGTAGAGTTTCTACGGTTATATTATAATTTACAATTTCTTCCTTTGTAAGAACATCTTTTGCTAAAATTTCTAATCTACTTGACAATATTATTTCTTTTATGTTTTCAATTTGTTTTACTAAAATTTGTATGTTCTCACTAATTTCATTTTTTATAATAAAAAGGTTAAGTTTAATTTCAGTTTCTTTAATATGCTTATCAAAATTATTTATTGTATCACTTATATTTCTTTGTACTAAGTTTACATGTTTAGTAATTGCTTCGACTTGATCTGAAATTTCTTTGTTTATTGATATTTGAGCATTTAAATTTTCTATGGCTTTTTTATTATTGCTTTCTATTATTTTGAAATGTTCTTCTATTTCTTCACGTTCATCATTGTCCATGACTCCAGTGAGAAATCGAAGACCGTTACCAACCAAATTTACTAAACCTCGTTTTGTAACATGGTGAGGAATTATACTACTGAATTCTTCTTTCAAGTGATTGAAATTGTATAGAAGTGTATTTGGAATGTTAGTTTTTTCTTGCAACTGGTTTATGTTAAGTTCTATTTTACTTATACTTTCTTCATACTTCGACAAATCTATTATATGCAAAATTTTACTATAATTATGAATTATTTTTAGCTCGTGCTCTTGAAACAAAATGTATCCGTTACCGGATTTTAGTTCTGTAATTTCTATAGATGATTTTGAGAGGACTGAATATGGAAATAGCAGGAGAAGTAAAATGATAATTGCTGAAAACAAATGAAAGAAGAGAAATTTGTTAATTTTGAAATTTATACTTTCTTTTAAATTGATTATTATAGCGAGGGAGGATTTCATTGTTAATTTTATGATGGTCTTGACCTGTTTCTATCATTTTCACCTTCTTGTGGTAGGGTTGTAATTTTGTAACCCTATTTAACTTAAGGTAATTGGAAGGCTTACCATTGGTTTTTCCTTTATTACGTTTTCTGATAGATTTTTCTTTGATTTTTGTAATAAATTCTTTGATATAAGGATATTGGTCGAAAGAAATAACACCATTTAAAAAGTCAATAGGCCTTTTGCCAGTTGAGGTGTGAATAGTTTCGTTGTAGACTTTTAAGCTTTTGATAATGGGATCTTCGTCCGTAATTTGACCTTCTTCTTTTTGGATCGTGTTCAAAATTCGTAGGTGTTCATTCAAGGTATTATGGAATCTTTCGATATCCGCATTACTACTATGATTATTGGGAGTAGTAAAATGAACGTCAATTCCTTCTGTCTCTAAATAATTTTTGAAATTCAGGCTGTTAAAGCCCTTTTCTTGGTCGGTTACAACTTTAACAGGTTTACCGAAAGATGCTATATATTGCATAAATCCATTTTTCAAATCCACCCAATTCCTAGATTTTAAGGGAATGATTTGGGCGTGCTTTGAAAACTTGTCAATAATTGTCAAGTATGGATTTCCTTTTGTGTGAAACCATATGTCCATATGGACTACTTGTAATGGTTTTTCAGGGGTTTCTGTAATTTTTAACGGTAGATTTAAAGGACGTCTTTCATACTTTGCGATGTTACAAATATGACAATTATTTATAACATTCTGAATTTCATTTTTTAATTTAGGAAAATAGTAGCTTTTCTTTAAATTTCGATAAACATCATTGATACCTCTATGGTTTGTTTTTATGTGCTGGTCAAGAATAAGTTCCTTTATTTCAAGATGATATAAAATGTCAGTAAGTAAAAATGAGCATTTGTTTAATTTTATTAGTTTATTTTTTGAAAAATATTTTAGGTATTTAGATATTAACAGCTGGGTGGCACAGTGGTTAAGTGCCGACCTTTCGTGCAGAAGGGCCCGGGTTCGAATTCTAGTGAAAGTGAAAAAACTTTTCTGGTTTTCAACTCGACTCAGCTACCATTCGCCATTGGGTTCAAATTAATGGCATAATCAATAATTAATAATTATAAATCTTTAATAAAAAAAAATACTTTAATATAAAAATATAAACAAATGCAAAATATAAACAAATAATTTAATTAAATAATATAACTCGCAGATATAGAATACCATATAAGTAAAATATAAAATATTACAATATAAACAAAAAATAGAATTGTAAATATTGAAATCTAAGACGTTTCTACATGTTATAAGGCCTAGTACTATCTCATGTTTAAATTGTATGTGGAATTCAATAAGACCAATTCTAATAGCACGAATATAATATGACCCCCTGTTCCAACATGTACCTATGGTATAGACAGGCTTATTAGCCTAACAGTTGAACAGTTAGCGCTTAAAAAAAAAAAAAAAAAAAAAAAGGTATGTATTTTGAAAAGAACTGTAAATATTAATATCTTCAATCATAATTCCTATTATTCCTTTACTAGGAATATGATTTTTAAAAACTTCAATAAAAAATTTTTCGTTAGGATTAGGATGTGTGAAAATTTTTCTTGTTCTACGATGGATTTTAAACAATTTCAATTGTTCTTGTGAACCCTTTTCTATTATGATTTGTGTTTTGTAGAAATTAAGTGGTGATTCTGATATAGGAATATATTCGGAATTGTCTTCGTCAGCTGAATGCATTGTAGCATCAGTTGATCGTATTTCGTCAACTTCCATGTTGTTTGAATTATTATCATTCGAATTTAGTCTATTTAAATTTGATTCGTTTAAATGAATCTCAACGCGTGAAAGAGCATCTGCAACTTTGTTTTCGCGCCCACTTAAATATTCTATGTCAAAATTAAATTCTTCTAACTTGATTTTCCACCTTTGCAATTTTGAATTAGGTTCTTTCAAGTTATGTAACCATTGCAAGGGTTTGTGATCTGTTCTAATTGTGAATTTACGACCATAAAGGTATGGTCTAAAATACTTCACTGCCCATACTATCCCCAATAATTCTTTTTCTATCGTTGAATATCTGCATTCATGCTCATTAAGCGTTCTTGACGCGTAGCAAATTGGATGATTGTCTTGAGAGAGAACAGCCCCAAGAGCGAAGTTACTTGCATCAGTTGTTAATATAAATTTTTTTTCAAAATCAGGATAAACGAGAATAGGATCGGTGGAAATTAACAATTTTAACGAGTTAAAAGCATTTTTGTATTCTAAGTCAGAAATATTAATGTGTCTATTTTTTTTTAAGCAAGTGGTTAAAGGTTTGGCTATTTTCGCAAAATCTCTAATAAATTTACGATAATAACCGACTAAACCCAAAAATGATTTTATTTGTTTTTGAGTTCTGGGGATTGGGAACTTATTAATAGCTTCAAGTTTGTTTGGGTTGGGTTTGATTCCCTTGGTTGTAACCACATGGCCCAAGAACTCGGTTTCTTGTTTCATGAACTCACTTTTATCTAACTGAATCTTTAAGTTAGCATCTTTCAATTTCTGTAATATTCTTTTCAAATTTTCAAAGTGCTCTTCTTTACTAGTACTGAAAATTATTATGTCGTCTAAATAAACATAGCATATTTTACCTATAAAATCCCTTAAAACAGAATTCATTAGTCTTTGAAACGTTGCAGGAGCATTTTTAAGTCCAAATGGCATCCTGACGAATTCAAAGTGACCGTTATTGGTGTTAAATGCGGTCTTTTTAATGTCATCTTCTGCTATTTCTATTTGGTGATAACCTTTCGCTAAGTCCAGAGTAGTGAAATACATAGCTCTGCCTAGCTTATCTAGGATATCATCCATATTAGGGATAGGATATTTATCGTCAATCGTGACATTGTTCAGTTTTCTGTAATCAATGACAATGCGCCACTTTTGTTTGCCTGACGCATCTTGTTTTTTTGGGACAACCCATATTGGAGCCGAATATGGTGAATCACTATGTCTAATAATTCCCTGTTTTAACATATCTTTTATTTGATCATTAACTTCTTGGCGATGTATTTCCGGATAACGGTATGTTCTAGTATAAATTGGAAGCTCATTCACAGTTTTAATTTGATGTTTAATAGCATGAGTAAATGACAGATCATCACCTTCGTGGTAAAAGGCTTTTTCGAACTTTCTTATTAAATTCAAAAGCTCTGATTTTGTAGATGTGTCTAAATGATCACACCTGATTTCATTTTCTCCTAAAAATATTTCGTTTTGAAATACTTCTAGCTCCTTTAACGGAACTGGAATGGAGTATTCCTTTTCTTCATTTTCATTGAAGAAAAGTGGAATTATGCTTCCCGTTTTTAATTTTAGAAATTTTTCTTTATAATTAATTTCGGCTTCAAGAGGACGTAAAATATTATTTCCTATAATGCCATCAAATTTATCATGAAATTTCATTTCTAAGAATTTTATTTTTATATCAGAATTGAATTCTACGAAAGATTCAATCGTTATCAGGGTATCACAAGTGGTGATATCAGTGATAGTTTTTATATTCGCGGCTTTTATTTTACTAGCATAGATAGGATTGCAAATGTTTGTATTAATTATACTCATGGAAGCACCCGTGTCTACAACAAATTTTAAGGGTCTTCCTTTTGATTGGATTGTTATATAAGGAATGGACTCTTGGTCGAGGCTGTTAATTGAAAATTTTCAACCGTTTGTACTGTATTCACTCTAGAATTAATCGTTGGAGGAACCACATCCATCGGTTCTGATTGTGAATTTGTTGCATTTCTTCTGGTATTTTGACTATTACTATGACTATTATTAAAATTGTTATAATTAGCACGACTATTGTTATCATTATAATTATTACTATTATGATTATTATTGTTAGTTCGGTTAGTATTTTGGTTATAACTATTATTGCTATTATAATTGCGGTTATAATTATTATTGCGATTAAAATTATTATAGTTAGCACTATTTGATTTATTGTAATTAGCGTTATTTCTATATTGATTTTGATTTATTTTACTATTATTTTTGTTGTTACCATAATTGAACCTACTATTATTGTTAGAGTTATTTTTATTTTTGGAATTGTTTCCAAATGGATTAAAATACGCGTAGTTTCCCTCATGTAGAATATCCATTGCCACTTCAATTGTTTCAGGATTTCTACTAAATAATACGGAACGCATTGGTTCAGGTAACTTATCTTTAAAAATCTCCAATCCGGTTTTAATATTGGCGGCAATACTAAAGCTCGAATTGGGTTCTTCTCTAATTTTGTTATTTAGCCTCCTTAAAATATTTTTTATGTTATTATACAGATCTACACTGTTAGAAGTAAATGTTACATCTCTAAGTTCGTTGTAAATTTGGAGGGCACTTTTCTTTTCTCCGAAATTGTTAATTAAAACTTCCCGTATTTCAGACCAAGTTTTCGCATTATTATTTACCTCAATTACTACTCTAGCCTTATTAACTAACTTACTTTTAATTCTACTAAGCTAAATATTTTGACTACTTATATCATATTTAATAACTGAAGGAATTATTAATTCTACTAAATCTAAAAAATTAATTAAATCGTTACCTTTCCCATCGAACTCGGGCAGACGTTCAATGTATTTTAGTGGATCTATTTCCAATGTTAATAACTGTGGTTGATCTGGCATGTTGTTTTTGTAGTTGTTCGTTTGTCTCTTTGGTTCTGAATCCGAATCGGTGCTGAATTTCTTATAGAATTTGTTGCTGGTTGTACGAGCTCTTCTGATGGCACGATTTCTCTCTCTTTGGAACATTTTAAAGTTAAAAAAAATTTTTATTTTAACTTTTATTAATTTTATTTAAACTTTTTGATTTAACTGTTTGTCTCTTTTTTTTAAAAAAAAATTCCTTATATTTTTTTTTTTTTTTTTTTTTTTTTTTTTTAATTTTAATAAGAAAATTTATTTTTTTAATATTAATTTTAATTATAAGTTTTATATTATTTTCTTAATATTAATTTTGATTATTTTAGGTTTTATTATAGGTAGTTATAAATATTAGAAGAAAGTTTTTATTTCTTTTCTTTATTTTTAAGTTTTAATTACTTATAAATTAAAGTTTAATTAATTATTCAATAATGTTGAATTTTAAAAATTTTAAATTAAAATTTCTTATGTTCACAGTTTTCTTTTATTGTTTTCAAAATTCCTGAAATTGGAATTTCTTATGAGTTCACTTTTTTTTGAAATTTTAATTACTAAAAAAATTAGGCACTTAATCAATTTATTTTCACTAAATAGAAAGAAATATTAATTTTTTTTTCTTTGTCCTTTATCACTGGATCCTGTTATTTTTTAGGATCCTACCGACTGCGCCAATAATATTTTCGGACCAAAAAAAATAAAACAAAAAATATTTCTTGATTTAAAAATTTCTAAATTTTAATAATTATCTTTTCTTTATTGATAGTTAAAATGAACTGACTTTACAAAAAGTTTCTTTTTTTTCACTTATTTTTAATTTTCTAAAAATGACACGTTAAACATAAAAAAATTAATATTCGAATACGATTTCTTAAGTACTTATTTTAATTAGTTATTATTACACAATCTTAAAATTATTTATTTGCTGACCTTTACTTATTCTAAATAATACAGTATAACAAGTGCATTTGGTTTTTTGTATGCAAAATGACACTTTAAAAGAAACAACAAAAAATAAATTTATAAAAAGAGAAAAAAAATTTATGAAGCAAATTTATACGGCACGAGTATGATTATGCGTTATCATCGAAATTTCGTATGAGGTTATTGGAATGGAGAAACATGTGTTTTTATAACATTATTGTGGTTTAGTTCAGAGGGGTGATCTATTGATAACGTAACAATATATTTACTGAAGTCAAGTAGCCAAAATTCGAGTTAATGCTGTCCGTCATATAGAAAACTAAACATTTTAGTACGATTTGAATTTTTTTGTATCCGTTCCGAATGTATTCTGTTTCCTAATTAAAAACTGATGAATACATGCTTCAGTTCCTTTAAAGGCATTTTTTAAAACTGAGTAGAGCATGAAATGTCAAAAAAAAAAATCGTTCAGAGCGCTCAGAGCGTGTGATTCATTTTTTTTCTTCGAGACATTTTGACGTTTGTTTAAGATTTTACTTGTAAAATAAAAATCAAAATGTTTTAATTTAATTTAATTTTTCGTGTTTTTTTATTAAATCTGAACGCTCTGAGCGTATTCTGTTCATGCTCTGTTCATTAGAACGTGCTTATGTTGTTTAGAGTGTGCTCAGATCTCTGCTGTGATTTAAAAAAAAAACGCCTTATATAATATTCGTTCGTTATGTCAAAGTAAAACTAAAAAAAGTTTTTATCATGAAAAAACATTATTCGATGTTTAAAATGTAAAATAAAACTTTTAATTATCAGGGCTTAACCTTAATCAAAACATACAACGTACAATTTAAAAATAAACCTTTAAAAATATAAGAAAAACCGACGACAATATTTTTATACTATTTATCAATTTTTAAAATTTAAAAATCCTAGGTACACTATATCGCGTTACGCGTATTTGGGTAGCTTTCATGTAAATTTATTTACATAATTACTTATTTCAAAATTTTTTGACAGAAATTTTTCGCCGTACGCGTTGATTTAGGTTGGGCCCTAAGTTACAAAACATTTAAATTACAAAATATTTTTAAGAAAGTTTATTTTTTTTGTTTTTCCTTCCGTATATTTCTCTCTGAATTAGTAAAGGTTATGAAACATACTATATTTTCGGTATTTTCAATGATTGTGAATATAAGGTATTTTTTATAAAAATATGTTATTAAAATTTTCTATTTTTGTTTTAAAACATTATCTTAGCAATATAAGAAAAAACAATAAAAATATTTTTATACGCTTTGTCAATTTTTAAAAATTCGAGGTACTGTATTTCGCATATTTCGTGTGTTCTTATGTAAATTCATGTATGTAACTTTTTATTTCAAAATTTTTTGTCAGAAATTATACTCCATACGCGTTGATTTTGATTAAGATTTAAAAAAGATTTGTCGTTTTAATTTTTTGCAAACATATTTTATATCAACATTTGTTATACATTTCTCAAACGTAATGGCAACTACAGAATATATTTCAAAAGTCGGTTATTTTATTGTTAAAAAAAAACTTAACAAAAAGCAACAACAACGAAATAGCAAAATATTTGTTTTAGAAAAAACAAAAGAAAACATACAGTACTTTTCGCTTATAACGACCATGAATGGACAGAAAATATGCGTCGTAATAAACGAATGTCGTTTTAAAAGAATGCTGTGAATTTTGAAAAATTAGTATTAGAATTAAACATTTTAGAATATGCTAATTTTTGAGCGGACTCTTCGAAGTTCGAACTCATTTGCTAGAATTTTACATGATGTTCCAGCTTCAAGCTTATGTATAGTGCTTTTTCTTGAAACGTTATGTTTTTTTTTATATTAAAAAATAAATAAGAAAATACTACATTCATCACGTGGCGGACGCTTTTATTTAGGTTGGGACGTAAGGAACAAATAATTTTTTTTAAGAAAGATAATTTTTTTAGTTTTGCAAACATATTGTTGGTATTTTCAATTATTTTGAATATATGTTTTAAAAAAAATTATTTTAAAAAAATATTATTTTAAAATATTTTATTTTTAAAATTTAATCGTAGCAACATAAGAAATTAAAATTACAATATTTTTATACGCTTTGTTAATTTTTAAATTTTAAAACTCCGAGGTACAGTACGTCGCAGTACAGTACAGTACAACTTATTTCAAAATTTTGTGACAGAAACTGAACGCCGTACATGCTGAATTTGGTTGATCCATAAGTAACAAATCATTTTTCTTAAGAAATATTAATTCTTTTTTATGTTTCTGCAAACATATTATAGGTATTTTTTAATAAACAACATTTTTACAAAAATATTATTTGAAATTTTCTATTTCTATTTTTCGCTTTGTCAATTTTTAAATCTGAGGTACCAGTACGTTGCGTATTTCGGTTGCTCACATGTAAATTCACGTACCTAACTATGTATTTCAAAATTTTCTGGAAATTTCCAGTAATTATGCACCGAAAGCGTTAATTTTGGTTAGGTCCTAAGTAACAAATCATTTAAATTACAAATTATTTTTTTAAGAAAGATTATCTGTTATTTTTTTCAATTTTTTGGCAAATACATATATTTTTTAAATATTATTACTCTCAAACGTAATGGCAACTATATTTCAGAAGTCGGTTTTTTATTTTACAAAAAACTTAACAAAAAGCAACAACAATTTATGATTTACAAAAAAAATTTTTTTTATAACTGTATTATAATAAATTGCAAACAAAAACTAAATATAGTACTTTTCGGTTATAACGACCATTATGGGACAGAAAGTATTTGTCGTAATAAACGAATGTTTTCTGTCTTGAATGAAAACTGTCAAGTCAAGTCAGGTGAGCAGACGTATATTTTTTTAACTGAAAAACTAAATTATTTTATAGAGTAAAAAAATTAAAATAATTATCAAAAGTTTATATAAAAATTTTCAAAAAATAGTTAATTAAAATTAATTGCAAAATAAAAATAATAAAATAGAAATTAACATATTTAACAATTAAAAACCAAACAAAAAATTCATTAACCTAAAAAAATTAACAATCGAAAATATACACATATATATTTTGATATATAATATATAATAAAATAACAATTTGATAATTTATAATAATATAATTTAGAGATTGTGATAGCGAAAAAAAACAAAATATAAAAAATAAAAAAATAAGTATACTATAAAATAAAAACAGTGCTTTGTCAAGAATTAAGACACATAAATAGTAAAATAATTATGTCAAAACTTCAGTGCGTTTCGTGCAATGAAAATATTACATCAAAGCAAAAAAGAGGACTGCACTGCGGTGGTGAGTGTAAAGCGCTTTACCCCCTCAAATGCGCAGCTATCCCGGATGATATCTATAATGACGTTGTGACTGGAAGAAGAATATGGACTTGTCCAAAATGTCCAAACTTGTCTCACAACGAATCATTAGGTGTAACCAGTTTTATAGAAATAATAGAACATGGCGAAGACACTGAGAAACCGGATAGAATAACAAGTACTCCTGGAAACAAAAATGTAAGTACTATTGAAGTTCAGCTAAAATCTCATAGCAATATACCCAGTAATACAATATGTAACAAGCTATTATCACTGGATTTAAATGATTGGCAAAGTATGTAAAAATTATGGGCACTACGATAATGGAAATACATAAATCACAAAATTATTTTAGTGTACAAATGGACGAAATTATAAAACAAAACAAATTTATCCACCAAGAAAATCAAAATCTAAAAAAGCTATTGAATGTATCATAGGAAAAAGTTGAGAACTTAGAGAAAAAAGTTAACAAATTGGAAGTATTGTTAGATGCTCCAACCCAGGAAAAAAATAAAAACAATATTGTTTTGGCCGGTCTACCGTCTGAAATCCACAATTGCAATAAAATGGTACTTGATATTGCCAAAAAAATCAACGCTAGTATTACTGATGGAGATATAAAAAAAGTTTCACTACTACAACGACATTCTGAACAAGACAAAAAATCAGAAAATCTATATATCGTTGAATTGAATTCGCAAAAAGCAAAAGATGAGCTAATGTTAAAAAAAAAATCATATAAAAACTTATTTACTACAGAATTCAATTTAGTTCAACAAGGAAAATAAAGGAAAATAAGGAAATAAAGAAATATTTTTTCGACACCATTTATCTCCACTTCAATCGAAACTGTATTATGCAGGAAAATTAAGACAACTCAAAACATGCAGTTCTTATGGGTTAAAGCAGGAAAAATATACTTACGTCAAACTAATAACTCCAAGGTATACTCTATTAATAATCATAATGATTTTATCTATATTAAAAACATTTTTAAAATTAATGAATAACTATATAAAAATAAAAAACACTTTTCATTTTAATTTTGTAATTTGTATTAAATATATTTTTTTTCTTGCATTATACAAGCAATTTTTCTATATACATCTTTATAAAATTTACATACATTTTGAGTATTTAAAAAACAAATACTTCTTATACTGCTACATTCATACTGCTATTTTTTTCCAAATTTCCAATTTTAATTTTATTAGCATTTCATTAAAACTTAATTACATATTTAACAAGCTACGTTTCATTAACAAAATTTATTTCATGTATTTTCTTAATTTATTAACAAAAAAAATTTTTTCTTCTAACAATCAATATTCCAATAATAAAATATATTTCTTTTATTATTATAATAACAATATTAAAAACATCTTTTTATTCTATAAATTTATATCTTTACAAAATTTTTTATTTTATTTTTTAATCTTACAATTAAATTATAAACAATATTTATTTATTTTAACACATCTCTTTAATATTTTTTCTAAAATTAAACACTTATTTAATAAACTTCTTTTTTTTTAAATATTTAAAATTTATTTACAAAACAAACACTTTTGACGACATGAAATTGTCAACACTAATGTCATCCGTTCTTATAACATATGAATATTATATAATACACATTTTATTAATTGCATTTAGTAAACAACAATTTATTTATAATAACTTACACTATTTCACTCTTTCTCTCTTATGGTAGAAACAGATAATAATTCGATTGATATGCATTACCATATCAAGCGTACTAAACTTTTTTTTTGTGGATAATAAAACAGCTGATAAATTATTTATTTATTATAAGATATCGTCTCCATTTATTAATATTTTATTTAATAATTTATTTTTATTGGTTCTTTTTACTATGAGTTCCAACAACATCGAGAACGTTAAAGATGATATCAGAGTAGAGCATTATTTAAATTTTGATAAATAAACTATACAAATTTATAAAAATAATTTAAATATTATATACCTTAATATTCAAAGTTTACGTCAAAAATTGTCCGATGTTGAAGTTTTAATTGAAGATTTTGTCTGTGATGTGCATGTGATTGTGTTAACAGAAATTTGGTTACACGTATTCGAGAATGAATTTTTTAACTTTCCTGGTTTCACTCCTTACTTGGCTAATAGGCTTAATGCGTATGGTGGGGTCGCTATTTACGTTAAAAATGATATTAACAGCAATATAGTTTTGAGTGAGGAGTTTGAAAAAAGCAATATATTAGGTGTAAAACTTTTAAAGGAAAATCTTAATATAATACGAATTTATAGGTCACACGAGACACGTATCTCGGATTTCGTAACCAAGGTCGATGAAATTACCTACAAATATAAAAGGTCGGTAATAGTAGGTAATTTTAATATTAATCTCTTAAATAGAGATAGTTTAGAAACAAGTTCATATGTTAATACGTTACTTAGTAACGGTTTTATAGTTTATAATAACATATCAGAAGAATATGCTACTAGATTAGGATCATTATTCGAACTTTGATAACTTTGTACACGATCTTAGCTCGGCAATCAAAAACAACACTGAAAAAGTATTAATTAAAAACACGAAACATAAAAGTGAATGGATCACGGTTGAAATTCTTAACAATATAAAAATTAGAAATTCATTTTTCAAATACAAAAAAAAATACCCAAATAACGATAATATAAATAATTTATACCTACAATATAGAAACAGAGTGAAAAAGTTAATACACGAGGCAAAAAAAAAATTCTGTTCGGATAAAATTTCACAAAATTTAGATAATAAACAACTTTGGAAATTAGAGAGTTAATTTTCACCACAGAAAAAATGGTGAAAATAAATATCAATTAAAAGCTCTTCATTACAACAATAATACGCTTGAAAATCCATTTGATATTTCGGATAGAATGAATAATTATTTTGTTAATGTCACTCAAGAAATACAAATTTCGAATAATGTTATTGATCAAAATTATATGAATCAATCCGGGCGATCAATATATTCTAATTTCCAATTAAGAATAACTAATACAGATGAAGTCATTGCAGCGATAAAGTCTTTAAATTCGATTCTAACGCTGCAACAGGATTAGATGGTATTTCAACCAAATTTATTAAAAGGTTCGCAGAATACCTGATTCCAATCTTGGTAAAATTCATTAACAATACTTTCCAATCGGGTACTTTTCCACTTTCACTCAAAACAGCTATTGTAACTCCAATTTTTAAAAAAGGGGATAAAACTGATTGCTCCAATTATCGTCCAATCTCCATATTACCAGCTTTCTCGAAAATATTTGAAATTATAATTAAAAATAGGCTAAATTGTTGTATAAAATCTAATGGCATTTTAAGCGAAGACCAGTTTGGTTTTGAAAAAAGATCAAATACTACAGCTGCTTGCTTACACTTATCTGATTTTATTTCTAAAAATATAGATAATAGAAAATATGTGGGATGTGTCTTCCTTGATCTTCAGAAAGCATTTGAATGCGTTGACTACGAAATAATGTTACATAAATTAGCAAAACTGAATCTTACTGACTCACAGTTGCGTTTGTTTAAATCATACCTTTGTAATCGAGAGCAAATGGTTCGGGTAAATAACATTTATAGTTCAAAAAAATCAATAACTAAAGGAGTACCACAGGGATCCAACTTGGGTCCTGATCTCTTCAAACTTTATATAGATGATATCACCCGTTTAAACATAAAAGGAAGGTTATATGCAGATGATGCGGTGATTAAGTATGCTGCTGATAATGAGGCAGATTTAACCAATGCAATAAAAAATGATCTTAATATCATTCAAGCTTGGTTAGAAAAATATCGTCTTAGTTTGAATGTGCAAAAAACCAAAATTTTATTTTTTGAAAACAAATCTCTAAACTCAGCGACCAGGTTTACCTACAAAAATGATGTTATCGAAGTAGTTAAAAAGTTCAACTACCTAGACTTAATTCTAGATAGTAAAGGAGTTTGGAACCACCGCATTGAGCACGTAATAAAAAATATTACTCCATATATCTTACGTAGGCTAAGAAATTTTCTTTCAATCAAAGTATTATTCACGATATACTCTTCATTTATTAAGTCACACATCACTTATCTAAATCCAATTTGGAGCAGAGCTCCTCAAATTTACCTTAATAAACTTGACGTCCTTAACAAAAAATGTATCAAGATAATCCATAGATATCCAATTCAATATCATTCTAGCTTACTATACTCTACTCAATATATTAGCTTTACTAATATATGTAAATACGAATTATATATCCTAGCTTTCAAAATAGTTAATAACAAAATTAAGCATAACTATTTATTAAATAGAAGTATTGATATTCATGCTCATAATACTCGCAACAAAGACAATTTCTACTTAACTTTATTTCGCACTAACAACCAGAAAAATAATTCTCTATATAATTGCTTAAAAGTGTACAATGAACTCCCAGAAATCTTAAAAGTAATAGATAACATAGTAATCTTTTCAAATAGAATTAAAGCATATGTGTTGGAGCAACATTAAGAAAACGTACACATATTTAAATAGACATTTTTTTTTTTTTTTTTGTTTTTAAAAAAATTTAACTGAAATATAAAATAAAATATAAAATAAACTCTGAATGGAAAGGAAAGGAATTAAGTATGTATAAAGTAAAATATTTGAATAAGTAAAAATGAAAAAGAAATATTATGAAAAACTTGTAATCTTTAATATCTATGTAAAATGAAAAATAAGATGTAAATAAATTGCAAATAAGTTAATTAATATCTATTTTTTATATCTATATTAATTTTAACTAATTAAATGATATCTAATATTAAATATTAACACATTAATGTATATATTTTTAAAAAAAGATTGTAAATTTCAAAAATGATAAAATATGCGTTTGTAATTTATGAGACCAAAGGCTAAGGCTAAGGTCTAAAAAACAAATTATTATAACCCCAACTAAACTATGTTTTGTAAATAATATAAATTTTTAAAATTATAAAAATAAAGGAAAAAATGTCGTTTTAAAAGAATGCTGTGAATTTTGAAAAATTAGTATAAGACTTGAACATTGTAGAATGTGCTGATTCTAGAATGGACATTTCGAACTTCTTTGCTAGAATTTTATTTGATGTGTCAGCCTCAAGCCTATGTATAGTGCTTTTTCTTCTAATGAATTTTTTTTGTATTTTTGATGCGTTATTATGATTTTTTTTATATTCAAAAATAATTAAAAAAATACTAAATTAATCACCAAGCAACATAATCTAATATATAAAGAAGAAAATTTGTTTGTTTATTTGTTTGTTTGTTTATTTGTTTGTTTGTTTGTCCAGGATTCACGTGAAAACCACTGGTCCGATTGACACCAAATTTTAGAGGAATAATTTTGGGAGTCCGGGGGGTGACATAGGCTATGTCGCATTTTTATAAGTCAGCAGGTTGCGGCTCCAGAGCCGTTTTAAGCTTTTTCGTTTTTTTGATGTCGAGTCGAAACGGTTTGACCGATTCACTTGAAATTTTGCACGAATGTTCTTCTTATTACATGGAATTAATGGTATAAAGCTGGTTGGAATAAATTAACCCCTTTCGGCCCGGCGGGCTTCCAAAAAATTTTGTGTTTCCGATTTGTGTCCAATTTTACAGGGTGGTTTTGCAGTCAAAAAGAGAGGCTGGCACAAATTTTTGTTGGGTTCGGTTAACCCGTTTGGGCACGAGAGCGCAATGAAGCTTTTTCAATGTTTTTGATGTCGAGCCGAAACAGTTTGACCGATTGACTTGAAATTTTGCACAAATGTTCCTCTTAGCAACCGCAATTAGTTGCATAAATTTGGTTGGAATAAATTAACCCCTTTCGGCCCGGCGGGCTTCCAAAAAATTTTGTGTTTCCGATTTGTGTCCAATTTTACAAGGTGGTTTCGCAGTCGAAAATAAAGTCTGGCACAAATTTTTGTTGAGTTCGGTTAACCCGTTTGGGCACGAGGGTGCAAAGAAGCTTTTTCAATGTTTTTGATGTCGAGTCAAAACTGTTTGACCGATTGACTTGAAATTTTGCACAAATGTTCCTCTTAGCAACCGCATTTAGTTGTATAAATTTGGTTGGAATAAATTAACCCATTTCGGCCTGGCGGACTTTCAAAAAATTTTGTGTTTTCGATTTGTGTCCAATTTTACAGGTTGATATTGTAGTCTAAAAGAGAGGCTGCAAAAAGTTTTAGTTAAGTTCGATTAACCCATTTTCCACGACGACGCTATGAAGTTTTCTATATATTTTATTTTCTTATACGATTAAAAGTATTTTATTGAAAATTTTGTACCAGCATTTTAATTAAAACCCACAGGGTTAATTTGGTTTTGACCTGTTTGTGCGTTTTGAACAAAGATTCAATGAAATTTTCAGTTTTCTTCAAATGAAATCTAAAAATCAAAAAATTCAATTTGTTATATATAATGCTTAAATACATAGTATTTTAAAACAGTTTTTCCAAAAAATAAGCCTACATTTCTCTCATAAAATCATAAAAAAACGAGGAAGAGCGTATTACAACTTTCAGGACTAAACAAAATATAAGTTGAAAAGCGAATTTTTAAACCTTTTCTAAACCATCGACTATATTTTATTCAAGCGTTGGCAATTCAAGAAAATCCCCTTTTGACCTATAGTCATTTTAATTCAGTTAACATTGTTCACCGGAAACCTACCATCCTCAACTATATCGTCAAGGAGCACCAAATTGTCAAGAAGCACCATGTATAGAAAAATTGGAGATAATCGTTCAAATTGTTTTGCAAACTGTTTTTTAAAGTTTTTGTTTCGCAATCGATTAAAAGAACTCGACAAACCTTTTTTTTAAGTATTCCCCTAATTCAAAGAAGTTTTACCTACTTTCAAAAATTGGACGTAATTTACTTACAAATTTTTTTTTGAACAATCGTCGGGTCGGCAGGGGTTAACAACCTTCAAGTCTGTTAGTAAATAGAACTTCAATTTCCAAGAAGAACACATATACGAAATTTGAAGTTAATCTGTTAACTCATTTCTAATATATAGCAAAGCAACGAAAAAACCTATAAAAAGCTGTTGGGCCACGATGGGTTAACGGAACTCCACAAATATTTTTTGTGGCATTTATAGGCAAAGTAGTATCTCAAAAAATTTTTACAATTTGCAAGCTTCCGGGCAACGCCGGGTAAATCTGCTAGTCTAATATATAAAGAAGAAAATTTGTTTGTTTGTTTATTTGTTTGTTTGTTTGTTTGTTTGTTTGTCCAGGATTCACGTGAAAACCACTGGTCCGATTGACACCAAATTTTAGAGGAATAATTTTGGGAGTCCGGGGAGTGACATAGGCTATGTCGCATTTTTATAAGTCAGCAGGTTGCGGCTCCAGAGCCGTTTTAAGCTTTTTCGTTTTTTTGATGTCGAGTCGAAACGGTTTGACCGATTCAATTGAAATTTTGCACGAATGTTCTTTTTATTACACGGAATTAATGGTATAAAACTGGTTGGAATAAATTAACCCCTTTCGGCCCGGCGGGCTTCCAAAAAATTTTGTGTTTCCGATTTGTGTCCAATTTTACAGGGTGGTTTTGCAGTCAAAAAGAGAGGCTGGCACAAATTTTTGTTGGGATCGGTTAACCCGTTTGGGCACGAGGGCGCAATGAAGCTTTTTCAATGTTTTTGATGTCGAGCCGAAACAGTTTGACCGATTGACTTGAAATTTTGCACAAATGTTCCTCTTAGCAACCGCAATTAGTTGCATAAATTTGGTTGGAATAGTTTAACCCCTTTCGGCCCGGCGGGCTTCCAAAAAATTTTGTGTTTCCGATTTGTGTCCAATTTTACAAGGTGGTTTTGCAGTCAAAAAGAGAGGCTGGCACAAAATTTTGTTGGGTTCGGTTGACCCGTTTGGGCACGAGGGCGCAATGAAGCTTTTTCAATGTTTTTGATGTCGAACCGAAACAGTTTGACCGATTGACTTGAAATTTTGCACAAATCTTCCTCTTAGTAAACGGAATTAGTTGTATTAAAGATGGTTCGAAAATATTAACCTATTTCGGCCCGGCGGGCTTCCAAAAAATTATTTGTTTCCGATTTGTGTCCAATTTTACAGGATGGTTTTGCAGTCGAAAAGAAAGGCTAGCACAAATATTTGTTGGGTTCGGTTAACCCGTTTGGGCACGATGGCCAATGAAGCTTTTTCAATGCTTTTGATGTCGAGTCAAAACGGTTTGACAAATTGACTTGAAATTTTGCACAAATGTTCCTCTTAGCAACCGAAATTAGTTGTATAAATTTGGTTCGAATAATTTAACCCATTTCGGGCTGGCGGACTTTCAAAAAATTTTGTGTTTTCGATTTATGTCCAATTTTACAGGTTGATTTTGCAGTCTAAAGAGAGGCTGCAAAAAGTTTTAGTTAATTCGATTAACCCGTCTTCAACGACGACGCCATGAAGTTTTCTATAAATTTTATTTTCTTATACGATTAAAAGTATTTTATTGAAAATTTTGTACCAGCATTTTAATTAAAACCCACATGGTTAATTTGGTTTTGACCTGTTTGTGCGTTTTGAACAAAGATTCAATGAAATTTTCAGTTTTCTTCAAATGAAATCTAAAAATCAAAAAATTTAATTTCTTATATATAATGCTTAAAAACATAGTATTTTAAAACAGTTTTTCCAAAAAATAAGCCTACATTTCTCTCATAAAATCATAAAAAAACGAGGAAGAGCGTATTACAACTTTCAGGTGAGTACTAAACAAAATATAAGTTGAAAAGCATATTTTTAAATCTTTTCTAAACCATCGACTATATTTTATTCAAACGTTGGCAATTCAAGATAACTACTATTGACATAGTATAATGACATAATGGCAAACTTAGTATCCCCATTTGACCAATAGTCATTTTAATTCAGTTAACATTTTTCGCCGGAAACCTAACATTCTCAACTCTATCGTCAAGGAGCACCAAATTCTCAAGAAGCACCATGTATAGAAAAATTAGAGATAATCGTTCAAACTGTTTTTTAAAGTTTTTGTTTCGCAATCGGTTAAAAGAACTCGACAAAACATTTTTTTAAGCATTCCCCTAATTCAAAGAAGTTGTACCTACTTTCAGAAATTGGACGTAATTTACTTACAAATTTTTTTTTGAACAATCGTCGGATCGACAGGGGTTAACAACTTCCAAGTCTGTTAGTAAATTGAACTTCATTTTCAAAGAAGAACATATATACAAAATTTGAAGTTAATCGGTTAAATCATTTCTAATATATATAACAAAGCAACGTAAAAACCTATAAAAAGCTGTTGGGCCACGATGGGTTAACGGAACTCCACAAATATTTTTTTGTGGCTTCATTTATAAGCAAAGTAGTATTTAGTATATATTTTAAATTGGCTGAAGCTTGCGTTTTTACAATTTGCAAGCTTCCGGGCAACGCCGGGTAAATCTGCTAGTCTAATATATAAAGAAGAAAATTTGTTTGTTTATTTGTTTGTTTGTTTGTTTGTCCAGGATTCACGTGAAAACCACTGGTCCGATTGACACCAAATTTTAGAGGAATAATTTTGGGAGTCCGGGGGGTGACATAGGCTATGTCGTATTTTTATAAGTCAGCAGGTTGCGGCTCCAGAGCCGTTTTAAGCTATTTCGTTTTTTTGATGTCGATTCGAAACGGTTTGACCGATTCACTTGAAATTTTGCACGAATGTTCTCCTTATTACACGGAATTAATGGTATAAAACTGGTTGGAATAAATTAACCCATTTCGGCCCGGCGGTCTTCCAAAAAATTTTGTGTTTCCGATTTGTGTCCAATTTTACAGGGGGGTTTTGCAGTCAAAAAGAGAGGCTGGTACAAATTTTTGTTGGGTTCGGTTAACCCGTTTGGGCACGAGGGCGCAATGAAGCTTTTTCAATGTTTTTGATGTCGAGCCGAAACAGTTTGACCGATTGACTTGAAATTTTGCACAAATGTTCCTCTTAGCAACCGCATTTAGTTGCATAAATTTGGTTGGAATAATTTAACCCATTTCGGCCTGGCGGGCTTCCAAAAAATTTTGTGTTTCCGATTTGTGTCCAATTTTACAAGGTGGTTTCGCAGTCGAAAATAAAGTCTGGGACAAATTTTTGTTGAGTTCGGTTAACCCGTTTGGGCACGAGAGTGCAAAGAAGGTTTTTCAATGTTTTTGATGTCGAGTCAAAACTGTTTGACCGATTGACTTGAAATTTTTCACAAATGTTCCTCTTAGCAACCGCATTTAGTTGTATAAATTTGGTTGGAATAAATAAACCCATTTCGGCTTGGCGGGTTTCCAAAAAATTTTGTGTTTGCGATTTGTGTCCAATTTTACAGGGTGGTTTCGCAGTCGAAAAGAGAGTATGGCACAAATTTTTGTTGAGTTCGGTTAACCCGTTTGGGCACGAGGGCCCAATGAAGCTTTTTCAATGTTTTTGATGTCGAGTCAAAACGGTTTGACCGATTGACTTGAAATTTTGCACAAATGTTCCTCCTAGCAACCGCAATTAGTAGTATAAATTTGGTTGGAATAATTTAACCCATTTCGGCGTGGCGGGCTTCCAAAAAATTTTGTGTTTCCGATTTGTGTCCAATTTTACAAGGTGGTTTCGCAGTCGAAAATAGAGTCTGGCGCAAATTTCTGTTGAGTTCGGTTAACCCGTTTGGGCACGAGGGCGCAAAGAAGCTTTTTCAATGTTTTTGATGTCCAGTCAAAACCGTTTGACAAATTGACTTGAAATTTTGCACAAATGTTCGTCTTAGCAACCGCAATTAGTTGTATAAATTTGGTTGGAATAATTTAACCCATTTCGGCCTGGCGGACTTTCAAAAACTTTTGTGTTTTCGATTTGTGTCCAATTTTACAGGTTGATTTTGCAGTCAAAAGAGAGGCTGCAAAAAGTTTTAGTTAAGTTCGATTAACCCGTTTTCCACGACGACGCCATGAAGTTTTCTATAAATTTTATTTTCTTATACGATTAAAAGTATTTTATTGAAAATTTTGTACCAACATTTTAATCAAAACCCACATGGTTAATTTGGTTTTGACCTGTTTGTGCGTTTTGAACAAAGATTCAATGAAAATTTCAGTTTTCTTCAAATGAAATCTAAAAATCAAAAAATTAAATTTCTTATATATACCTAATGCTTAAAAACATAGTATTTTAAAACAATTTTTCCAAAAAATAAGCCTACATTTCTCTCATCAAATCATAAAAAAACGAGGAAGAGCGTATTACAACTTTCAGGTGAGGACTAAACAAAATATAAGTTGAAAAGCAAATTTTTAAACCTTTTCTAAACCATCGACTATATTTTATTCAAACGTTGGCAATTCAAGAAAACTACTATTGACATAGTATAATGACATAATGGCAAACTTAGTATCCCCATTTGACCAATAGTCATTTTAATTCAGTTAACTTTATTCGCCGGAAACCTAACATCCTCAACTCTATCGTCAAGGAGCACCAAATTGTTAAGAAGCACCATGTATAGAAAAATTAGAGATAATCGTTCAAACTGTTTTTTAAAGTTTTTGTTTCGCAGTCGGTTAAAAGAACTCGACAAAACATTTTTTTAAGCATTCCCCTAATTCAAAGAAGTTGTACCTACTTTCAGAAATTGGACGTAATTTACTTACAAATTTTTTTTTGAACAATCGTCGGGTCGGCAGGGGTTAACAACTTCCAAGTCTGTTAGTAAATTGAACTTCATTTTCAAAGAAGAACACATATACAAATGTTCCTCTTAGCAACCGCAATTAGTTGTATAAATTTTGTTGGAATAATTTAACCCATTTCGGCCTGGCGGACTTTCAAAAACTTTTGTGTTTTCGATTTGTGTCCAATTTTACAGGTTGATTTTGCAGTCAAAAGAGAGGCTGCAAAAAGTTTTAGTTAAGTTCGATTAACCCGTTTTCTACGACGACGCCATGAAGTTTTCTATAAATTTTATTTTCTTATACGATTAAAAGTATTTTCTTGAAAATTTTGTACCAACATTTTAATTAAAACCCACATGGTTAATTTGGTTTTGACCTGTTTGTGCGTTTTGAACAAAGATTCAATGAAATTTTCAGTTTTCTTCAAATGAAATCTAAAAATCAAAAAATTCAATTTCTTATATATAATGCTTAAAAACATAGTATTTTAAAACAGTTTTTCCAAAAAATAAGCCTACATTTCTCTCATAAAATCATAAAAAAACGAGGAAGAGCGCAGTAGAACTTTCAGGTAAGTACAAAACAAATTATAAGTTGAAAAGCATATTTTTAAACTTTTTCTAAACCATCGACTATATTTTGTTCAAACTTTGGCAATTCAAGAAAACTAATGTTGACACATTATAAGGACAAAATGGCAAACTTAGTATCCCCATTTGACCAATAGTCATTTTAATTCAGTTAACATTATTCGCCGGAAACCTAACATCCTCAACTCTATCGTCAAGGAGCACCAAATTGTCAAGAAGCACCATGTATAGAAAAGTTAGAGATAATCGTTCAAACTGTTTTTTAAAGTTTTTGTTTCGCAATCGGTTAAAAGAACTCGACAAAACATTTTTTTAAGCATTCCCCTAATTCAAAGAAGTTGTACCAACTTTCAGAAATTCGACGTAATTTACTTACAAATTTTTTTTTGAACAATCTTCGGGTCGGCAGGGGTTAACAATTTCCAAGTCTGTTAGTAAATTGAACTTCATTTTCAAAGAAGAACACATATACAAAATTTGAAGTTAATCGGTTAAATCATTTCTAATATATAACAAAGCAACGAAAAAACCTATAAAAAGCTGTTGGGCCACGATGGGTTAACGGAACTCCACAAATATTTTTTTGTGGCTTCATTTATAAGCAAAGTAGTATGTCAAAAAATTTGCTGAAACCTGCGGTTTTACAATTTGCAAGCTTCTGGGCAACGCCGGGTAAATCTGCTAGTTATATATAATAATCTATCTTCTAATATATAAAGAAGAAAATTTGTTTGTTTGTTTGTTTGTCCAGGATTCACGTGAAAACCACTGGTCCGATTGTCACAAAATTTTAAAGGAATAATTTTGGGAGCCCGGGGGGTGACATAGGCTATGTCGCATTTTTATAAGTCAACAGGTTGCGGCTCCAGAGCCATTTTAAGCTTTTTCGTTTTTTTGATGCCGAGTCGAAACGGTTTGACCGATTAACTTGAAATTTTGCACAAATGTTCTTCTTATTAAACGGAATTAATGGTATAAAGTTGGTTGGAATAAATTAACCCCTTTCGGCCCGGCGGGCTTCCAAAAAATTTTGTGTTTCCGATTTGTGTCCAATTTTACAGGTTGATTTTGCAGTCTAAAGAGAGGCTGCAAAAAGTTTTAGTTAAGTTCGATTAACCCGTTTTCCACGACGACGCCATGAAGTTTTCTATAAATTTTATTTTCTTATACGATTAAAAGTATTTTATTGAAAATTTTGTACCAACATTTTAATTAAAACCCACATGGTTAATTTGGTTTTGACCTGTTTGTGCGTTTTGAACAAAGATTTAATGAAATTTTCAGTTTTCTTCAAATGAAATCTAAAAATCAAAAAATTCAATTTCTTATTATAATGCTTAAAAACATAGTATTTTAAAACAGTTTTTCCAAAAAATAAGCCTACTTTTCTCTCATAAAATCATAAAAAAACGAGGAAGAGCGTATTACAACTTTCAGGTGAGTACTAAACAAAATATAAGTTGAAAAGCTAATTTTTAAACCTTTTCTAAACCATCGACTATACTTTATTCAAACGTTGGCAATTCAAGAAAACTACTATTGACATAGTATAATGACATAATGGCAAACTTAGTATCCCCATTTGGCCAATAGTCATTTTAATTCAGTTAACATTATTCGCCGGAAACCTAACATCCTCAACTCTATCGTCAAGGAGCACCAAATTGTCAAGAAGTAACATGTATAGAAAATTAGAGATAATCGTTCAAACTGTTTTTTAAAGTTTTTGTTTCGCAATCGGTTAAAAGAACTCGACAAAACATTTTTTTAAGCATTCCCCTAATTCAAAGAAGTTGTACCTACTTTCAGAAATTCGACGTAATTTACTTACAAATTTTTTTTTGAACAATCTTCGGGTCGGCAGGGGTTAACAATTTCCAAGTCTGTTAGTAAATTGAACTTGATTTTCAAAGAAGAACACATATACAAAATTTGAAGTTAACCGGTTAAATCATTTCTAATATATAACAAAGCAACGAAAAAACCTATAAAAAGCTGTTGGGCCACGATGGGTTAACGGAACTCCACAAATATTTTTTTGTGGCTTCATTTATAAGCAAAGTAGTATTTCAAAAAATTGGCTGAAACTTGCGTTTTTACAATTTGCAAGCTTCCGTGCAACGCCGGGTAAATCTGCTAGTTTTAAATAAAAGAAATATCAATGTAATAAAAAACTTTCATTTTTAGGTAAAATTTAATTCTTTGGCAAAAAGACGTGTAAAGTTTATTATAATTAAAATTGCACCGAGTTCGTTATAAATGAAAACTACTGTATAAACCAAATGTATTGCTTTCATTTCGAACAGAAATCATTATGTTTCGTTCACTTTTTAAGATAAAGAAAAAACAAAAAAAAAATTTTAAAAAATTTAAATCTCATTGATCAATCTCTTCATTGAATATTTGAACTAAACAAAAAAAAGAAAGATATACATGAGTCGGCGCCTATAATCTTTTGATTTAGATTTAGCTGCGAGTTACAACCGAAAATTAATTACATTTACAAAGAAATTCGGCGCATAATATTAGAGTCATAAGTCTCAACTTTTAACAGCGTGACCGCTGAATTAAAGACGGGTTTTCACCCGAAAAAACGCAATATTCTAAAAAAAAATATCATTGTCCAATGAAAGCAAAAAAAACCTTTCTTTTGGTTGTTGTTTCATTAAAATTGGTCTTATAGTTTACCCGGAAAAAGGATGTTTATATTTATATGGGAAAAAATAAGCCGATTAAATATTATGATTTGGAAGATTTGGAATAATGCAAGTGAAAAAATAAAAAGAAAAAAAAAATAAAATTTCATTCTTCTTTTTCTATCAATATTTTTTTATTATAAAATATGTATTTCAAAATATACACAAACTGCGTACATTCATGGTACATCGATTAATATGATATACGTACAAAAAAAAAAAAAAAAAAAAAAGAAGAGAAAAATATATACAAATGCACACATATCGATTGACATACAAACAAAAAAATAAAAAAAACTAAAAAAATATAAAAGTAAATTGCTGAAATGACAGACAGTTCTTCTTTTTGTTAAAATTAATCCAGCAATTTACTTTTATATTAAAACACTTTTAAATGCAAAAAATCTGCCATCATTTTTTGGTTAATGAAAATTTTAAAAATGTTAAGCTTAAAAGTTTTCAAACATTTAAAGAACTAATCTACCATCATTGTGTTATTTTCTACCTTTTAGAGGGCAAGTTTTACTTAAATAAAAGTATGTATATATATTGAAAAAAACATTTTTTTTTATTTTATTTTATATATTTTAGTTTTATTTTAATTTATTTCCACTTAAATAATTTTACAATTTCCAAATTGGATTCAATTCATTAGTTATTATAATCGGTTTATCTATTAACTATCATCGGTTTATCATAAATTATTAAAATAACCCTCTAAGTAAATTTATCTAAATTAATTTAAATTTTAATAAACAGAATGACAAATATGTATAGACATTATGGATATTCACAGATGCTGGAAAGTGATATAAAAGCGTTATAAGTATTTGATAAAATCTTTATCAAGTTGGTTAAAGAAAACTTAAACAAAATTGTTTAGTATTTAGTAGGTTTCCTTAAGCGTTAATACATTTCTATACATATGTTCCACGTGTAGTATAACAGGTATACATATATACATATCTACCTATTATTAATATCTATGTAATATGTTTTCAAAATTGCTGCGAAATTATTTCTCAAAACTAAAAAATATTTCAAAAATTAGTTGTCAACATTCATCAATTAATACCTACTTTTACTTATGGCTTTACATATTGTTATATAAAATTATCCGTTCACCTTTCCTCCCTGAACAAATTCCCACGCGCATTAATAATAACATGCGCATCCGGTATAATCTTCTATTTTTTTTGATTCCCATAAATTAACATACACAAAACTCATTGCATAGTGACCATGTTATAAAGTGATCACATTGCAACGCGTTTTAATTATTAAAATTCAAATATGCTTAGTAAACTAATTTTTATACCTATTGTACATTTTATAAACTTTTAATAAATCAGAAAATAAAAGCGATTCAACATAATAAGAACCTTAATTTTTCTCTCACTAAACTGGCGCAGTCGGTGAAAAAAAATAAAAATTGTTTTAAATAATACGGTGAATAAAATTAACAATTATAAAATACCGATAATTATTTAAATCAAGCATAAAAAAAAAAAAAAAAATTAGTGCACAGTGAAATTATAAAAACTAATTTTAATAAAACAAAAACTAATATTAATACTGTTTAAATTAATACTATAAAATTATCAAAACAAAATTTTAAATAATACGGTGAATAAAATCAATTATAAAATACCGATAATTATTTAAATAACAAAAAAAAAAAAAAGAAAAAACTATCTATCTAAATGTGTAAAATTATTTAAGTTACTAAAAACTATTTAAAGAACAATGTGAAGAACAATTTTTTATTAAAACTTTAAAAATAAAAAACAAAAAAAAAAAAAAAACAAAAAGTAATACATTGCAGTTTGTCAAGTTCAAAGCATTGTATCTAAACTCAAGGTCAGCTCTAATTTCATTCTCAACTCTAAAACAACAAAAAAAAAAAAAAGAAAAAAGAAGAAAAACATCTCGAGCAACTAGGGCATCAAGTTCCAACTGCAGATCAACAAAAAAAATAATTAAGAACAAAAATCTACAATAAATGCAAGTACATATTTACTTATTTAATAGCTTATAAAATTTTTTTTCCTGTAACTATAGTACATAATAAGTACAAAAAGAAAAAAAAAATCTTAGACTTAAAACATTAAAATAAAATTACTTAATAGATATTAGCTTTAAAATTTTTAACTTTAAAATAATTAAAATAAACTTAAAAATAAAACAAAAATATTAGATATTAGCTTTAAAATTTTTAACTTCAAAATAATTAAAATAAACATTAAAATAAAAGTAATTATTAAATTAAAATAAAACTAATTATTAGATATTAGCTTTAAAATTTTTTTTTTAACTTTAAGATCAATTTAAAATTTTAAAATATAATTAAGTATTAGATCCTTGTATAGAAAAAAAAAAAGAAAAAAGAAAATTTTTAGCTTTAAAATTTAAAAACTCTAAATTCTAAAATAAACTGTTTACCTAAATTTATTAAAATTATAAATTTCATTATTTAATTAAATTGTAATATTTTTTGTTGTCAAAAGATCCGTCATTTTAACAAAATAAAATGGATAATCAAGTTCTTAATGCATTGTCTTACGTCGCCAAACAAATCTCTTATGTCACTCCCTTCAATGGTAGCAAAAATAATTTGCTGTCATTTGTCAACCGAATAGACACACTAGTTCCGTTAATAAATGTTTTAAATAATGTCGCTCAACCAATCGCTATAGGGTACATTTTAGATAAAATCGAAGGAAAGGCTAAAGAATGCGTTATAAGAGACGGTATAATGGACAATTGGGACAGTATAAAAGCAAGTCTTATCCGAAATTATGGAGAGCGTACTCCTGTCTCCGAATTATTAGACGAATTGAGAACTACACGTTGCACTTCTACCATAGAAATTTTCTATAGAAAAATAAGTGCACTCTTATTTAGAATAAATAATACACGTTTATTAGCAGGACAAATAAATAATAACGAAATACAAGGAAATAGTAGAATAGCTCTTAAACATTTTAGAGAAAATTTACCACTATTAGCTCGAAATCTTATTGGATGTAGAAACCCAACTACTTTGGACGAAGCTTATGAAACATTAAAAGAATTCGGATATCTTTCTTTGTCTAACATAAAAACTAATGGAAATGTGTGCAATTATAATAATCAAAATAATTCTCACAATCAAAACAGAAATAATTATGATAATAATTATAACCCAAATTCCTATAGAAATAATAACTCTTCTAATTTTCATAGAAATAATAACTCTTCTAATTTTTATAGAAATAATAACTCTTCTAATTTTCATAGAAATAATAACTCTCCTAATTTTTATAGAAATAATAACTATGAATCGAATAACAATAATTCTAGTAATAATGATAACGGAAATCATCAAGAAATGCAACATACAAGAAGTATTCAATCCCGTAGATCTAGTAATAGCTACAATAGACAAAGTAGAAATAGAAACGAAGTTGAACCAATGGACACTTTGGTAAATACAACAAACGATGTTCCTAGAAATTTTCGAACAAGAGCCCAAAACTCCTACCCTATATAACCATTAATACCCCAGTTAAAAAACTAAAATTCATTATTGATACGGGTGCCGAGCACAGCATTTTAAATCCGAATCTGTGTAATCCAAAGTGGAAGCTAAATGAACATTCACATACATTAAAGGTTCTCGGTCGTATCATAAAAAGTAATATTCAATACAGAATTCCACTATTTAAAGAATTTAATTTAACAAATTATTTCGTAAAATTCTTGGAGTACGATTTCCACAACCAATTCGATGGATTGATAGGAAATAATATTCTAGTGAAATTAAATTCAATAATCGATTACAAAGGTAGACGTTTAATAACAGATAACGCTACTATCCCTATATTTTTAAACTTTAATGAAGAAATTTACGCTAATAATTGTTACAATAGCAAGTCCGAAGAAACATTTATTGAAAAAAGAGATAATAATAACAATAAAATTCCATACGAAAATTTTGCTAGTCATTTAAACAAAAAAGATTTTCACAAGTTAAAAAATCTGCTGTTAGATTTCCAAAATTTATTTTTCAAGGAAGGAGAAGGTCTATCATTTACAAGTAAAATAAAGCATAAAATAATTACAAAAACTGATAGACCTATTTACAATAAACTATATCGGTACCCTGAAATCCACCGCCAGGAAGTAGATAGTCAGATTAAGGAAATGCTGAGGCAGAACATCATAAAACCCAGCAATAGTCCCTACAATTCTCCCATATGGGTTGTTCCCAAAAAAGCGGACAACTCAGGAAAACAGAAATGGAGAATAGTAGTCGACTATCGAAAATTAAACGAACAAACCGTAGAAGACAAATTCCCTATTCCAAATATTGAAGAAATATTTGATAAATTAGGGAAATGTAACTACTTTACTACTATCGATTTGGCGAAAGGGTCACCAAATAGAAGTTGACCAAAAGGACCGTGCTAAAACTGCGTTTTCAACCGCAAATGGCCATTACGAATTTAATCGAATGCCGTTCGGCTTAAGAAACGCGCCGGCTACCTTTCAGCGACTTATTAACGATGTACTAAAGCAATATATTAACATAATATGTGTCGTCTACTTAGATGACATTTTAATTTTTTCAACAAGTATAGAGGAACATTTAGACTCAATTAGGAAAATTTTACAACGCTTAAAGGACGCAAATTTAAAAATACAGATAGATAAGTGCCAATTCGCAGCACAATCTACAAACTATTTAGGACACATTATTACTAACAACGGTATAAAACCAGACAATAAAAAAATTGAAGCTATTCTTAAAATGAAACTTCCAAGTACCACCAAGGAAATTAAACAATTTCTTGGAATCACCGGTTATTACCGTAAGTTCATAAAGGACTACGCAAGAGTTGCGTATCCAATGTTCAAATTTTTAAAAAAAGGTGCAAAAGTGAATAAATTAGATCAAGATTACATTAATTCCTTTGAAAAGATGAAACTTTTGCTAACTAATGACCCCGTACTTAAAAGTCCTAATTTTATTAAGGAATTCGTTTTGACCACAGACGCTTCCAATTACGCAATCGGAGCGGTACTAAGTCAAAACCAACACCCAATTTGCTTCGCGTCGCGTACTTTAAATAACCACGAAATTAAATATTCTACTATCGAAAAAGAACTTTTATCAATAGTATGGGCAATAAAATATTTTCGCGTTTATCTGTATGGAAGGAAATTCGTAGTAAATTCTGATCATAAGCCACTTGTTTGGCTTAGTAATATAAAAGAACCCAATATGAAATTGCAACGGTGGAAATTACAGTTGAACGAGTATGATTTTAACATAACATATCTCAAAGGTAAAGAAAACCACGTTGCAGATGGACTAAGCAGATTTATCAACACCGAAATCGAGACAGACTTATTACACCATAGCATAAATTTAACTATAAACGAACCAAATACATCTGAAACCATAGAAAGTTTAGAAAATGAAAATAATGAAATTTCCTCAACAGCCGCAACAATTCACAGTGCGGAAGAAGATGAAACAAACTACATCTACATTACCGATAGAGCTATTAATTTGTATAAAAATCAGATATATCTCACAAAAGGAGAAAAAGAAAAAATTGGAACTGTAATCAAAAGAAAAAAAATTCAGAATATTATTACCATTGACGCAAATACCGATTTACTTGAAATCATGAAGAGGGTTATAATAAATAAAGGCATAATGTGTGTCTACTGCGACGATACCGAATTATTCGTGAAATTCCAAAACCTTTACGTTTCTAACTTTTCTAGCAATAAAAAACTAAAATTAGTGAAATCAAATATAAAACTTATCGATATATCCGATAAAGAACAAGCCTTATCCATTATAAAAGAAGAGCATTTAAAAAATAACCATCGAGGCATAAATGAAGTGTTCCAAGAACTAAAAGAAAAGTACTATCATCCCGACCTACTAAAACTAATTACAATTTTTATTAACAATTGCGAAACATGCACCCTAGCTAAACACGATCGGCATCCCATAAAAATTCCCTTAAAAATTTCAGAAAGCCCTAACTCTTTTAATAAAATAGTCCACATCGACATCTGGTTTCCTATCAGAAACGTGATGTACCTTACCACAATAGACAAATTCAGTAAATATGCAACCCTGCATAAATTAAACGATAGAACTTGGATCTCAATATTGAAGTCAATTAAAGAAAGAATAATGTACTTAGGAAAAATGGACAAACTTATATATGACAATGAACGCTGTATGCTCCATAACTCAGTAGAGCTATTCTTAAAAGAAAACAACATAGAACGCCATGTAACTACAGCGGGTAGCAAAACAGGGAATAGCGACATAGAAAGATTACACGGTACTTTAAATGAACACCTTCGTATAATGGAAGTAGATAAAATAGACAAAGAAGACCTCGACGAAAGAGTTAGAAAAGCCATAATATTTTATAACAATACAATTCACACCACAACGGGACTACGACCAATAGATTTCATTCAAAAAAATATCAGTTGCGAAGAAATTAGGATGTTAGCAGAAAAATTTCGAGAAGATAAATTAATTAGAATCGAAAAACTAAATAAGAATAAAGATAAAAGCTACATGGTTCAAGAAAACGTTGTACAGAATCGTAGTGTAGGCAAAATTAAACCTAAATATAAAAGGATACATGAGCATAGAATAGAAAATGATAAAATTGTCGATATTAGTAATAAACGTAATACTAGGTATAATAACACCCAAAGAAAAAGAAAATTTAAATTTTAAAATTAATAGTAAGACAATTAATGCATTAGAAACATTTTTGAAATTAATAATATTTGTAAAGTAAAAGTTTTTAAAGAAAAATTAATCGAATTAATCTTGGACGATCTTTTGATAACGAAAAATTTAGATATTACCCAAATAAATCAAACCTGTAACAAACGCGAAATGGTAATAGAAAATAATAACATTATCAAATTTAATAATTGTAGAATTAAAATTAATGAATTTAACTTTAATAATGAAGTACAAAATTATTCAAACAATGCTCTTGTAATTCAAACCTTACATGTAAATTATACAAAAGTGTTAAATAATCTAACTTTAGAATTTATACATAAAAATAATATTATAAACAGAGAAAAAATTGAACTATTCGAATACAAACACAATATTATAAGTACATCTTTTTTTATAACAATTTTTATTATATTATCTATAATTGTACTTTTATCATTTGTAATATGTAAATTTAAGGGAATCACATTTTGCAATCGGGTTACAAAAAATTCCGAAAACAATTCAAAAAATAATAATAAAGAAAAACAAGACATTAACATCTCTGTAAGCAGTCCGTTTGCAGAGGCTGCAAACTTTTTTAAGGGGGAGGTGTTATATAAAATTATCCGTTCACCTTTCCTCCCTGAACAAATTCCCACGCGCATTAATAATAACATGCGCATCCGGTATAATCTTCTATTTTTTTGATTCCCATAAATTAACATACACAAAACTCATTGCATAGTGACCACGTTATAAAACTAATTTTTATACCTATTGTACATTTTATAAACTTTTAATAAATCAGAAAATAAAAGCGATTCAACATAATAAGAACCTTAATTTTTCTCTCACTAAACTATATACAATATTTATTTATTTGTCTATTAGTTTAACTCAAACTTTACAAAAATTTTAACAATTAGTATTATACAACATATAAAAAAAAATAGCTTATGAATTAAGTTACAATTTCATATTTCTTAAATTAAAATTTAAGTGAACAATAAAAACAACTAAATATATATAAAAAAAAGAATTTATATTTCTATTTATACAATTTAAGTTTTTGTGTTTGTTTTGAAAGTGTGAAATCGATGTTGTTCTTGTGTTTATTACCCATTATCAACATCCTATGAATTGGTTCATAATTGCCATAATTTGTTCTATGAAAACTCAACGTAAATAAATTAGTATTACGTAAACGATTATTTGAATTAATTTTAATGTTATTAAGGACTTGAGGAGAAGAAATGTTACCTTTTATAACTTCAGTAATAAAAATAACATCAGCAACTTCTCGTCTTAATTTTAAGGTTTTCAAGTGAATTAAATTCAATCTATTTTCATAAGGAGGTAGGATCAGCGGGTTTGACCATTGAAGATTTCTCAAAGTAAATCTTAAAAAATTTCTTTGCACCGCCTCTATCCTATTAATATGTACCTCGTAAAATGGTGACCAAACTTGGCTAGCATATTCTAAATTAGGTCTAACAAGACAAGAATATAAAGATTTAAGAACATAAGGATCATTAAATTCTTTAGACCAACGTTTTATAAAACCAAGCATAGAATTAGCTTTATTTATAATATAGCAGAAATGAAGTTTAAAGTTAAGCTTATCATCGAAACAAAAGCCCAGGTCTTTAATAGAATTCGTTTTAGGAATACTGATTCCGTTCAAGCAGTAATTAAAACAAATTGGATTAAGACGACGTGTGAAATACATAAGTGCACATTTATTTACATTTAGAAGAAGATTATTGTTTTTACACCAAATAAAAAAATTATCTAAATCATTTTGTAAGAGTAAAGCATCATTTAGTGACTCAATTTTCTTAAAAATTTTCATGTCATCCGCATATATTTGAAGCTCGCTATTAACAATAACTGAAGAAACATCATTTACCGAGATTATAAAAAAAAGAGGACCTAAGTGACTGCCTTGTGGAACTCCGGAATTGGCGTTAAAAGGTTTAGAAGTAATGTTTCGAAATAAAACACTGTAGGTCCTATCAGATAAATAATAGTCAACCCATTTCACAAAAATATCTGGGAAACCAAGTTTTCTTAGCTTTATCAGTATTATAGAATGTGGTAAAACATCAAATGCTTTACTATAATCTGTAAAGATAACATCGGTTTGAAAACCTTCTTCCATATTTTTTGTAAAAGTTGAAACTGACTCAACAAGATTAGTAACTGTTGATTTTTTATCCATATATCCATGTTGATTATGAACTAAAAAAGATTTACAGTGACTATGAATAGAATCATACATTATTAATTCGAACAGTTTTGGAAGTGAAGAAAGTTTCGCAATTGGTCGATAATTAATAATTTCATTTTTGGCATTTTTCTTATGAATAGGTCTAACATATGAGTGTTTCCAGATAGACGGGAAAACTCCTGAATTTAAAGAAGAGTTAAATAGTATTGAAAGGGGAATAGCTAAAGCACTTGAACACTTTTTGAGTATAACTTCCGGAATACCATCAGGTCCAGGAAGAGTATTATTCCCAAGTTTATCTAAATACTTTTTAATTACACCTTCATTAATATTTATATTAGACCAAGTAGTTTTCGGAAAAGTATCCAAATGAGAGAAATCATTATAATTTGGTGTAAAAATAGAATTACTATAAGAAGAACAAAAATATTCACGAAAAAAATTAGATATTATTTTAGAATCATTACTTGAAACACCATTATACTTCATATGGGAGGGAAACTCGTCACTTTTCCTCTTGGAATTAACAAATTTCCAGAAGCATTTTGGATTTGATATTAATTTTGAAGATGTACTAGAAATAAAATCATTATAGAGTAATTCAGACAATAATTTAAATTCATCAAAAAGAATTTTAAATCTATTATAGTCATGCGAATTCTTCGATTTAAGATAACAACGCCAAGCTTTATTCTTTTTATTTCTGAGGTTTCTCAAATCCGAATTGAACCATGGCGGACTTAATAAAGGGTTTCGGTTCTTAGATTTTGGTACAAATTGCCGAAAGCCTTTAAAAATAACTTCATAAAACTTTTTTGTCATTATATTAGCATCTGTATTATTAAATACAGAATAAAAATCAAAGGAACTAATGAATTAATTTAAAGCAGCAAAATTAGCTTTGTTAAAATTAAAACTGTAAGAATTAGAATAATCAGAATTTATTGGTGAATTAACACAAAGAGTAAAACTTAATGGTGGATGAAACTTATCAATACCTATTAAAGGGAAGGTATTTTCGCAGAAAATTAAATTGTTCCATTCAGAAGTAAACACTAAATCAAGTTGTTTACCCTGAAAGTTACAAATTTCTGAGACTTGTTACAAATAATTTGTATTTAATTTATGAATAAATACATATTCACATTCGGTCCTAATATGTTTCGAAATCATAAAATGTTCCTCGTCATGCTTTACCCATTTAAGATTGGGTAGATTAAAATCACCACAAAAAATCAAATCATCTTTAGGGCTAAAGTCATTGCAAATAAAATCTATCGTTTTACCTACAGAAGTATAAATATCAGAATCAGACGAAGGAGGAATATAGCAGTTAACAAGGTATAAATTTTTAGAAGGAAGTTCAATTTTCACAATAATAACTTCAAGGTCTTCTAATCCAGGGACATTGACTTGATTTGCATTAAAGTTATTTTTTACCGCAATTAAAACTCCACCCCCTTTAGGAATTACACCATTTGGGTAATCGGATGGATCAGAATATCTATCCTTCCTAAAAACTGTATAACAGTTATCAAAAAGTTCTAAGTCCAATATGGTTGGATTTAACCACGTTTCAGTTAATGCAAATACGTCAAAATTTAAAATAGATGAATTTAGAAAAACATCCCTAGTCTTTGTTCTCAAGCCTCTAACATTTTGATAATAAAAAGACATATTATCTTTATTTAAGTTACGGTTGATAGATACCTTGAGAAGATTATTTCGAGGCACTGGGGAGAAAAAACTTATTATAACTTTCACGAGCTGAGTTTAAACGTTTATAATAATTACTCCCACAGTGACTTCGATAAGATTTAAGATCATCTTTTACATCTTTTTCCGAAACATCTATAGAATTGTGAAATTTAATATATAACTTATATAGGTCTTCGTATTTAGTTGGGAGTCCTTCATTATTAATTAAAACTTTAAGGTTAGTACGAGTTTTACCTTCTAGAACACGATTATACGAATCATTGTGAAGGTAAGCTAAAAATAACCTAACGTTATTATAAACTCGTTCCTCCCTAAATCTTGAAAGAGCATACGCGCCCTCTCCGAGTAGTGATTCATGAGTCATTCTAGTAATGGGTGGCATAAGAGGTTTAACAAACGATTTTTTTATTGTACCACCATTTACAGTATTAGAATGACTTTTTTCAAGTACATCTGTAGGTGAAACCGAATTAATGGCTACATTTGCATAGCTGGTAATATTATTACCATTGTCAATTTTACTATTGTGGATACCACCATTTACAAAATTAGAGTACTTATTTTTATTTTTATCAATAAAAGAAGTTGAATAAGTTACTGAAGTTAAAGAACTATTATTATTCGAAGTCGAATAAGTTAAAGTATTTAAAGAGCTAGTATTATTATTACTATTGTCTGTATTGCTATTATCAGTACTTATAATACTATTATCATTATTTATACTAATAGTATCAACACTATCATTAACAACATTATTAATATTATTGTTAATCGGTAACATTAAATTAGTACTAAAAAATGTGGATTTGTTGAAAGAAGGTAGTAAACGGTGTTTTTCATGGTGTGGTGAGGTGCGGAAAGTAAAATTGTTATCAGATAGAATAGAAGTATTCAAATTAGTGTTGTTTTGTTGTGAAGTTGTAAATAATTCTGTATGAGTGTTTGTTTCATTGTGGCTATTAAAACTAACCTGTTTCTTATTAGGACTAATTTTAGTATTTTTATTTTTATTTAATTTATTATTTCTATTTACTATTTTTTTTTATTTTTATTTTGGTTTGTTATTACATTTTTAGAATTTAAATTTTTGTTTTTATTTTTATTTTTTTCATTTTTTTTATCTTTATTTTTTAGATTTGAATTACTTTGTTCTACTTGTATATTTTTACTTACAATTTTCTTTCTTGAATCCTTAAAATCCGTCACTATCGTACCTGGTTTCCATGCCTTAGATTTTTTGATAGCCTTCACCGTTGATGATGGAACGCTGATTTTATACGTAAAATATTTCGGCTGAAATTTTAACCCTCGTGGAGTAATTGATTTACAGCAAATATCTTCACAATTGAATATTGTCTTTATAAAATCAACCAAACGCTGTTCTGTAGTATTAGTGCTCAAATTTGAAATTCTAAAATTAAATGTCGGCTGAAGAACTACATCTGGTGCTTGATCATTTTTTTCAACGATGGGTATTAACGATGGAACCATAATGGGGTCTGATATCTGAGTATTGTTTTTTGCAAGTGTTTCATCTAAGCAGCCTTAATTCTTCCAATAAAGATACACTATTAGCCGGTTCAGGAACCACGGTTAGATTGTCAGTTCTAAAGTTGTCCTAAATTATTTCAAGTTTAGTTTTCACTAAATCTAAATCGGCTAAGACGACATCCCTAAAACTCATTGATATATCATGAACTGCAATACTTTGTTTTAGAGATGAGTACTGCTCATTCAAACTATCTACCAAATTCTTAAACTCTTCTTGTTTGAAATTTTTTTGTGCAGATAGCGGCTCAACAATACCCTTAAGTGATAATATTTCACTTTTTAACTCCATTAATTGTACGTTTAAATATTTTTTTATATCACCGGGGAAAATGCTAAAATTGTTGTTTAATGACTCAAAATTTTTTTCCATTTCCTGGAAATTAGCAGCATTGTTCTTAATAACGGTAGTTAGTTTTGCTACCGTTCCTTGATGATCATTTTTAATTTCGTTGATTACATCAAAGATTTTACTATAAAATTGTTGAAAACTGTTATTTTGTATCAAACAATTCTCGCAAACAAAATATTTAGCAAGAAATGTGCTATACCAATTTCTGGGTGCATTTATACATGTGCCATGAAATTTTAAATGACAAGCACCTTTACAGGTAACAGTTTCAGTTTTTGCGTCATTGATTAAACAAATTTTAGCATTGCATTTGAATTCCATGATTTGGTTTATTGTATATTGTTTTTTTTTATTGAATTTTGAAAAATTAATTGGGGCAGGTCAATAAATTAATTATCAGCAGATTTTGTAAAATTTTTTTTTCTTTGTAAATATTATAAAGTCTTAAGTATGATAAATTGTGAAATTTATTATTATTATTTTTTTTTTTTTAAATTAAAACAAATTAAAAAATTGCAACCGTTAACAAAAATTGAAATTAATATAAAATAAAATATTTTTGTTGTTAAAACTTTTTTAACTAAGTAAAATAAAACACCTTATTGAACTTTGAAGACTGAATGAAGAATATAATTATATACATATATATATACATATATATTTTAATTTTTAAAGAAACTTGGTAAGTATATATGTAATCTGTCTATACAAATGTTAAAATTTTATATGATAGTAATTCTTATTATAATTTCCATAATCAATAAAACATAATATATACATATACCTACCTACCTAGTCTTTTGTTTGTATTCTTTAATATTTTTTTTATATTAATACAAACATATGCTTATAATAATATGAAATTAATATGGTAGTAAATATAATTAGAAATATTATTTTCATTAATAAAAATATTCATTAAAGTATATTTCGTTCCAACATAAACCATAAACAAATGAAGGTCACGCATATTCATGTAAGACTATTATTAATATTTATTATCTAGCTCACACAAAATGCAAATACACTTACATTAGACACATTATATGTATTTTTACTTACTATAATAATATTCATATCCATACATATATTGTATTTGCATATAAATACCACATACTAAAGCTAATCAGCTAAGCCAAACGGGTATTTTCAACTGTTGCATTGACGTAATACTGACGTAATCAGTGAAAATCCTGTATACACCAAAACCGGTTTCGTAAATCTTGTATTTACAAAAAACCGGTTTCGTTGCAACCAAATTTTACTAGTAAGACTCGATGCACTAACCAATACAAACAAAAAAAATTATGTTTTTTTCTTTTATTTTTTTGTTGTTTTTCTTTTTTTTTTATTATTTAAAAATTTTTGAACTGTGCGCATCTTAAAGAAAAAAAATTTGAGACCGGACAAAATATAAAATATTTCTGGTATTGTAAATTGATAAAAATCAATATAAGATTACCATATTAGGTTTTATTTCTATTTGTTATCTTTTATCTTTCAAGCTTCATACTAAAAAAAACCAAAAATGAACAAATATATTTGTATTATATTAAATAATATAAATATATTTTGATTGATAAAATATAAAATTTAGTTAATATAAGTAATAACAAAAAATAATTAATGATATAAAAGACAATTAGTTTAAGGAACAGATTTAGAACCTAATTTTAAAATTGTATAATTATGAATGTTTGCTCAGTCCCACAGATGTTAATTAAAATAATAATCCATTTTTAAATGACCTAGATATGATATAAGTAAAATAAAATTACCTACTAACCCAATGTAAATAAAAAATAAAATTTCATATATTATCTACAAATCCATTTTTTTATTTAGGTAGCTACAAACCTTTTTTTTTGTATATGAATAAAAAATTACAAAAACTTTCCGCTTTTGAAAAATCAGTTGACTAAACATTCTCCGACGATAACTATCTTCGAATGAACTAAATTTTACACATACATTCATAAGTTCATAAATTGGTGACAACTGACAACACTCTCGTGTGGGATTGAGTAATATTCACTTACGTTGGAAGATTACGTCAATGCAAGTGAATATTACTCATCGTTTGGCTTCACGGAATCATTTCACACTCGTTGCAATTGTATTACGCAGTATGCTTCGAATCTAAAAACACATACAGAAAACGAAAACAAAAACAAACGACTGATATAATTTGTTGTGCATCTTAAAAATTTGATGATTAACAAGTTAGGTATTGTACTTTTTTTATGTTCCGTATTTTATAATATGTTGGGGTTCTGATTCAAATTCCCTTCAGGTTAAAAATTTTTTTTTTAATTTCAATTAATAGTTTTTTTTTATTTAGGTACCTATTTATTCAAATTTTAAATTAATAAACTAATCGATAAAATATTTGCTTAATAAAAGAATTAAAAACTTGTATAGGTTTAGTTTGTTTCAATAATGATCTATTTCTCACCTATTAAATTTTTGTATACAATATTAAAAAAAATGTTGCTAAGCTAGGTATGAATATAGTTTCACAACCTTTGTTTAGATTCAAATCGAAATATTTGTTACCAACGTTCTTAAAGTACCTACTCAACATGCCTAATTATTTACATAATATGTATATATAAGTATATGTAAAATTGTATTAAATAAATGTTTATGAATTCCAATTGAGTTTGCTTTATCAAAGTGAAGTATTTTAGTTTATAAAGTTAAAAAGTCACAAACTTTTAAAGAAACTATCCAAATAAATTAATTTTATTTTTATTCTGTTGAATTAAAAAAAAAAAAAATGTTTTATATTTATTTAACCGAGAATCGAACTCAGATCTGTTTACACTTGAAGCTTCTTCGCTAACCACTGCACCATACAATTCTTATAAATTTAAGGTCAGATTTCTAATATAAATGTATCACTAACTGACAGAATGAAAAATAAAGCCATAGACACAGGCAAGTTCATTTAAAAGTATATAATAAACTAAAATACGATTAAGTTGATTTTAGGAAATAAAAAAACTTGTCTAATTTTTTTGTTCTACTTGAATACTCTATGTATATAGTTACTTTATGATGTAACCTAATCCGATAATATATTTGTAAAAAATCATCAAAAAAATTTAAGCAATAGTGGCGTTCAGAATGAAGTAGCGCTACACGGAATTACAGCGGTGTAGCATCTAGCGCTATATTGTTGTATTGAACTATTTGCAGCAAAATTAAATAAAATTTGAATTTGAGTGATTTTTGGTATATTTTTCATTTATTTAAATTATGCACACAACGGAAAATTTCTATGGTATTCAAAATCGGTTCTTTAATTCTATTTCTATCCTTATTATTCTTTTATTTAAAATATAATTCAAATTTTTAAAATGAATCAAATGCGTATATTATTTTTAATCTTATATTTTTTATTTTTTAATCAATTTATATTTTCAATTTTATAAAAAATGCTTTACTCTAAAAAAATTTCAGAAAAATCTTTTTACAAAACAAACACTTTTTACATTACAAAGTAACACTTAAACGTCAATTGAAAATCGCTACACAATACAATTCGTATAGTAGAAAATTTTATCGTGCGTTGTACTTTTCTTGTAGCGCTAGATGTTAATATTTTTTTCTGATGAACACAAAAGTACAATTTTATTTAAATTTACATTTGGTATTTCACTCTTAAATAAAATTGTACTTTTATTTTACAGAAAAAAAAATATTGACAGCCTGTTGTTAGTCTTACACAACGAAAATATATCATAAAATTTTATAGAACGTAAAAATTTTGGACTGCTCTATTTGTATTTCAAAATATTCAAACACTCAAAGCAATTGTTGACTTTGTTTCAATTAGAAAATAAAAAAAAGTAAAATGACTAATAAATTATATGATGATATGTTTTTATTGCAGGCCTTCCCACGAACAAATAATTAAACTTAATTCAACTATACTTAATTCAATTAAAATCATTTGTCTCGTGAGGATTTTATAATTAATAACAAAGCTTCTGGAATCCGAACTCATTGTCCGAACTCGACCAGAACCAATTCCCATGGTTCTTTAATTACAAGTAAGTTTCATTACTAGAGTTTAAATTTCATCAAAATAGAGGCATTATTTTTTGAGTTATGCTGTTTTTAAGATATATGTTCTTTAGCCCTTGAACTTTTCAAAGGTTCCAGAACCCGAAAACATGGTACGATTTTGCCCATATGCAGTCCCCGTCATACTTTCAATACTAGTTAATCCTTATACACAATTGGAACGTTATATCTTAATTTTAAGTTACTATTTTCATTAATTTCGATGATAAGCTTTTAAACCTTGGGGGTCTAAGAGGGGTACTGAACCACCCCTCTGATTGATCTAAAATTAGAGGAACTGCACAGGAAATAGTAAAGAACACCCATGTGCCAAATTTGAAACTTCTAAATTTGTTTGAAGTTATTATCTTTATTAATTTCGAAAATATGCTTTAAGGTCTTCCGAACTGTGTGGCTGGTCCTCACCCCAATACTCCAATTGATCCAAAATTTCAAGGACACTTAGGAAATAGAAAGAGACACCCTGATACCAAATTTGGAGGTTCTATCTTCAGTGGTTTTGGAATTATGCTTGTTTGGCCTAAATTCGACCAAAACGTTCTAAGTTTCGAACCAATTGTTCATTCCCCTCCGTACGCAATCACCGCCGTAGTTTCATTACCAGAACCCTACAACACAAATTTTATAAAGATAGCGTCATTAGTTGTTGAGTTATCGTGATTTATTATATATGTTCGTTAGCCCTTAGAAACGATTAAAAGGTCCAGAATCCGAACCCTTGGGCCGATTTCATCCATATGCAGTCCACGCTGTACTTTAAATACTAGTTAACCCTTGTACACAAGTGGAACGTTATATATTAATTTTAAGTTACTATTTTTAGTAATTTCGATTATAAGCTTTTAAAGCTTCGGAGGTCTAAGAGGGTAACTGAACCACCACTCCAATAGATCCCAAATTCGGGGGACACACAAGAAATAGTAAAAAACAATCATGTGCCAAATTTGAAGCTTATACATGTTTCAAAGTTGCTATTTTGATTAATTTTAAAGATATGCTTTAAGGTCTTCAGAAATGTTTGGCTGGTCCACGACTCACTTCTCCAATGGGGCCCAAATTACTAGGACACTAAGGAAATAAAAAGCGACACGCTGATACCAAATTTGGAGGTTCTATCTTCATTGGTTTCGGAATTATGCCAGTTTGGCCTAAATTCGATCAAAAAGTTCTAGGTTCCGAACCCATGGTCCAATCTTGATCGTACGATATCCCCGCCTTAGTCTCATTACTAGTAACCTACAGCACAAATTTGATGAAGATAGCGTCATTAGTTGTTGAGTTATCATGATTTTTTATATATATGCGTTAGCCAATATATCAGTTAGTTGGACCAATTAAAAGGCCCAGATTCCGAACCCATGAGCCAATCTTGATCGTACGATATCCCCGCCTTAGTCTCATTACTAGTAACCTACAGCACAAATTTGATGAAGATAGCGTCATTAGTTGTTGAGTTATCATGATTTTTTATATATATGCGTTAGCCAATATATCAGTTAGTTGGACCAATTAAAAGGCGATTTCGCCCATTGGCGATCCTCGCCGTACTTTCAGTCCTATATATACTTTTCCATATCTAGCTCGCTTCTTTTAGGTGGTTACAAACACCATACCAAAGTTAATATACCCCTTTACCTATTCTATAGGCTTAGGCCAGGGAATAAAAACTAGTCCTAAGGCTTATTATTTTTCAAATAATTGAATTTAAACATTCCGTTCGTTTATTCCATTTGTTCGACAAGTGTAGCAAACTTTTTATATGGCAATGGCAAAGGTTCAAAAAGCAAACTGGTCATATAAACGAACGGAATTGAAATGTCAAAAATTATTAGTAAATTAAATTAAGTTTAATTTTTTGTTCGTGAAGAGACCTTGTGTAAGACTAAAACCGTACTAAATGTGAATAAATTTAAATAAAATTGTACTTTTGCCTTACACAAAAAAAGACGTTGACAGCCTATTCTATAACTATTCTATACTAAACTAATAATTCAAATTAAACGTTTTGGTTCTCTTATCTGTTTGACACTATTTCTTAAAATATCGGTTTGTATTTTGTTATGAATGTGGTAGGTATGTACATTTGTTTTATTTTAAAACATTTTTGTAACTTAGCTTTATAAGTTTTTAAAATTATTTACTCAATTATTTGTTATTTTATGCATTGTAGTTTTATAATTTTTTTTAAATCGGAACAAAAAAAAAACATGACATTTAAGTTGTTCAATTTGCCCATACACGATTCAACTTCGCAAGTACGCATACCAAGTTGAAAACATCGTATATGGGATGCATAACAACAAAACAGGTTAATTTTTTTATATGTTGGCAAGGTCTCGCCAACACTTGTGTTTTATTAATATGATTAAAGAACTAAAATTATTTTGTTAAAAAAACTTGCAAAGACACAACTAAGAAAAGTAACTACAGACCGATTAGTTTAATGCCAAACATAAGTAAAGTTTTCAAAACATTGATTAATGATAAATTAATCAACAGCGTTTTCTGTTTAATATAACAAATAATACAAATAAACAATTCGGATTTAGACACAAACACGGCACAGTACATGCCATTACAAAGTTAACCTCAGATATTTGTTGGTTCATAAACAAAAAATTTTGAAGTATGAACATGCTTAGTAGGCAAGGCAAAAGCTTCTAACACGACTTGGTTAGATGGTATTATATTTAAACTTTTAAAACTAAACTTAATAGCTTTAATAATGAATATGATAAACAATAATAAGTTTTATATTCTAAATAAGAAATAAACGAATGACAGAACTTTTAATATTAACGATCCTTTACTACAAGATACGGTGTAAAGATATTTAACATAATTAGAGATTATTATCAAGTATGGCTTATGAAAATAAATTCTAATAAGTGTGAGGTTACTTTATTTCGAAAAAAACAAGTGTAGATATAAAAAAAAACTGGAAAGATTTTGTGATGAAATCGTCAGATAATATCGCCTTATCTAATAAAAAGGTGGATAAATACCTGGATGTTCAATTACATAGAAACCTAAATTATATCGACCAAGTTAAATACAGTATGTCAAAAGGTAAGACAGCATGTATGGCAGCGAGAAAACTATTTTACAATAAAACCATTCATAAAAGAGTTAAAATAATTTGTTACCAAACATTAATTAGGCCAGCACTTGTACTCGTATATGGTGCACCAATATGATACAACATTAGTGCAAGCTTAATGGAAACATTAAGCTGTTTAAAACATTAAACAGCTGGGTGACACAGTGGTTAAGTGCCGACCTTTCATGCAGAAGGGCCCGGGTTCGAATTCTAGTGAAAGTGAAAAAACTTTTCTGGTTTTCGTCTCGACTCAGCTACCATTCGCCATTGGGTTCAAATTAATGAAATAATTAATAATTATAAATCTTTAATAAAAAATACTTTAATATAAAAATATAAACAAATGCAAAATATAAACAAATAATTTAATTAAATAATATAACTCGCAGATATAGAATACCATATAAGTAAAATATAAAATATTACAATATAAACAAAAAATAGAATTGTAAATATTGAAAATCTAAGACGTTTCTACATGTTATAAGGCCTAGTACTATCTCATATTTAAATTGTATGTGGAATTCAATAAGACCAATTCTAATAACACGAATATAATATGACCCCCTGTTCCAACATGTACCTATGGTACAGACAGGCTTATTAGCCTAACAGTTTAACAGTTAGCGCTTAAAAAAAAAAAAATTACGGAAATTCGAAAAAAAATGTATAAGAGTTTGTACCAAAATAAACAGAAAACCCGAATCCAACTATAAGGATATTAACTCCCATAAATACATGTAAAAAGAAGCTAAAATCATTAGAATAGACATTTTAACGGGCGATATTAACGGAGAACATCTGACGTACAATATGTCAATACCAGACATAGATAAATTACTAAAAAACGAGGAAGATCATAGTTGTCCTTGTCAACTTTTAGATACCCGTGCGTACCCACTATTATGTATTAAATAAATAAAAATTTCATATATTACAATTGAACTGTTTGACAGAAAATTCAAAATATTTGTTTTTTTTTATATTTAACTAGCAGATTTACTCGGCGTTGCCCGGGAGCGTACAAATTGTAAAAAGGCAAGTTTTTGCAAACTGTTTTTTAAAGCTTATGTTTCGCAATCGGTTAATAGAACTCGACAAAATATTTTTTTAAGCATTCCCCAAATTCAAAGAAATTTTACCTATACATTCAAAAATTGGACGTAATTTCTCTTTTTGACTGCGCAACCACCCTGTAAAGTTGGACACAATTCGGAAACAAAAATTTTTTTGGATGCTCGTCGCGCTGATATGGGTTAATTCATTCTAATCAACTTTGTACAACTACTTCCGGTTGCTAAGAGAAACATTTCTGCAAAATTTTAAGTCCATCGGTCAAGCCGTTTCGAATTATTCGGCTCTCAGAATTATTCCTTTAAAATTTTGTGACAATGGGACCAGTGGTTTTCACAAACAAACAAACAAATTTTCTCATTTATATTAAGACTAGAAGATTTACCCTGCGTTGCCCGAGAGGTTGCAAATTGTAAAAAAGCTAGTTTCGGCCAGTTTTTGGAAGGGTTGAAAAGCTTTGTGTAAGACTAAAACTGAAAAGAAAGTCTCAAAAACAGGTTTGTTGAGTTCCATTAACTCATTGCGGCTTTTTACAGATTTTTTCGTTACTTTACTCTTGAGCAAAAACGGCTTGACCAATTGACTTTAAATTATGTATGCGTACATGTATATACTTATCATTCCTACGATTATTCAAAAAAAAAAAATTTTGTAAGTAAATTACGTCCAATTTTTGAAAGTGGGTACAATTTCTTTGAATTTGGGAATCCTTAAAAAAATATTTTGTCGAGTTCTATTAACCGATTGCGAAACATAAGCTTTAAAAAACCGTTTGCAAAACAGTTTGAACGAATATCTAATTTTTCTATACGTGGTGCTTCTTGACAATTTGGTGCTCCTTGACGATAGATTTGAGGATGCTGGATTTCCGGTGAATAATGTTAACTGAATTGAATCTTTTTTTTATTATTATTTAATAAATATGAAAAGTTTCAAGTGAAATTTGATAAATTTGTTGATAAATTGCAAGAATAATTCTAAAAAAACGTTTTAAAATAGTTTCTTTATTAACATTATAAAATTAACATGTACAAAATGTGCTATTTTTGTGTTTACTTTTTTCAATAACATCAACTTAAATTAAAACTTCATTGAGGAGCGGGGCAACGTGCGCCGGGTAATAGGTAGTTTAAATATAAGTATTATTATACCCGTTTCGCTAAAGGTTTTATCCTTCCTCGTTTTTTTATGATTCCTCATTTTTTTATGATTTTATGAAAAAAATGTTGGCTTCTTTTTTGGAAAAACTATTTAAAAATACTATGTATTTAAGCATAATATATCCGAAATTGAATTTTTTGATTTTTAGATTTTATTTGAAGAACTGCAATTTTACACTGATATCTATTTTTAAAAAACAACAACTGCAAAAAAGATAAAAACAAAGACTTATTTAAATTTAAAGATATTATTATGCGGATTCTTTGTAAGCTGTATTTTTATTATTATTAAAATTATCTTATTTAGCTTTTGCACTCTTTGAGACTATTTAATGAGATTAAAAAAATTAGTATTATTAATTAAGTGAGCTTTTAAAATAAAGGTTAACTTGCGTTAATACCAAAAAATTGATAATATCATTGAATCTTTGTTCAAAACGCGTAAACAGGTCAAAACCAAACTCGTGTTAGCCTCTCTTTTCGACTGCGAAACCACCCTGTAAAATAGGGCTAATTTACTCCAACCAAATTTATACAACTAATTCCGGTTGGTAAGAGGATAATTTTTACAAAATTTCAAGTCAATCCGTTAAACCTTTTTGACTCGACATCAAAAAAACGAAAAAGCTTAAACGGCTCTGAAGCCGCAACATGTTGACTTATCAAAATGTGACATAGCCTATGTCACCCCCCGGGCTCTCGGAATTATTCCTTTAAAATTTTGTGACAATCGAATCCTCTTTTAGAATTGAGTTCACCCTATTAACAGACGTGGAAGTTGTTAACCCTTGCCGTTATAATATTAATATCATCTCATTTTTCTTTTGTACTATATGAGGAGAGCAAAAAAATTAGTCTTTTTAATTAAGTGAGCTTTGGAATAAAGGTTAACTTGCGTTAATACCAAAAATTTGAAAATTTTATTGAATCTTTTTGAAAAAAGCGTAAACAGGTAAAAACCAAATCAACCCGATGGAATTTTATAATTAATATTGTGGTACAGAATTTTCAATAAAATTCATTTAATCGTTTAAGCAAATAAAATTTATAGAAAACTTCATGGTGTCGTCGTGGAAAACGAGTTAATCGAACTTAACTAAAACTTTTTGCGGCCTCTCTTTTGGAATGCAAATTCAACCTGTAAAATTGGACACAAATCGCAAACATAATTTTTTTCGAAGCTCGTCAGGCCGAAATGGGTTAATTTATTCCAACCAAATTTATACAAATAATTCTAAGAGGAACATTAGTACAAAATTTCAAGTCAATCCGTCAAACCTTTTTGACTCGACATTAAAAACATTGACAACGCTTCATTGGGCCCTCGTGCCCAAATGCGTTAACCGAACTCAACAAAAATTTGTGTCGTCTCTCTTTTCAAATGCAAAATCATTCTCTAAAATTGGACACAAATCGGAAATACAAAATTTTTTGGAAGCCCGCCAGACCGAAATGGGTAAATGACAAATGTATGTGGGAATCGAAATTAAAAATAACAATATTTATTTGAGTTTAAAGAATTTTATTTAACTTTAGTTATTTAATTTAAAAAAAGACAAAGTATTATTTAATACGTTTAATTTTAAGTTTAGTTATTTAATTTAAAAAAACAAATTATTATTTAATACGTTTAATTTTAAGTTTAGTTATTTAATTTAAAAAAAGACAAAGTAAGTATGATTTAATTTTATTAGATGATTCAACTGCATCTATCCACGTCCACGGCTTAAGAGAAAAAAAAAGAAACAAAAGGAAGTTGAATATGTGTCAAATTATAGAAAATGTGCTCGTCAGCTGATTGGGCCATTGAACTTGTTAGTGTTAATGTTATGATCACAACGTTATCGATAAGGTAGGCATAATTATTGATTCCCACATTCGGCCTTTCCTGACTGCTCATCAGACCCTGATGATGTTTCGTCCAGTTCTTCAATTTCGCTGTTTTCTGAAACTAAATTTTCTTCGTATTCTGCATAATCTAAAAAATCTTCTTCATTTTCGATCCAAGACTTTATTTTGTCTGCACTACATTCTGTAAAATTCGGACCTTCGTGACATCCTATTTTCTCAACTTTATATCTGTCAAATCCTGTGATCGCTATAATTTTGTATGGACCGAAAAATTTAGGGCGAATTTTAAGTCCAGTTCCGAATTGCACCCTTTCTATTGCTACTCTATCTCCAACCTCATATTTTCTAGCAATTTTTCTCCGTTTACTATAATTTTTTATGTTTGCAAATTGAATTTTTATAATATCCTTTCTGGCTTCCTCTCTTATAGCTTCTCTGTTGCTATCATATTCTTTTATCCATTCTTCTTCGATTATTTCCACCAACTTTAAATCTTGCTTGGTTCTCATTTCCATTCCGACTAGTAGATGGAACGGTGTTGTCTGAATTGCGCGTTGAAATGTTGAATTAAGTGTTGTTTGTAATGGTTTCACAAAACGATACCATTTTTCGTGATCATCAGGAGATAATTTGGTTAAAGCTGCTATAGTGGTAGAATGTAATCTTTCTATTTGCCCATTTCCTCGAGGTACTCCAACGGTGGTAAAAATGAGTTTAATGTCGTGCTCCTCGCAATATTTTTGGAATCTTTTAGAAGTGAATGCACCTCCGTGGTCGGCGACGATCCTTTTAGGATACCCAAACGTCTCTGCTATACTTTCTAATTTTTGCACAACTTCTTCAGAATTTAGCGTTTTAGTAGGAAATAGCCAACAATATTTTGTGAATCCGTCTATTACAGCAAAAATATATTTATAGTTTTTCTTCGTGTTGTGCATTGGACCAAGATGGTCTATGTGGAAGGTTTGTAAAGGTTGATCGCCTTTCGGAATGGGATGAAGGTAGCCTTCCAACTTTCCACTTTTTCTCTCTGCTAGGATACATTTTACGCAGCCACGGATATAATGTTCAATTTTCTTAGGCAGATTTAGAATAAAGTATTCTTTTTCTATGATCTCTTTCATTTTTTTCACGTGGAAATGCCCCTTTTCATGTGCTTCTTTGATAATTTCCATGGTCATAGAATCTGGAACTACAAACAACAAATTATTATTTATGTTTTTAAAAAGTATACCGTTTTGTATGATATAGTCCTTGTAGGGTTTATCTTGTAATGTGTTGATTATTGCGTTGAGTCTATCATCTTTCTGTTGCGCCTCACTTAACTTTTTTAGAAAATTGCTATTGTTACTCGTAACACACATGCTAACTGGATTTCGGCTTAACGCGTCAACATGCTTCATCTGGGTTCCAGATCTGTGCTCGACACTATATCGAACTTTTCCAAGAGCAAGGCCCTTCTGGCGACCCTTGTGGCCAAATCTTTCTTCTTTAATGTGCACTCAAACGGTTACAAGCTTGAATCTTTGTCCTAGTAGATAAACTCTAAGTCGTTTCACAGCTTCAATGACTGCTAGTACTTCCAGTTCGTAGCTGCAATAACGTTTTTCGGCACCTGTGGTCTTTCTGCTGAAGAAATGCACCGGATGTAGTTTATTTTCCTCCTTGTCCCTTTGTAATAAAATTGCTCCATACCCATCTTTCGAGGCGTCAGTGTGTAGTTCTGTATCAACTCCAAATTCGAATATTTTGAGTACTGGTTTTTTTCTAAGAACTTCTTTTATTTCGTTTATCGCTTCGATTTGTTTTTCTTTAATTTCGAAGCAATTTCCTTTTTTTAATAAGTCGCTTAAAGGTTTAGTTTTAACAGAGAAATTATGAATGAATTTTCTAAAATAACTGGCTAAACCTAAAAACGATTGTAACTGTTTTACGGTTGTGGGGATGGGAAAGTTCTTGATAGCTTTTGTTTTTGATTTTGACGGAGAAATCCGGCCTTTTCTAATTTGATATCCTAGATACTCTATATCGTCTTGTAGTATTTGGCATTTTTTCCACTTGATTTTCAATCCATTTTCTGCTGCTACGCTCAACACTACTTTAAGTCTGGTCAGTCCTTCATCAATAGTTGCAGATGGAATTACGATGTCATCTAAATATATTATCACAGCGCCTTTATTTATTAAATTCCTAAAAACATAATTAATATATTTTTGGAAAACGGCGGGGAAATTGCAGAGACCGAAAGGTACTCGAAGGAATTCAAACTGACCGTTACTTGTCACAAATGATGTAAATTTCCTACTGCTTTCTTCTACCTTAACATGGAAAAATCCATTCTCAAGGTCAAGAGTTGTAAAAAAATTCGCTCCTTGCAATTTATCCACTTGGTCTTCTATATTGGGAAGAGGGTACCTGTCCTTGTGTATCTTCTTGTTGATATTCCTATAGTCGATGCATAATCTGTGACTATCGTCCTTCTTCCTCACCAAGACAACTTGACTGGCATAATCTGAACTGCTTTCCCGGACGATGTTGTTTTGTAACCATTCATTTATTTGATTTTCAATTATTTTTTGTTCTTGTTGTGGAAATCTTCTCGGTGGCCTGTAGATCGGGATATCATCCGTCGTACAGATTTTGATTTGGACAGGAGATTCTATGGGACTGTTGGGTGTGTAGTTGTTGATCAACTTGATTACTTCTTCCTTAACGCATTTCTCTTCCAAATGATGTACATCAGGTAGGTTGTTTTTACTTTCGTTATCTACATCAATTTCTGCCAAATAACAAGTGTTGCTTTCTTCGTTTCTGGTCGTACTTTCGCCTGAAACTATTTTTTTTGTGATATTTACTTTACCGTCCTCAATTTGCACTGTAGCTAACTGCAAAAGGTTCATTCCTAAAATTAAATCTGGTTCCATAAAGTTGCTGTTGACAATATGAACTTCAACATTTTCAAAAGTGTTATTTCCAATTTTAATATTTAAGATACAGGAACCGCTGGTTGTGATGTTCGATCCTATCCCTGAAACTGATAACCGAGAGTCCTTAAAATGGTATTTTGGTTTTATGTTTGCTACATGGTTTTGCTTTATAACGCTTATTTCACTGCCGGTGTCGACCAATCCATCTAAAACGTAATTGTTTAATTTGCATGAAAGATACATGCTATTTTTAACGATAACGTTTGAAGATTTTTTTATTGTAGTTTGTACTGGACAATTCATCTTTCTATGGCCATATTGGTTGCATCCAAAACATTTAGGTCCTTTTTCTTTTTCCGGACATGAGTGGAATTCATGATCCGAAGATCCACAGTTGTAACAAAATCGTTTATTTGTTTTGTCCATACTTTTAGGTACATCTCTGCTAAATTTTCCAGACTGCTTAGTGCTTTAATTTTTTATTTTTTCGTAGATTTCGAGCTTTATTTTAAATTCATTTATGGTTTTTGCACCATACAATATACTTTTGTTGCTTGCATAATCCTTGATTCCATCGATGACATACTCAATTATTGATGCCTCATCCACATCTGCCTGTGACGCAATGTCGATCATGCGATATAGGTATTCTCGTAACGATTCATCATTTTTTTTTCTTCTTTCCCTCAGTTTATTATGAACTTCTGCACTGGTTATTTTAGGTTGGAATTCTTGGAATAAAGCGTTTTTTAATTCGTGATAGTTCAGTGGCTTAGCGTCGAAGTCGATAAAAACTTTTGCAGCTCCTCTTAACGATCGTTTACAAAAAATGAATTTTTGTAAGTCATTCCAGTTAAATGTTGTCGCATATTGTTCGAATTCAGTAATCCATTTTTTAACACTCATTGTACTATCGCCTGAAAATTTACGCAAAATATTTTCTACGTCTCCAAAACTAAATTTCATGGATTGCCCTTCATTATTGTTGTTTGGCCTTTGGATATTGTTGAAGAACCAATATAAAAATATTATTTTCAACAATATTTAATTATTTTAATTACTGCATTTATTTTAATTAAAGTTTATGTATATTTTATTTTATATTCAATTATCAAAAGAAAAAATTTATTTTATTTATTACCTGATGTACCTTAAAATTTTTTTTTGTGTGTTTAAAGTCCAAAATATTCAAAAATCGATATAAAAAAATTTATTTTAAACAAAGACTGCATTTATTTTATTTATATTTATTTTTGGTTATATTTTATTATAAATTTATTTAAAAATATTTTTTTTTTATAATTTTATACCTGATGTCTAGCCCCTTTTTTTTTTTATTTTACAGTACAAGGTGCTCCAGAATCAAAATAAAGATTTTATTTTAAATTAAAATCTGCTTTTATTTTTATTTATATATATTTCGATTACGTTTTTTTTTTTTATAATTTTAATTTTTTTTTTTATTTAAATTCAAATATTATACCTGTTGTTTCTTATTTCTTTTGGTGTTATTTTGTTCCATCCGAAAATTTCTATTTATAATATTATTTTGACTGATGCTTAAGTTGGTATATTTAGCAGCCTGAGCACACTGTTCACATTTGTTAAAAATTTTTTTTTATGATAATTTAATTCCATACGATCGCGTAAAATCCCTTATAACAATTTTGTATAAATTTTATAGTTTGTATTTTTTTTTTTACGTTGATTTATTATTAATAATTCGAATTATTTAAAGTACTATAAATTTTGTAAAGGTTTACTTTAAATAATGAAGTTAGCATTCTTATGTTAGTAGTAGCATCCGCGTTAGTCCACAATTAATTCACTTATATTTTTTTTATTTTACAGCTTATCTTTTTAGTCCACGTGTTTTATTCAATTATTTACTTTTAGTAAAAAAAAATTGCAAACCGCAACCCTGGATTTGGTTTTTATTTCTTTTATTTTTTTTTTTTTTTGTTTTTTACTTATTTTTAATTCAATTTAATCAAATCTTTAGTTTTTAATAAAATTAAAAAAAAACAATTACGAATTTCACATTTAATATTTAGAATTTAGTTCGTTTTTAGCACATTTTTAAAGAATTTTGTAAAAATGTGCCTATATAGCTTCACTCTGTCCGTCCGTCTGTCCGTCTGTCCGTCTGTCCGTCTGTCCGTCTGTCCGTATGTTTACAAAAACTTTTACATCGTTTGAAATAGAGAAAAGAAGTTTTAACCACTAGTAGGTATTACAAAAAAAATAATTTCGTAGAAGAATTTTTTTCTGTAGCCCCTTCAGTTACGGAGGTGCAGCCCCACAAAATTTGAAAAAGCCCTATATTCAAATTGTTATAACAAGAGTTCTATTAGGTATATTTTCAATCTGAAAACGTTAAAAGATAGCTGGTTTTATAAACTTTATAAATTTTTAAAAAATAAATGTTTAGGGTTGCCATACGGTACTAAAATTTACCATTATGCAAAACTCAATTTTTGCAAAATTTTTGGCCACACATATCTTCTAAACGGTTCAAGCTAGGGTCTTGAAATTTTGGGAGTAGCTAGATCCTCTGAAATAAGTAGAAGTCGGTTAATAAATTTTTTTTGTCATGTCCCCTGTTTTGCAGCTATAAGGGCTCGAAAATTGAAATTTTGCTATTTTTAAACACCTGTAACTTGAATACCTGTCCAAATTTTTTTTTAGTGATATACAAAATTCAAAGCACTATAATTATATTTCAAGATGTGTCAAAGGTTTTTCTTAATTTTTAAGGGTGACGAAGCTACAGCCCCTGCAAATTCCGAAAAAGCCCTATATTTAAATTGATATAACAAGAGTTCTGATAGGTTTATTTCCAATTGAAAAACGGTTGAAGCGAGCTGCTTTTATAGACTTTACAAAAATACTTCGCTTAAATGTTTAGGGTTGCCATACGGTACTAAAATTTACCACTGTGCAAAACTCAATTTTTGCAAAATTTTTGGCCCCACATATCTTTTAAACGGTTCCAGCTAGGGTCTTGAAATTGTGGGAGAAGTTAGATCCTCAGAAATTAGTAGGAGTCGGTTAACAAAATTTTTTTGTCAAGCCCCATGTTCAGGAGCTATAAGGGCTCAAAAACTGAAATTTAGCTATTTTTAAACACCTGTAACTTGAATACCTGTTTAAATATTTTTTCCTTAATATACAAAATTTAAAGGTCTAACATTATATTTTAACATATGTTAAAGGTTTTTCTTAAATTTAAAAGGGGTTCTTTAAATTGAAGAAAGTGCCTTTCAGTTTTAACCATTTTTGCCTAAATAGTAAAATTCTAAGAAAAATTCCAAATTTTGGTGGAATTCACAATTTAATTCCTAGAACCTAAAAAAGTTTGGGGGAAGGGAAGTAGTGAGCATTATATCCTTGAGAAATTTGGCAACCTTCCCCATACAGGGGCTACTGGGACTTAAAAATTTAATGTTATTATAGGTAAAAAGCAGTAACTTAGTCACCAACGTATATATTTCCTAAATTAAACGTTAATATTGAAGCTTCAACATTATATTCCGATAAAACACTTAATATGAAACACTATATTATTTTGAAAATGTGCTTTTTTAAAAACCCTTGGTTTTTTTTCATCACTTGTTTTTTTATATATATAGTCCACGTTAAATTATTTTAATAATTTAAATTATCACCTTTAATATTTAGAATTTAGTTTTTTGTTTTAGTCCACGTTAATTTATTTTAAGGAAAAAAAATTATTTCACCTTTAATATTGAGAATTTAGTTTTTTTTTTTAGGATTTTATTCTTTTCACATCCCGGTTGAGCCCCCAAATTTGTGGGAATCGAAATTAAAAATAACAATATTTATTTGAGTTTAAAGAATTTTATTTAACTTTAGTTATTTAATTTAAAAAAAGACAAAGTATTATTTAATACGTTTAATTTTAAGTTTAGTTATTTAATTAAAAAAAACAAAGTATTATTTAATACGTTTAATTTTAAGTTTAGTTATTTAATTTAAAAAAAGACAAAGTAAGTATGATTTAATTTTATTAGATGATTCAACTGCATCTATCCACATCCACGGCTTAAGAGAAAAAAAAAAGAAACAAAAGGAAGTTGAATATGTGTCAAATTGTAGAAAATGTGCTCGTCAGCTGATTGGGCCATTGAACTTGTTAGTGTTAACGTTATCGATAAGGTAGACATAATTATTGATTCCCACATGTATTCCAAGCAAGTTTATACAGCTAATTTCGGTTGTTAAGAGGAACATTTGTGCAAAATTTCAAGCTAATCGGTCTAACCGTTTTGATTCGACGTCAAAAAAACGAAAAAGCTTAAAACAGCTCTGGACCTGTTAAATAAATTTCCTAAGCTCTGGACGGAATTAGTTGTATAAATTTGGTTGGAATAAATTAACCCATTTCGGCCGGGCGGGCTTCCAAAAAATTTTGTGTGTCCGATTTGTGTCCAATTTTACAGGTTCATTTTGCAGTCTAAAAGAGAGGCTGCAAAAAGTTTTAGTTAAGTTCGATTAACCCGTTTTTTACGACGACGCCATGAAGTTTTCTATAAATTTTATTTGCTAAAACGATTAAAAGAATTTTATTGAAACTTTTTTACCTTCATTATACCCGTGCATACTTATATGAACATCGGGTATATTAAAATTACTCCTCCGTTTGTAACGCATCGAAATATACGAGCTAAATATAGTGTCAAGGGTACGTATCGATTCAGCATCGAAAAGTGAATCGATCTAGCTATGTGTGTCCGTCCGTCAGCACGATAACTCAAAAACTATAAGAGCTAAAGTTCTGAAACTTTCACAAAGTAATTTTTAGACAATTTGTAGGTTCCCTATTGTTTTTCGTTAAAATCGGACAAGGGCTTCGGGTAGCTGCCATACAAATTTTTCGAAATTATATGAATATTTTCAAAATTAATAACTAAATACAAACCAAATATAAAAACAAACAAAATGTAGTTAAATTATAAATCGATTCACGGTGTAGTGGTTAGCACATGTTACTTGTAGCCAAAATGTCTCGGTTCGAATTCAAGCAAAGGAAAAAGTTTTTTTTTTGTTTTTAAATTCATTTTTTGTCATTTATTTTCTTCTATTTTCTTTTTAATAAAATATATGTATTTATTTCATGTATAAAAAATTTTATTTTATAGAAAATTTGACAGAAAACTGTCATTTATATAAAAAATTATTAATTTTTTTTAATATTTGGATAAAAAAATTCAAAACTGTTATTTAAAACAAACAATTGATACCATAGCAACTACAATTATTTAAAAAAAAAAATTAAGATAAATAAAAACTCGTTTTGTAGGCAAATTATTAATTGTTCTATGGTGTAGTGGTTAGGACATAGGACCAGTAGTCAAAGCGTTTCGGTTCGATTCCTGGCTGGGACAAAAAATGTTTTTTTTTTAAATTCATCTTAAAACTCTTAATAAATTATTTATTTTTTTTAATACATTTTTAAAAACATTCAAAACAGTTATTCAAAACAAACAATTGATACCATAGAAACTATAATAATTTAAAAAAAAAATTGAGATGAACAAAAAGTCGATGGCTTAGTGGTTAGGACGTCGACCTTTTAATTGAAAAGTGTGGGTTCGAATCTCGTTCAGAACATATTTGTTTTTTAAATTCATCTGTTTTTTTAATTCATTTTTTTTTTTATTCATTTTTTTGTAATTAAATATAAAAAAAGAAATATTTTGAATTTTCTGTCAAACAGTTCAATTGCAATATATGAAATTCTTATTTATTTAATACACGCACGGGTATCTAAAAGTTGACAGCAACTATAATCGTAAAAACCCTCGTTTTAATTAAAACCCACAGGGTTAATTTGGTTTTGACCTGTTTGCGCGTTTTAAACAAAGATTCAATGAAACTTTTGGTATGAACGCAAGATATCCTTTATTCCAAAAGCTCATTTAATTAATAAGACTAATTTTTTTGCTCTCATTAAATAGTCTCAAATAGTGCAAAAGCTAAATGAGATAATATTATTAATAACAAAAATAAAGCTAGTAAAGAATCCGAATAAAAATATCTTTAAAATTAAATAACATAACATTTTCCTTCTCCACATTTTCGTAAATCTTTGGTTTTTATCTACTTTGCAGTTGTTGCTCTTTAAAAATAGATTTCAGTGTGAAATTGTTTTTCTAATAAAATCTAAAAATCAAAAAATTCAATTTCGTATATATTATGTTTAAATACATAGTATTTTAAAACAGTTTTTCCAAAAAAGAAACCTACATTTTTCTCATAAAATCATAAAAAAACGAGGAGGAGCGTAGTACAACTTTCAGGTAAGTACTAAACAAAATATAAGTTGAAAAGCAGATTTTTAAACCTTTTCTAAACCATCGACTATATTTTATTCAAACGTTGGCAATACAAGAAAACTACTACTGACATAGTATAATGACATAATGGCAAATTTAGTATACCCTTTTGACCAATAGTCATTTAATTCACTTAATATTATTCGCCGGAAACCCACCATCCTAAACTCTCTGTGTTTTTTAAAGTTTTTGTTTCGTAATCGGTTAAAAAAACTCGACAATTTTTTTAAACATTCCCCTAATTCAAAGAAGTTTTACCAACTTTCAAAAATAGGACGTAATTTACTTACAAATGTTTTTTCGAACAATCTTCGGGTCGGCATGTAACCCACAAATTCCAGGTCTGTTAATAGAGTGAACATCATTTTCAAAGAGGAAAACATATACAAAATTTGAAGCCAATAGGTTAAATCATATCTAATATATAGCAATTAGCAACGAACAAAGCTATAAAAAGCTGTTGGGCCACAATTTTTTCGAGGCTTTATTTTTAACCAAAGTAGTACTTCAAAAAACTGGCTGAAACTTGCTAGAAAAGAGAGGCTGACACAAATTTTTGTTGAGTTCGGTAAACACGTTTGGGCACGAGGGGGTCGATGTCGAGTCAAAACGGTTTGACCGATTGACTTGAAATTTTGTACAAATGTTCCCCTTAGCAACTGGAATTAGTTGTATAAATTTGGTTGGAATAAATTAACCCATTTCGGCCTGACGGGCTTCCAAAAAATTTTGTGTTTCTGATTTGGGTCCAATTTTACAGGGTGTTTTTTTAATCGAAAAGAGAGGCTGACACAAATTTTTGTTGAGTTCGATTGATGACAACCAGTTTTCCACAACGCCGCCATGAAGTTTTCTATATATTTTATTTGTTTAAACTATTAAAAGAATTTTATTAAAAATTTTGTGCTACCATTTTAATTACAAAAACTCAAAAAAGTTTTTGTTCCGCAATCGGTTAAAAGAATTTGACAAAACATTTTTTAAGCATTCCTCTAATTCAAAGATTTTGCCTACTTTAAAAAATTGGACGTAATTTACTTAGAAAATTCTTTTTTTGAATAATCATAGGAATGAATAGTATATACATGTACGCATACAAAATTTAAAGTTAATTCGTGAAGTCGTTTCTGCTTAAGAGTAAAGTATCAGAAAAATCTGTAAAAAGCTGTTGTGCCGCAATGAGTTAATTGAAATCAACAAACCTGTTTTTGAAACTTTGACCAAGCAATATTTCGCAAAATTAGTCGTGAAGAAAAAATTAAAATTTTTTTTTGGACAATTGTCGGGCGGCATTTGCCAATCGGTTAAACCATTTCTAATTTATAACAAAGTAACGAAAAAAACAATAAAAATCTGTTGGCCCGCAATGGCTTAACGGAACTCCACAAATATTTTTTTGAGGCTTTCTTTTCAACCAAAGCACTTACATTCCAAAGCACTTACAAAAATAGGCCGAAACTTCTTTTATTACAATTTGCACGCTCCCGAGCAACGTCGGGTAAATCTGCTAGTTTTCTATAAAATAAAATCTCAAATACTTAAATACATATATTTTATTAAACAGAAATATAAGAAAATAGATAACAAAAAATTATTTAAAAAAAAAAAAAAAATTTGCCCCAGCTTGAATGAGAACCGAGACGTTTTGACTACAAGTCGCATGTACTAACCAACACACTAGGAAGCGATTAACAATTTAAATACATTTTGTTTGTTTTTCTATTTAGTTTCTATTTAGTTATCAATTTTGAAAATATTCATATAATTTCAAAGAATTTGTATGACAGCTACCCGAAGCCTTTGTCAGATTTTAACCAAAAACAATAGGGAATCTACAAATTGTCTAAAAATTACTTTATGAAAGTTTCGGAACTTTAGTTCTTATAGTTTTTGAGTTACCGTGCTGACGGACGGACACACATAGCTAGATCGATTTACTTTTCGGTGCTGATTCGATACGTACCCTTGATACTATATCTAGCTCGTCTAGATCGATGCGTTACAAACGGAGGAGTAATTTTAATGTACCCAATGTTCATATATGTATGCACTGGTATAAATATTATTGGTGGTTGGAAAACGCTTAAGATTTATATAAAATAAAAATAAAATTATAGCATTAAGTATTGATACAAATTGTTTTTAATTAGGTTAAGTTATTTAATTCAAATTTAAATTTTAATACCTTATTGATTCTACTTTTTTTAATTAATTTTCTCCAATAATAAATAATAAAAAAACACAAAATTATTTTAATTTTAAACTTATCATCATTTTATTATGTTTAAAAATTAATTAATATAATTTGTATGCATTTCGAGCATAGCCCATCATGAGCACTGCACGATTGCTATTTAATATAAATATATACAAATATATGTAATGTTGTGTTAGAGAACCCTTATAAATATATTATGTCATAAATCAAATAATTAGTCAAATTAAATCAAAAAATAAAAATTAAATAAAAATTGAACGAAATTAAAACAAAATTACAAAAACAAAATTAAATAAAATTAATAACATATTAAACGAAAATAACATATTAAACATATTAAGACGAATGTTTGACTTTTTAATATGTTATTAAATTATTAATTTTATTTAATTTTGTTTTTGTAAAAAAAATGGAGGGGGAGGGGGGGTGAGTGAAGAAAGATCCTTGATAAAAATTTGTTGCTTTGCATCCAGTAGTTTCTCAATATAGTGCAGCCTTTTGTTCAATCAATTCGTATTATTATCAGCTTCATTTAATTTCATTATTTGAACATTTTGAACATTGTCATTTATTTTTAAAAGATCCTCAACCTTCTTATTCATACAGCTTTATTAAATGTAGTGGAATACTCATATAAAAGAAGGAGTTGTATGGCAGCTACTGGAACCCACTTCAGTAGACCAACCAAATTTTGCAGAAACTTTGGCCATTACACTAAACTTTATTAGGTGGAGAGTAATGCTGATATAAAGTAAGAAGTTGTATGGCAGCTGCTGGAACCCACTGCAGTAGACCAACCAAATTTTTCGGAAACTTTGGCCATAAAACCACACTACTTTTGGCAAACTTTCAGACACACAGCTGTAATAAGTACAGACTAATACTCATATAAAAAAAGAAGTTGTAAGGCAGCTACACGAACCCATGGACCAAAATGGCTGGATTTAAACAGCTATGACAGCTATTGCAAAAAAACGATTTTGCGAAAATTTCAAGATCCTAGCTCCTTTAGTTTTTGAGTTATCGTGCGGACGAACGGACTGACAGACTGACCGACGGACGGACATACATATCTAAATTGATTTATTTTTCGATTCTGATCCGATCCTCCCCCCCCCCCCCCTCCTTATTTAAGCAAAAATGGTTAAAACTAAGAGACAATTTCTTCAATTTAAAGAAACCCTTTAAAAATTAAAAAAACCTTAATCATATGTTGAAATATAATGCTGAAACTTCAAATTTTGTATATTTGTAAAAAAAAATTTGAACAGGTATTCAAGCTACAGGTGTTAAGAAAATAGCAAAATTTCAATTTTCGAGCCTTTACAGCTCTTAAACATGTGACGTGGCAAAAACATTTTGTTAATCGACTCCTACTAGTTTCTCAAGGTCTAACTTCTCCCAAAACTTCTTTCAAGATCTTAGTTTGAACCGTTTAGAGGATATGTGGGGCCAAAAATTTTGTCAAAATTTAGTTTTGCATTTGCAAATTGAGTTTTGCATAATGATAAATTTTAGTATGGTATGGCAATCAATTGAAAATACATTTAATTGAACACTTATTATACTAATTTAAATATAGGGCATTTTTATAATTTTCGAGGGCTGTAGCTTCGTCACCCTTCAAAATTAAGAAAAACCTTTGAAAAATGGTGATATATAATTAAAGGGTTTTCAATTTTGTATATCACTAAAAAAAAATTTGAACATGTATTCAAGTTACAGGTGTTTTAAAATAGCAATATTTAAATATTTTTAAACACCTGCTATTTTGTGTCGTTTTCAGATTGAAAATACACCTAACAGAACTCTTGTCTCAAAAATTAAAAAATAGGGCTTTTTCCAACTTTGAGGGTCTGTAGAGCTCCACAGCGGGTGGAGCTACAGAAATAAGTTCTTGTATGGAATTTATTTATTTTGCAATACCTACCCGTGGTGTAAATTTCTTTTCTATATTTCAAACGATGTAAAAGTTTTTGTAAACATTCGGACAGACGGACGGACGGACGGGCAGAGTGAAACTATATAGAAACATTTTTACACAATTTTTTAAAAATGTGCTAAAAACAAGAAAGACTCTGACACCCGTTTGCCCGTAATATCGACATTCTATCATCTGGTTAATTACTTTTGGCAAAATTTTGAATACAAAAGTTATTTGGCTTTCAGTTTTTAGTAAAAGAAAGTATAACTTGAAAGGCAGCTTTTCGATCATCTTCCGCTATACGAATATATTTTATTCAGATGTTGGCCATTATAGTTAACTACTTAAAAAATCCAGTTTTATTATATATATAGAGTTGTATTACAACTACACGAACCCACTGCAAGAGACCAACCAAATTTAGTATAAAATTTTACCATAAAACTGAACTATTTTTGGCAATATTTCAGACACGCAACTTCATTAGCTGTAGAGAAATACTCATATAAAAGAAGGATTTGTATGGCAGCTACTAAAACCCACTGCACTTCTTCAACTAAATTTTGGACAAACTTTGGCCACAAAACAAAATTACTTTTGAAAAAATTCCAGACAGCAGCTTCAAGTGTAATTACAAGTGTTTACATTTAGAAAAATTCCGAGTCCTTATAGCTAAACAGGAGGGGTGACAAAAAAATTTTGTTAACTGACTTCTAAGAATCTTACTTCTCCCAAAATTTCAAATCTATAGCTTGAAGCACTCAAAATATATGTGGTACCAAAAAACTAGCGGAAACTGGGTTTCATATAACGGTTATTATGGTTCCGAATTGCAACGCTATACATATATGCGATACATTTTAGAAAGCCTATAAAAGCAGCTTTCTTTTATCGTTTTTAGATTGAAAGTATACTCTAGGGAACTCTGGTTATAATAATTTAAACATAAGACTTTTTGGGAATTTTCCGGGGCTTTAGCTTCGTCACCCTTCAAAATTAAGAAAAATCGTAAGGCAACCTTATAGATTTTCCGAAAAATTTAATAAGCTTATCAAATCAGCTTTCCTTTGCCGATTTTAGATTAAAAATATACCTAACACAACTGTTGTAGTAACAATTTAAATATAGGACTTTTTCCGAATTTGATTGGCTGTAGTTTCCTAACGGGTGGGGCCCAACAGAAAAAAATTTTTTCCTAAAAAAATTATGTTTTTTGCAATACCTACCTGTGGTTAAAATTTCTTTTCTCTATTTCAAACGATGTAAAAGTTTTTGTAAACATACGGACGTACAGAGTGAAACTATGTAAGCACATTTTTATAAAATTTTTTGAAAATGTGCTAAAAAGAGTTGTGTGGCGGGTACTCGAACCCGTGGCCCAAAATAGCTGGATTTCAAGAGCGCTGACGGCTATTGCATAAAAACGAGTTTGTGAAAATATCAAAATCGTAGCTCCTTTATTTTTTGAGTTATCTTGGGGACGGATGGTCGGACGCACACACATAGCTAAATTGATTTGCTTTTCGATTCTGATCCGATCTCTCTTAATTAATAAGGCGTTTTTTTTGGTCTTGCTCAAATAGTGAAAAAGCTAAATGAGATACTTTGTGATATAATAACCCGTTTGGACTTGATATCTAATGACTTTTTCTAAAGTTTTATAACGATATTTTTAAAACTTTTAACTTTTGTAAAGTTGTTATTCCATAAAAAGTCAAATGCAAATTTCTAATATTAATAATAATAAACATAAAGCGAATAAAGGATCCGAATAATAAATTCGTTAAATTAAAATAAGATAACATTTTTCATTTCTACATTTTTACGTAAGTTTTTGTTTTTTATCTTCTTTACAACTACAATTGTGTACTTTTTTCAGTCTCAAATTGCAGTTTCCTTTTTTTTTCTAGCAAAATCTTAAAGTCAAAAAGTTCAATTTCGTATATTATATGCTTAAATACATTGTATTTTAAAACCCTTTTTCCAAAAAACAGCCTAACTTTCTTTCATAAAATCATAAAAAAAACTAAGTAGAGTGTAGTATAATTTTCAGTTAAGTACAAAAGAAAATACAAGTTGAAAAGTAACTCTTTAAACCTCTGCCAGTACATCGACTATATTTTATTCAGCCGTTGGCCATTCAAGTTAACTATTATTGGCATAAAGCATTGCTCATACAAAACAAGAAGTTGTATGGTAGCAAGTCGAACGTAATGGTCTACCTCCGCCTCTCAAAGGGTTTCAATAGAAGCAAAACTACATTTTTTAAACTGTGCCGCAATAAATTAATGGAAATCGACAAAAGGGTTTCAAAAATTTCATCCCAATATCGGTTAACAAATTTCAAATCTTTAAAAGAGTGAATTTCATTGTCTAACAGAAACACGTATACAAAATTTGCAGGCAATCGGTCACACCTATTTTATTTTACAAAGAAGATTGAAAACTGTTCCAACTTTAAGTCTAGATATAAACAAATTTTCATGATAATTGACTGAGGAAGTTCCACGCTATAATAAACAAAACAAATTTTTGATTTATTCATATATAGATCATAAAATATAAATTTAAATTTTGAAAAATTCCGGCAAACGCGGGGTCTGCTTGTTAATCATATAAAAACTAATAATTTCACAAATAAACAAGAAAAGAAACAACAACCGACTTAGTGCAAGCGACTTAGAAATATCCTACACCTATTTGGTTCAAATTTAATAGGAAGTTAATTAGTCATTTTAAAAATATAAAATAATTTATTAGTTTGATCTTAAGACACGGCTAACCAAATTAACTTTATAAGTAGTAGTAAAAAACATTTTCTCATTACTTTATTTTTTCAAAAATATTACAAATTCTTACTAATTTATCTATTTAAATATATTAAAAAACAAAAAAACTTGAAATAAATGAAAATATATTTATTTCGATTCAATTACTAAAGCTAAAAAATTTGACTTATTAAATTTTGTGATAAAAAGCTAATCAAAGCATAATGTATTTAATAATTCAAATTTTTCAAATCGATCAAAAGCTTCTATAATCCGAACTCATTGACCAAACTCGACCAGAATCAATTCTCATGATACTTTCATTACTAGTAACCTACAGTTTAAATTTCATCAAAATAGCGGCATCATTTTTTGAGTTATGCTATTTTTAAGATATATGTTTGTTAGCCATTGAACTTTTCAAAAGTTCCAAAACCATGGTACGATTTCGCCCATATGCAGCCCGCATTGTATTTTAAGTACTAGTGAACCCTTGTACACACTTGGAACGTTCTATCTTAATTATAAGTTACTATTTTTAGTAATTTCGATTATAAGCTTTTAAACCTTGGTAGGTCTAAGAGAGGTACTGAACGCCCATTGCAATTGATCCCAAATTAGGGGGTCACACAAGAAATAGTAAAGAAGACCCTTGTGCCTAAATTCGATCAAAAAGTTATAGGTTCCGAACCCATGGTGGAATCTCCCAGTATACCTACATGATCCTTACCGACCCAGTATACCTACTTTATTCTTTGGTCTTAATGAAAAAAAATGAAGACTATCATAAAAATTTTTATTTACAGCAAGTAGTAAATCTGTTAATGCAAAAAGTAGTAGAAAGCGTAAAAGGCATCCCGAATTGTGTACAAAGGTTAACTAATATTAAAGGTGTGGCGGGGACTACACATTGTCGAAATTGGGGCATGGTTTCGGCATCAACTCAATTGCAAAAGTGAAAAAATTTGAATTTTTAAATTTTGTGATAAAAAGCTAATCAAAGCATAATATATTTAACTAGCTGTTGGCCCGTCACAGAATGACGGAAAGTCAATTGAAAGAAGAACTTTTTCTACTTAAGAACTATTTCTATACATATATTATTATAGACATATATTGAATATCAACACCATATTCTTAAAAAAATCGCAATCGTTAGTTTTAGTAAAACGCAGATTATGCTTCAATTCTAGTAATAGACACACAAAATAAAGCAAATAACTCACATAATTTCTTATTGCATCTTAAAAACTTGAAGATGAATAAGTTACGTGGTCTACCTTTTTTATGTTTTGAATTTTATAAAATGTTGGAGTCCAGAAAATGTTCTGTTAGTTTTAAAAACGTAAATGAACTAATTCATAAACATTTAAAATAATTTAAAATCCTAATCAAAATAAAATTTTATTTATTTTTCTTTTTGTTTTTTTTTTATTAAAAAAAAATAAAATATTTTTTGGCGTGCTTATGATAATTTATGATATTTTATTTTCTAAAATAAAACACATCCAACAAAACATTAATATTTTATTTTTTTATAATTGAACACATCCAACAAAACACATTTATTTGAATGCGTTTGTTACACCTCATTCTAGACAAATATATTAATAATAATAATAATTCAAATATTTCAAAATGCAATTATTTTAAATTGTTAGTTTATGTACCTATTAGAAAAGCTTATAAACGCAAAATATGCTATACATATATTTCTAAAGTCAGTCACCGACTAACCTTTGTGTAGTATAGACGTCTTTTTATACCCTACACCTATAGAATAGGTAAAGGGGTATATTAACTTTGGTATGGTGTTTGTAACCACCTAAAGGAAGCGAGCTAGATATGGAAAAGTATATATATTTGTGATCAGCGTGACCGCCTTAGTCGATATAGCCATGTCCGTCCGTCCGTCCGTCCGTCCGTAGGTACGATAACTCAAAAAATAATGGAGCTATCTTGATGAAATTCTAACTGTAGGTTACTAGGACTGAAAGTACGGCGGGGATTGCATATGGGCGAAATCGGCCCATGGGTTCGGATTCTGGACCTTTTAATCGGTTTCAGGGCTAACGAACAAATATAAAAAATCACGATAACTCAACAACTAATGACGCTATCTTCATCAAATTTGTGCTGTAGGTTGCTATTAATGACACTACTTCGGGAATTGCGTAAGGTCGGGATTGGACCATGGGTTCGGAACCTAGAACTTTTTGATCGAATTTAGGCCAAACAAGCATAATTCCGAAACCAATAAAGATAGAACCTCCAAATTTAGTACCAGGGTGTCCCTTCCTATTTGCTAAGTGTCTTGTGAATTTGGGTCCCATTGGAGTAGTGGGTCGGGGACCAGCCACACATTTCCGAAGACCTTAAAGCATATCTTTAAAATTAATAAAGATAACAACTTGAAAAAATGTAGAAGCTTCAAATTTGCCACAAGGGTGTTCTTTACTATCTCTTGCGTGTTCCCCTAATTTGGGATCAATTGGAGTGGTGGTTCTGAAACCCCCCTCACAGACCTCCCAAGTTTTAAAGGCTTATAATCGAAATTACTAAAAATAGTTACTTAAAATTAGGATAGACCGTTCAAATTGTGTACAAGGGTTAACTAGTACTATAAGTACAGCGCGGACTATATAAGGGCGCAATCAGCCCAACGGTTCGGATTCCGGACCTTTTAATCGATGTCAAGGCTAAGGAACATATATAAAAAATCACGATAACTCAACAACTAATGAGGCTATCTTCATGAAATTTGTGCTGTAGGTTATTGGCAGCGAAACTACGGCGGTGATTACGTACGGTGAGGATTGGACAATGGGTTCGGAACTTAGAACTTTTTGATCGAATTTAGGCCAAAGGAGCATAATTCCGAAACCAATGAAGATAGAACCTCCAAATTTGGTATCAGGGTGTCCCTTTCTATTTCGTAAGTGTCTTTGAAATTTGGGCCCCATTGGAGTAGTGGATCGGGGACCAGCCACTCAGTTCTTAGGCCCTTAAAGCATATTTTCGAAATTAATAAAGATAGTAACTTGAAACAAATGTAGAAGCTTCCAATTTGCCACAAGGGTGTTCTTTACTATTCCTTGCGTGCCCCCCTAATTTGGGATCAATTGGAGTGGTGTTCAGAACCTGTCTTAGACCCCCCAATATGTAAAAGCTTATCATCGAAATTAATAAAACTAGTAACTTAAAATTAAGATAGAGCGTTCCAATTGTGTACAAGGGTTAACTAGTATTGAAAGTATGACGGGACTGCATATGGGCGAAATCGTACCATAATTTCGGGTCCTGGAACCTTTGAAAAGTTCAAGGACTAACAAACATATATCTTACAAACACCATAACTCAAAAAATAATGCCGGTATTTTGATGAAATTTAACAGTAGGTTACTAGTAATGAAAGTACCATGGGAATTGGTTGTGGTCGAGTTTAGTTTCGAAGCTAAAGAATATATTTCCTATGTCCTATGTGTCTCCGAAATCTAGACTTAATTGTAGTGGTTCAGCTATGTTCAAAGGTACTTGCTGCATTTATGTAAAATTTATTTTTATATTTAAATGAATTATATGAAAAGGTGTAAATTTTTAATTGTATTTTAGAAATACATTTATTGCATATTTTGCGTTTATAAGCTTTTCTATTAGGTATATAAACTAACCATTTAAAATAATTGCAATTTTTAAAAATTTGGATTATTAAATATATTATGCTTTGATTATCTTTTTATCACAAAATTTAATAATTAGAATTTTTTCGTTTTGTAATTGAATTGGAATAAATATATTTTCATTTATTTCAAGTTTGTTTGTTTTTTAATATTTTTAAATAGATAAATTAGTAAGAATTTGTAGTATTTTTTAATAGATAGGGTAATTAGAAAATGTTTTTAGTATTATACAGTTAATTTGGTTAGCTATGTCTTACGATCAAATTAATAACAGCTTTTTTGGTGTTAAAATGACTTATGGATATGTCCTTAAATTTGAACCAAATAGGTGTAGGGTATTTCTAAGTCGGTTGCACCGACTGACTGTTTCTTTACTTGTTTCTGTATTCTTTTTGTTTTCGGTATCCCTTTCTCTTTCTTTCTTTATTTTCTCTTTCTTATAATTTCAATCACACCAAAAAATCATAACCTAAAAATAAATAGATATTTTTTAACATAAAAAAATTAATTTAAACTTCAAACAAAATTAGTTAAATACAGTGAACAAGTGAGTTAAAAATGCTAGGCGACACGCCGATCCCCTCGGGGAATCGGTTTGCCAGGCTGCCTGACAACGACACCGGCCAACAGAGTCCAAGACCAAAAAGAGTAAGAGGTATAGACATCACGAGCGATATTTTTCCCAGTTTGCCACAGGTAAATATAAAACAAAAATGTCCAAAATTTGTCGTCATTGAATCCACGGATAAATCCAAACCACTCTCCTCCTTCAGCGTTTTTGCCAAAAAAAAGGCTCTTGAGAGTATAAGTACAGAAATTCAATCGGTCACACTACTTAAAGATGGTAATCTTCTCATATTAGTAAACTCCGAAAAAGTCGCAAACAAATTTCTAAATACTAAAAACTTCGGTGGTTTATGTACCGTTTCAGCTAAACTTCATGAAACACTAAACTCCACAAAAGGCACAATTTTTGATAAAAATCTCATCCCAACCAATGAGGAAGAAATCTTAAACGACTTAAAAAAACAAGGAGTTACTAACGTATACAAATTCACTCGTTTAATTGATAATAAAAAAACTTACACCGGCCTGATTCTCCTTACTTTCAACACTTACAAAGCTCCCGAAAAAATTGAAATCGCTTGGTATCAGGTTAAAGTAAGAGAATATTATCCCAATCCAATGAGATGTCAAACTTGCCAAAAACTTGGACATACAAAAAACAATTGTAAAAACCCCGCAATGTGTGTAAATTGTAATCTTCCTCCACACTCACCGCCCCAATGTTCTAGAACAATGTGTTCCAACTGCCTTGGTGATCATCCATCTTCATTCAACAAATGTCCAAAATTCATACAACAAAGAGAAATATTAAAAATAAAAACACAAAAAAAATGTACTTACGCAGATGCCCGCAAAATATACAATCAAAACAATTCTGTACCCCCACATAAAAATGCAACTTACTCCTCAATCACCATGAACTCCATCAATAAAACTTCAAATTTAATTAATCCAACAATAGCAGAAAATCCAAAACAATTCTATAATTCACCCTTAAAAAATTCCTTATCCAATTTACAATCCAATAATTCAAACAAAAATATAAATAACAACCTAACCTCAATTCTTACAATAGATTCATCTTCTTCCATCGAAAACAACGTTCCCCTCCCAATTTCTTCCAATGAACAATGCACTAATTTAATAAATATTGCAAATGATAATCTATCCTCTTCTAACTACAACATAAACTTACAAAAAAATGACAAGCAAGTACTAACAAACGCTATTACGACTGAAATAGAAAATAATAATTCAACAAATAATATTCCAATCGAACAAACTTCTTCTTCCAACCAATACAACCTTCCACTCAACTTTTTTAAATCAAGCAAATATTCTATCCAATCAAACAAACAAGCAGACATAATTAACACACATAATCAAACTAATTCTTTATCAAACAAAACAAACATTGATTCCTTAGAAATTTCAGATTCCGACTAGTTTGAAATACTTTTTGTTATTTTATATAAAATAACAACTATAGTCTTTCAAATTTAGTAACAAAAAAAAAAAAAAAAAATTTTTACTCTTCAAAAATTCTAATTTATTTTTCGTTTTTCTTTAATAAATATTTCTTATTATCACCTCTCATTCACTCTTCGATCTTCAATTCAATATTCTTATATATTATAATGCTTTCTATTCTTAATTTGAATAACAAAGATAATTATAAAAAAAAAAAAAAAAAAAAAAAAAAAAACAACAAAGGAATCAAGTTCTCTGTTATTAATCATTATTCAAGTTAAATTATTTTCTCATCTACATTGTTTTTCATCTATTTGCTTTTTCATTACAAGAAACTTACCTTTTTACATACCCCCACTCTTCTAAAATACCGAAAAACTATACGCTTTATCACAAAAATGACATATTAGCAAATGAAAAAGCAAAACGCGGTGTCGCTTTACTTGTTTTAAATAATATAAAACACAAAATAATTAATATTAATTCAAACATTCTAGCAATAGCTTTAGAAATAGAAATCAATATCACATTTATTATAATTAATCTTTACATTGCCCCAAATGAACAGATTAGCGAAAACGACCTTCACGTCCTATTATCGTGCTTCACCAAGCCGGTATTAGTCGTTTGAGACTTTAACGCTTGGTGTCCCCTATGATCTCCAAAATCCAACAAAAAAGGCAAAATAATTTCAAACTTTATAAAAAATAGTAATTTAATAATTCTAAATAACGGATCAACAACTCACTTCTCCACTCACTCCACTTTTACGCATGTCGACTTAGCTCTCTGTTCACACCCATTAAATCTATCGTATTCTTGGTCGGTTGATCAGTTTCCTCGTGGTGGCGACCACTTTCCTATCATAATCGAGCTCTTTACTCATCAAAATCTCCCCACACCACCTAAATATAAGCCTAAATTTAAAACTGATATAGGAAACTGGGACAACTTTCAAAATTCAGTAAACAACAAACTCTCCACCTTTCAAAAGCAAATCAATAATATTAACCAAAAAGTAGCCAAATTTCAAAAATTAATAATTAGCAGTGCCAACGACACAATCCCAAAAACAAAAACCAAGAAAAACCAAAAATACACTTGTTGGTGGAACTCTACACTATTCGAACTGCAAAAAAAGAAACAAAAATATTGGAAAATACTTAAAAAACACCCAAATACCACGAATATTATCAATTATAAAAAAGCGAACGCATACTTCAAAAGAGAAATTAAACTCGCCAAACGGGAATCTTTCGCTACCTACACAAAAGGTATCAACCCAAACACATCTCCAAAAATTCTTTGGTCAAAAGTCCGAACCCTCTCAAACCTCACCCCAAAACTTCACATTTCGTACATAAAAAACTCAAATAACTCAATCACCCAAAATCCATTTGAAATAGCAAATACATTGGCACAATATTGGTCACAAAATTCTAACGACAAATATTTCCCAGACCATTACAATAATAGCAAAAATTCCATTACAACACCCATTTTAACACCCTATACTCCCAGAAAACGTGCCAAAGAAATCGAGCTCCCCATAACCCTGTTAGAACTGCAAGCATGTGTTAACTCCTTAAAAGGAAAAACTCCAGGTTATGATAACTTGTCATACCCCATTTTGAAAAATCTCCCAATTAATGCTAAATTAATTTTACGGGAAATTTACAATCATATTTTTCGTACGGGCACCATCCCACAACAATGGAAAATAGCATCTATAGTTCCTATAGCCAAAAAAGGCAAAGATCAACTTAGTCCGTCCAGTTACCGTCGAATATCACTTTTACCATTTATGAGCAAAGTATTGGAAAAAATGGTAGCAAAACGGCTCTTTTGGCTTTTACAAGAAGAAAAGCTACTGTCAAACAAGCAAACAGCCTACAAAGCAGGTAAAGGTACCATGGACACCTTACTTTCATTAGATCAGGATATCTGTGATAACTTAGGTACAAGAAATCATATTTCCCTAATATCAATAGACGCAGAAAAAGCTTTTGATCGAGTGGGTGTGCACTCAATAATTGACCAATTAATTAAATGGAAAGTAACTATAATTAACTTCATAAAAAATTTCATGACAAATAGGAAAATTAGGGTTAAAAACAATAACTTCTACTCGAATGTGTGGCCACTTAACAACGGAATCCCTCAAGGATCTCCTTTATCGGTCGTTTTATTTCTGATAGCTTATAACAAACTCAGCGAAATTATAGACGAACAAAAATTTTTCAAACATATATTATTATGCCGACGATTTACTAATTTATTGTCCAATAAAAAAATCCTCCGTCTTCAAAAATAAACTAGAAAACCTAATTACTGAATTAACACACTGGGGCAGATACAGCGGCTTAAAAATTTCGATAGAAAAGTCAAAACACTTACACATTTGTAGAAAACATAATTGCAATAATTTCAAAATTAAAATAAACACATTAGATATAGAAAATGTTCCAAATTTGAAAATCTTAGGCCTAGTTTTAAATACAAAATATCGGTGGAACACACACATATATAACTTATGTAAATCTCTATATAACAGATTAAATTGTATTAAATGTTTAAGTAGTAAATTTTTACAAAGCAATGCAAAATGTCTAATTGACGTAGTAAGAGCAGTAATTCTTTCTAAAATTGAATATGGGCTACCAATATACGGATCAGCATTAAATTCTGAGCTACAAAAAATCAAAACAATCTACCACGCAGCAATACGCTCGGCTTTAGGAGCATTTTCATCTTCCCCAATACCCATTATCCTTGCCGAAGCAGGGCTTCCATCACTAGATGAAAAAATCACTTTGTCTACAAGAAAACTGTTAACAAAAATAATATTTTCTGAAGGAGTTGAACTATACCAAAAAAGTAAAAAAGTCCTAGCCAGGAAGCGAAAACCGAAAAAACCATCAACCCTCCATCAAGTTATTCTCTTCGCAAAAAACAATAATATGAGCTATAAGCCTATCAACAACATTCGTAACATTTTCCCACCATGGAAATTTAAAAACGACAGCATTATCTTAGAGCTAACTAAATGGCATAAGGATGAAGTCAACCCAACGTTTTTTCAACAACAGTTTCTCCGGATAAAAAATAAATACGTCGATTGGAAGTTTATCTACACAGATGGATCAAAATCCGCCTTCTCAACCACTTTCAGTATTGTAGACGAACATAAAACCATTTTAAAAATTGGAGCCTTGCCAAGCTATTCCACTGCTTACTCCGCCGAAGCTGTCGCAATCCTGAACGCAGTCAAATTCAAATATAATCCGACCGAAAAATGTATAATATGTTCAGACTCACTCTCAACAATACAAGCTGTCATTAACTTAAACAATAATGAGAAAACAATACAAGAAATACGAGATATATTAAACAAAAAGGAAAAGCACCTAAAATTAATGTGAGTCCCTGGCCACGTGGGTATTGTGGGAAACACCTTTGCAGATCAGATAGCAAAACAGGCTGCCAATTCGCCACTCGTTGAATTAGAATACGCCAATAAAGCCGATATTAATAAAGAAATAACGAAAATAACAAAAAAAGAGTACTTAATTACATGGGCAAACTTTAACCATTTCTACAAGTCTATAAATCCAAATAAACTTCCATCCATCTTTCCAAGAAATGTAAACCGAAAGGATTCAAAAGTTTACACGAGATTTAGAATTGGTCACACTTTACTCTCCCATGACCACCTCTTCAAAAAAGAGCCACCACCTACATGCTTCTTTTGTAATATTCAATCTTTAACCATCAAACATATAATAACGGAGTGCCCATCCATCGATACCATAAGGATCCAGCAAAGAATAGAACCGCTGCACGTGCTACTCTCACAAGTCACAGCTGAAAACATTACAAGCTTTGTAAAATTTTTAAAAAAAATTAATATTTATAATAAAATTTAAAAAAAAAAAAAAATTTAAACTTGTAAACTTCAAAAAATTAACTAACAAAATCAAAAATTGTGTTCCAAAAACTTAAATCTTGTACATATTATTTCTCAAATACTTTAATAAGAAATTAATAAAAAACAAATAAAAATAATTATTTTCATACAAATTATAAAAAGCCAATATATATTTATAAATTTTAATATATACCTACTAGTAAATAAAGAGAAAAGTTTTACAATGTAATGTAATATAATAAATGTATAATATATAAAAAAGGAAAAAAAAAAAAATGTAATAAAATAGCCTAAGGCCGTTAGTTGCTAGTGCTAGTTGTAAAATATGTTAACTAATTAATTAGTCATCATATAATATAAATAAATAAATAAAAAATATTTCTTAAGTACAATTACAATTTGAGAACTTTTCATATAATTTATTTAAATATAAAAATAAATTTTACATAAATGCTAACTTTGAAACTTTTAAATTTGTTTGAAGTTACTATCTTTATTAATTTCGAAAATATGCTTTAAGGTCTTTGGAACTGTGTGGCTGGTCCCCAACCCACTACTCCAATTGGTGCCAAATTTCAAGGACACTAAGGAAATAGAAAGAGACACCCTGATACCAAGTTTCGAGGTTCTATCTTCATTGGTTTTGGAATTATGCTCCTTTGGCCTAAATTCGATCAAAAAGTTCTAAGTTCCGAACCCGTTGTACATTACCCACCGTACGAAATCACCGTCGTAGTTTCATTACCAGTACCCTACACCACAAATTTTATGAAGATAGCGTCATTAGTTGTTGAGTTATAGTAATTTTTTATATATGTTCGTTAGCCCTTAGACCGATTAAAAGGTCCAGAATCCGAACCCTTGGGGTGATTTCGCCCATATGCAGTCCGCGCTGTACTTTAAATACCGGTTAACCCTTGTACACAAGCGGAACGTTATATATTAATTTTAAGTTACTATTTTTAGTAATTTCATTTATATGCTTTTAAACCTTGGGAGGTCTAAGAGGGGTACTGAACCACCACTCCAATCGATCCCAAATTAAGGGGACACACAAGAAATAGTAAAGAACACCCTTATATCCAAATTTAAAGCTTTAACATTTGTTCAAGCTGCTATCTTTATTAATTTTAAATATATTCTTCAAGGTCTTCAGAAATGTGTGGCTGATCCCCGACCCACTACTCCAATGGCGTTCAAATTTCAAGTACACTAAGGAAAAGGAAAGAGACACCCTGATACTAAATTTGGAGGTTATATCTTCATTGATTTCGAAATTATGCTCGTTTGGCCTAAATTCGATCAAAAAGTTCTAAGTTCCGAACCCATTGCACATTACCCACCCTACGCAATCACCGCCGTAGTTTCATTACCAGTACCCTACAACACAAATTCATGAAGATAGAGTCATTAGTTGTTGAGTTATCATGATTTTTTATATATGTTCGTTAGCCCTTAGACCAAATAAAAGGTCCAGAATCCGAACCCATGGGCCGACTTCATCCATTTGCAATCCCCGCCGTACTTTCAGTCCTAGTAACTTTCAGTTAAAATTTCATCAAGATAGCTCCATTATTTTTTTGAGATATCGTGCCTTCGGACGGACGGACGGACGGACCTAGCTATATCGACTAAGGAGGTCACGCTGATCACAAATATATAAACCTTTCCATATCTAGCTCGCTTCCTTTAGGTGGTTACAAACACCATACCAAAGTTAATATACCCCTTTACCTATTCTATAGGTGTAGGGTATAAAAAATAACCCTACTAACCCAGAATTAATTTTCTATACATTATTATTATTTGGCATTATTGTTTATCAATTTAAGTTCACATTTAGATATTTCACAAACTCAAATATTATAAAAACAAATTTGCTCGCTAACAAGTTATTATATTACAAAAGTTTTATAATATTAAACTTAATTTCACTAACATTGTTGAATCACTTCATACCACGTTTATTAAATTTTTTAAAGACTAAGAAATTTCTTAATTAAAAACATAACCCTACTACTACTACTAATTTCTATAGCTCCTAGTAGAGCAAAGAGCCTTAACAAAATCCTTCCATTCAGTACGGTTCTGTGCGATCATTTTTATTTCACCCCATGTTTTTCTTGATTTGGTACTTTCGGCGTGAATTGTTCTTTTCCACGAGTTTTTCGGACGCCCGCGTTTTCTTGCACCTTGCGGGTTCCAATCAAGCGCTTGCCTGCAGATTTCGGACTGATCTTTTCTGAGTGTATGACCAATCCATTTCCATTTTCTTGTTAAAATCTCCTCTGCTATAGGTACTTGATTGCATCTGGCATGTAATTCCTCGTTCCTAATTCTGTTTGGCCACCATATTTTCAGTATTCGACGGAGACATGTGTTAACGAAGCTTTGAATTTTGCTGGTAAGTTCCTCCGTTACTAACCACGTTTCGCAACCGTATAACAGAACAGATTTGACGTTTGAATTAAATATTTTAATTTTTGTTTCCTTAGAGATGATTGCAGACTTCCAGGTTTTTCGAAGTTGTGCAAACACTTGTTTAGCTTTATTTATTCTAGCGGTCATATCTGCTTTTGCTCCTCCCTCAGGCGTTATTACGCTACCAAGGTAACAAAAGTTGGTAACATTAGATATTTCTTCATCATATAACATCAAATTGTTTACATTAGGTGAGTTTACTTTCATTGCTTTTGTTTTCTTTACATTGACTTTTAGTCCGCGCAGTTCAGACTCTTGTGCCAAATCGTTCAATTTTTCCTGCAGATCGATATTTCTAGTTGATAGTAGGCATATATCGTCCGCATAGTCAAGATCTTCTAGATGTTCCCCGAAATTCCAAAATATGCCTCTGTTTAAATCGTCAATGGCAGCACTTAGTATGTCATCGAGCACAATTAAAAATAGAATTGGTGACAGCAGGCAACCCTGTCTGACTCCACAATCAATATTTATCGGCTCAGATAGTTGACCTTGATGTAGAATCCTGCATTTAAATCCTTCGTACTGTGCTCGGATAAGCCGTATCAACTTCATTGGCACTCCTCTAATTTTAAGCGAGTCCCATATATATTCTTGATGTATAGTATCAAATGTAGACTTGAAGTCTACGAAAACTAGTTTTAATGTGGATTGCCATTCATTCACCTGTTCTATGATTATTCGAAGTGTATTGATTTGATCCACGCATGATCTATTAGGGCGAAATCCAGATTGCTGTTTTCGGATTGTTTCATCTAGTTTAGTGTTGATTCTGTTCAACAGTATTTTTGAGAGAACTTTCGATGGAATAGATAGTAGTGTTATCCCTCTATAGTTATCACAGATAGACAGGTTACCTTTTTTAGGTAATTTTATCAAAATTCCTTCAAGCCAATCTTTAGGTACCGACTCTGTTTGCCATATTTTTTGAAAAATTGGATGTAGCATACGTGCTGTTAGATTTGGGTCTGCCTTTAACATTTCTGCGGTAATTTGATCAAAACCTGGTGATTTATTGGATTTCATCGTTTTCACTGCAGTTTTTATTTCTTCAATATTGGGGGGGTATGTGTTTAAATTGGATCCCCTTTGTGCTGCTGTTAATATTTCATTATTATTTTCAGAGAATGCCAGTTGACTGTGAGATTTGTAGCACTCACTGAAGTGTTCATGCCATCTTTGCAACTGTTCTTTTCGATTTGTGATACTAATTCCATTTTTACTTAGTATTGGACGGTTATTACTTAATTTAGCTCCTGATAGTTTACGATTGGTATCGTATAGTAGCTTAATATTATTTGTTGCAGCTGCTTTTTCGGCTTGGTTAGCTAGTTCGTTTACCCAATTTCGCTTGTCTCTTCTGCAGGACTTTTTCACTTCAGTGTTATATTTACTATAGATTTTAACAGCATTTTCTTTTTGTTTCCGTGTTTTGGCGTTGTTTTTAATATGCTTTGCATTTTTTCTTTCTTCTATTAATTTCCAGGTAACTTCCGATAACCATTCTTTTTTCTCTTTTGGTCTATGACCTAGGATTTTTTCACTTGTTGTTAACATTATTGATTTAAAAGCATTCCAGTTTTCTTCGATAGTCATTTGTTGTGGGTTATTAGTTTCATCGTAGCATTTGTTTAATTCTGATGTGAAAGCACTATTCACTGCTGGATCTTTTAATTTTCCTAAGTCAAACTTCTTTGGTATAGTTTTGGCTTTTTGTACAATTCCAGCTATTTTGATACGAATTTTGGCTACTACAAGGTGATGGTCAGATCCAATGTCTGCACCTCTTTTAGCTCGTACATCTAATAGACTACTTCTCCAAAGTTTATTGATACATATATGATCTATTTGATTTTCAGTTTTATTATCGGGGGACACCCAGGTGGCCTTGTGACATGGTTTATGAATAAAGAGTGTCCCACCAATGACGAGTTCTGACGTCATACATGTTTCGATCAAATATTCTCCATTTTCGTTCATAGATCCGATTCCGTGTTTACCCATAACATTTTCCAGCCCTTTATTGTCTGCTCCTACTTTGGCGTTGAAATCACCCATAAGAATAACTATATTTTTCTTCTTGATTTCAGACAACGTTGTTGATAGTTGATGGTAAAAATCCTCTTTAGCTTCTTTACTGGAAACTTCGGTTGGGGCATATACTTGTACCATAACGATGTTCCTAGCTCTACCTTGTAGTTTGATGTATATAACTCTTTCACTTACAGGTTTCCATTCAATTAGTACTTTGGAAGCCTTCTTGTTAAGTAGAAATCCAACTCCATCTCGGTGAATATCGTTTTCTGCGCGACCGGAATACAAAAATATTTCGCCACTGGCCAGTTGGTGTTCGCCTGAGCCATTCCATCTGCATTCGCTCATACCCAGAATATCCAATTTAAATTTATTTAACTCTCGGGCTGCTTGATGTAGTTTCCCCGTTTCAAAAAGTGTTCGCACATTCCAAGTACCAATTTTTGTACTGTACTTCATACCAAATAAAGGTGTTTTTGCTTTGGTTTCATTTATAGATGAAATATTGTTGAAATTACATGAATTCTGCACCTCCAAATCCGATGTGCATGCCGCTTGTGCGGGAGGGTTCTCAGTGTTTCTCTGATTACCTCTTGGACACTTGTTTCCTTTCGTTTTTAAAACCATGTTTATTCATCAATCTTTCGGTTTGTAGCGTTCCATCGATTGGTTATAAGCCAAAAGTTGGGTCTGGCAGGTGCTACTTTCCTTTCGGGATGACCAGACTCATCGCTAGAGTGAAGGCCGCTCCTAACATGGAGTACAGTCGCCTTTGGCAGCCGCTTCTTTGAAGTTCAGACGCTGCAGTATTTATTTGGTTCTTCCGCCTGCTACGCCGTTGGAATATTTAGGTATTCTCTTCCGCCGCATCAACCGTTGACCGCCTTTCACGTGTAACCCTCGCCAGGAGCCCTCACAAGGTGCTATCAGCCGGGCCAGCTGAACCTAGGTTTTTTAACGAGGTTGGTACTCCTCCCCCTCCTCCTTTCTCATCCGGGCTTGGGACCGGCATTGGCGGAGTTTAACCCTGCTACTAACGATTTCGTTTTTTTTTTATCAATATAATTTCTATTTGAATCTATAATAATTTCTATTACAAAAACGTACTTTCTAACTACTAAGTTCTAATATTATAAACACTTTTTTATTTCATTAATATTATCATCTATGTTAATCACTGTACTTATAAATTTGAATTTTCTTTCCTTGATTTAAATGCTGGTTTTATTCTTCAGCAATTGATAATATATAGAAACATATATAACATGTCCAATGTAACTTTTACACATGTTTTAAAATTATATGTTTTGTTCTTTTCTATTTTTATAAAATTTAATAATGGTCCATGATATAGCTAATATACAAAATCTATTAAATATAGATATAACTATTGATCCCAATAAACAATATTCAAGACTTCTTCTGCTTTTAACGAGTATTTTGCTAATTTCACAAAAGAAATAAATATCCCTCTTGATAGCATTGACTTAGATTACATGGACAAATTTTACTTTGACCTCTCTCCCACTTATGTAGATAAAATATACATGGTATGATAATTTCTCAACTATACTAATAAACAAATCTTTCAGATCATCTAGCTCCTGCCTTTAATCAGGCATATTAATCATGCATTTACTTCGCATACATACCCAAGTTTATTAAAAAAAGTCATTATAACACGAATATAAAAAGGTGAAACTGCATCAGATTGTTTAATTATCGTTCCATCTCTGTTTTTCCTGGTTTGTCAAAAATCTTCGAAAGAGTCACTAAAAATAATAATAATAATAAAAATAAAAATTATAATAATAATAACATTAATAATAATAATAACATTAATAATAATAATAATATTAATAATAATAACAATAATAATAATAATAGCAATATTAATAATAACAATAATAATAATAATAATGATAATAATAATAATAATAATAATAATAATAATAATGTGGAAAATAAATTGGATATTGTAAGAAAAATTATAACAAAAACGGAAGAATCCAATAAAAAATCTGGTCAAAGCCAAAAATGCAGTGTATTACTTAAACTATTACCTTTCAAAAAGATAATTAATGCAAACAAGAAAACTTGCACAATTCAAGTTAAAAAGAACAGTAATAATAATATATGTTTCTCTGACAAAAATTCCAAGGACATCGTGACAACAGATTCCAACAATAAACTTCATCAGAGTGAAAATATTAATGATAGTCAAAATAAAAGTAATAATATTGCTAATAATAATATTACTCTTATGAATAAAGACGTGCCTAAAGATGAAAGACAACTTGTAGTTCCAACAACTAAATATGCTAACTGGATAAAGGGTGAAACGATAAACGTAGGCAGTAGTGAGATTGCAAAGTCAAACAACAAAAGCTTTATTAATCCACTAGCTCCACCGATTGTCAGATTAACTAGAAATGCGATTATATCTGGTGACAATATTTATGCTATTTCTCGGCTTAGAGAACACAGAATATACAACAATGTTAGATTATTTTTGTCGTATTTTCATGATCATGATGATATCTGTTATGAGGGAATGACGCAAACTAGTCTAAAAGTACTTATACACCAAGAAGGTTTGCCAAATAACCATCAAGAGCTCTCTAACCTATACTTTAATTATCATGAAACTACAGGAGTATCAAGAAAGGAAGTGCTACAAGATCTAGCTCATTTTAGGAGACATGTAGAAAATAAATACAGAGAGAATGTGCAGAGATATAGAGAATCATGGCAAAATTATTTGATTGGAAGACCATGATGATGGACAAGCTATTGAATTTGAAAATGGTGCATTTTAATGCTAGAAATTTGAGGAAAAATCTAATCGAAATTGAAACATTTATAAAAATTAAAAATGATGTTGGTATTATCATGGTTGGAGAAACTTGAAAGCTTTATTCAGAAGAAGAAAAATACTTTAATATTCCTGGGTATACAGCATCCTTTATCTCTAATAATTTAAGCAGAGGAGGTGGCTGCGCAATATATGTAAAGCAAGGTATTAGTCACAAAGTTTTGGAAACATCTATTACATTCAATACTATTGTAATTTCTTTAGAAGATACCAAACCTACCATTAATATTGCCGTATGTTACAAAAGCCCGTCTGAAAACAATAAGGTATTTATAGAACATCTAGATCAGCTGTTCAATAAGTACAAAAATGTAATTGTGGTTGGTGATACTAACATCAATTTGCTCTCTGGAACGGACGCAAGCCGAATGTATATGGATATGCTAGATGTTAACTCCGTTAACTCAAAGACATTGCCAACGGCTTTAATGAACATTTTAGTAATGTTGGAAGAGAGTTAGCTGATAAAATACAAACTAAAGAAGAAAATATAATAAAAAATAAAATAAATGAAAGTTCCATGTTCTTGGTACCTACTAATGAAATAGAAGTGCTTAATGTTATTATGAATCTAAAAGATAATTCACCTGGCTCAGATAATATAGCAGCAAAAGAGTTAAAAGCGGTAGCTGAGATAATATCGATAATTAGTAATTTTATTAATGATAGCTTTCGCACAGGAAACTATCCTAGTTTATTAAAATGCAGTACTGTGATTCCAATATACAAGAATGGTTCTCCCTTGGAAACATCTAATTACCGGCCGATAACACTCACTAGCTGCATGAGTAAAATATTTGAAAAAATAATTAATAAAAGAATATGTGAAAACATTAAATGTGCAGGCGGATTTGACATCAATCAGTTTGGCTTCCAAAAGTCGCATTGAACTGATGTAGCAATCAATGATTCTGTGAAATCTATTATTGGACATCTTGATAAAGGAAACAATGTATGCTCCGTTTTTGTAGATCTGAGTAAGGCATTTGACACAGTGGACCATCAAATATTGTTGGACAGATTATATGAAATTGGAATAAGAGGACTACCACATGAACTACTAAGAACGTATTTGAGAAACAGATTTATCAAAACGAAAGTTAATGGTGTTTGTAGCAATGAACGTGCCATAAATATGGGTGTGCCACAAGGGTCAGTTCTTGGACCTACCTTGTATCTATTGTATGTGCATAATATGCAATTTTCTAACATTAAAGCTGATTATAAAATATTTGCTGATGATACATTGCTTATCTATACAGCAAAAAATGCGGAAACATTAGAAAGATTGGTCAATAATGATTTGAAATTATATATGAGATGGTTAGATGGAAATAAATTAACAATGAACATTGAAAAAACAAAGTACATGATTTTTAAACGTCTAAATAAGCCTGATATCAATCCAAAAATTTGTATTGATAGTAGAGAAATTAAAAGAGAACAAACTTATAAATATCTCGGTATTATAATAGATGACAAATTATCATGGAATGATCATGTTAATTACATTATAAAAAAGATAATGCCATTGCTAGGCTCTATTAGAAGAAGTGGAATAATATTAGATGACAAATCAGCTAAACTTTTATTTCATGCACATATCATGTCTCATATAAGATACAATGTGGCGACATGGTCGTGTTGTTCAAATACATTAAAAATGAAAATGAAAATATTAATAAACAAAGCAATCAAGATACTATACAAACTAAATTGGCGTACTCCAACTGATGATCTATACAAAAATACCGGATTCCTTAACTTAGACGAATTAATAATATTGGAAAAGGCTAAAATTATACATAAAATAGAAAATGGTGTTACTAAAAGTAAAACTTTATTACCAAAAAGAAGGAATATTCACAATTACAACACAAGAAACATGGGAAAGCTTTGTCATGAAAAAACTCGAACTGAATTGGCTAGAAACAGTAATTTTTGCTCGTCAATAAGAATTTACAACTATCTTCCGGAGAATTTAAAGAATTGCAGTAATATAAGTCGCTTCACATTTAAATTGAAAATGTTATTAAAAAAAGATCAGGCTTTATTAAAAAAATTGTTAGAATTATAAATAAATTAATATTTTATTGTTAAATATATATTAGGTTATAATAAAAATATATATTTAATTTTTGTATTTATACTCCATAACTGTATATATATATATTATAATTGCTAAGACTCTTATACCAATTTTAAGTTATTGTCTAAGTCTAGTATATTGTAATTTTATAACTGTAATATCATGAATTTATAATAAATAAATAAATAAAATAAAAATAAAATGTATTTTTTGATAAAAAAAAAAAAAAAAAAAAAAAAAAAATAGGTTTACTAATTTTATTAAAAATAATATTATACCAAAAGAGAAACAGTTTGGTTTGAAAGAAAATCTAATACGACAGCTGCCTGCCCTTTTTTAAATGACCTTATCTCCAAAAATATTGATAATGGAATATACGTTAACTATGTATTTCTTGACATAAAAAAGGCCTTTCGGTTGCGTCAACCATGACATTCTTCTATCAAATTTTAACAATTTAAATGTCACATTAAGTCAGTTAAAATTCTTCCAGTCATATCTAAAAGGCCGTAAGCAAAAGGTTCGTATTAACAATAACTTTTACGTTAAAAAAATAATATCAAATGGGGTTCCGCAAGGATCCATTTTAGGTCTTTTTATTTTTAAATTATATATTGATGATATTTTTCATCGAAAATTAAAGGGTTGTATTCAGTTATTCGCAAATGATGCGGTAATAAAATATGGAGATAATTCTGAGGGAAATATTCATCTATCTAGACAACACGATTTGCAGCTAATTAAGAGTTACCCAGCACCGGCTTCAATTAAACTTAAAAAAAACCATATTGATGATATTTCTCATCTAAACCTAAAGGGTTGTATTTAGTTATTCGCAGATGATGCGGTAATAAAATATGCAGATAATTCTGAGGGAAATATTCACCTATATAAAAAACACTGGTTAACCTACTTCTATTAAACTTAAAAAAAAACAAAAATTTTATTTATTGAAAACAAGATATAGATATAAAGCCCTATTTCCGTGCAATATAATAATGTAATTGTTGAAATAGTCTATAACTTCAATTATTTAGGTCTAATGCTTGACAGGACATCAAATTGGAATAAACATATAGAAAAAGTAAACAAAAATATAACTTCATACATATTCCTAATAAGAAGAATACGTAATTCCTTTCGGATCAATCGATATAAACAATATATGCCTCACATATAAAATTACATATTATTTATATATTACCTAATTGCAGGAGAGCTCCACAAATTCACCTAAATAAATTAGATATAATGCATAAAGAATGTGTTGAGCTTGTATATAGTTGCAAAACAACTATAGATTACGTATTGGTACATCATTTCAAAAACGTTAGTGGCTTGGTTAATAAAATTTGAAACATATCAGATCATGAGATGTTGTGGATAAAATTAACATGTTAGTTCGAAAATTTAAAATTGTCAAATCAATTTTCTTATACATGTTATAATAAAAAAATCTTCCTAGATGAGTTAGCTAAAAATAATTATAATAGCTTAGATAATATAAATGACGTAAATATAAATAGTGATATTTGCAGAAAAAATTCAAGAAGCGTTAAGTAAGCTATCTAAAACAGCTACATTCAAACCAAACACAGTAGAATAGATTAACGAAGAATTGTTAAGGCAGAAAGAGGAAACAAGTGAAGAAGAAAACCAAGGGTTTCAAAAAGCAAATTTACAAAATTATATAGGGTTTCTTACTGAGTATTTTATAATTTATTTTTAAAAAAATATATTTAAAAATAAATGATAATATTATAGTTATTTCATTAATTTATTAATTATGATTAATAGTGAAATCAATACTAAGAATATAATGCCAGTGCACTCGAGAAAACCTGTTAACAAGTGCGAAATATAATGTTGGAGCTTCAATGTTAACGTTTAATTTTGGAAAAACATACACTAGTGAATACGTTGTTTAATAAAAACATAAAAGTTTTAATTTTGAAGACCTAATAACCCCTCAATGGGGAAGGTTCCCAAATTTTTCTTAGCAAACTTAAGAAAGATCTATTATCACCTTTTTAGATTGAAATTATATTTAACATAATTTTTGTTATACTAATTTAAATATAGGGCTTTTTTTGGAAATTGCGGGGGCTGTAGCTTCGTCACTCTTCAAAATTAAGAAAAAACTTTGATACATGCTGAAATATAATTAAAGAGCTTTCATTTTTGTAAATCACTAAAAGAAACTTTAACAGGTATTCAAGTTACAGGTTTTTAAAAATAGGAAAATTTCAATTTTCGAGCCCTTATAGTTCCTAAATAGAAGGCTTGACAAAAAAATTTTGTTAACCGACTCCTACTAATTTCTAAGGATCTAACTTCTCCCAAAATTTCAAAACCCTAGCTTTAAGCGTTTAGAAGATATTTGTGGACAAAAATTTTGCAAAAATTAAGTTTTGCATAATGGTAAATTTTTAGTATCTTATGGCGACCCTACACGTTTGCCTTTTAAAAATTTATAAAGTTCATTAAACAAGCTATTTTGTGCCGGTTTCAGATTAAAAATACACTTAACAGAAGACTTGTTATAACAATTAAAAAATAGAGCTTTTTCCAACTTTGGGGGGCTGCAGCTTCGTAACGGGTGGTGCTGCAGAAAAAAGCTCTTCTATGAAGTTAATTTTTTTTGCAATACCTACCCGTGATTAAACTTTTTGTGCTCTATTTCAAACGATGTAAAAGTTTTTGTAAACATACGGATACACGGATAGACGGACAGACGGACAGACCGGCAGAGTGAAACTATATAGGCATATTTTTACAAAATTTTTTGAAAATTTGCTAAAAATTAGATTATATAACACCTGTCGCCTATCGGAGTATAATAATGAGAAATGGAAGAAATATAAAAAATGTAGAAATAATTACAAAAAAGAGTGCAACAAGAGTAAGAGACACTTATATCGAAAATAAAATTAATGAGAAGGGGAATAATCAAAAGGCTATGTGGAAAGCAGTAAAGCGTTAAGTCTTAAGGAAAGAAAAGCGAGAAATAAATGAAGTAGTTATAAATAACACAAAAATTTTTAATGAAGTTAATATAGCCACCAAGTTAAATGAACATTTTATTTATAGCATTTCTAAATTCATAAAATAAATAAAATATACTTTGAAAATATTTAGATTCAAATAATTTTTGTAATTATTATTATTTTTTTTTTATAAATAAAGAAAAAAAAAAGAAAAAAGTCTATGCTTAGTAATGGATTTTTCATGTTGGCGTCATGAAAAGCATTTCCCAGATGCATCAGGCAATGAAGTGTATCAATGTTAATTAAGTAAAGGTAGAGCCGAAAAGAAATGAGGGAAGGCTAGCAAAAACACTTACATCTACACTGACTGGTATTGTTAAATGTCGTTATCTTGTGCACTACTCGATTTAACGTTTTGTTGTGATGATAACAATACTTTATTAGTAAAAGATATTTGTATTTTTGGTATCAAAGGAGCTTGTAAAAAGTTTGTGAAAAAGCTCAAGTATTAATTTCCAAAATTTGATGTTATAACAAACAAAAAAATTGAAAAAAGGTTTTTATCGAACTACGTAAAATAAGCAAACAAGGAATATGACTTGAGTCAATTTGACTGATGAACACTATAGTGGTAAATAACGTGCTGTGATGTAACAAACAAACGAGTAAAATTTTTAAAGCTATTTTTGCTTTAGATCAATTACCTTAAACCATTAAAAACCAAGCCTTTTAATTGTAAACATAGATAAAGAAAAAGATCTAGACTATTGGCATAAAACCAGATAAATTAGAAATTATAAGTTTTTTCAAAAACCAATTTATAGTTTTTAATGAAAAATAATTACAAACAACTATTCAGATGTCGATGAACAGTATTGCTGTGTATATTCATGGTATAGATGTGGCGGTTATAGTATGGTGGTTATATTTAATTTGTGGTGGTTGTAGTATGAATACCTTCTTAAAAAAATTTAATATAGGTAATAATACAGAAAATGACAAATTGATTCTGAATACCTTTCCAACTCTTTTTGGAAAATACAACTCGTTACAAATTTGTGTTTCTAAAAGCATATAAGTATCAAAACACAATAAACAAATTAGTAAAATTATAGGAATGGTGGCATTAGGTCATGTTATAATTTATTACTAAGCTATACATATTCCCTCAATAAAAGTCAAACATTAAAAATTTCTGCTACTGCGAAACCATCGTATTTGTTAAGGGGCGAATTAAGTGTAAAAGAATATGTTGTTACATATCTGAAATTATGAGATGAACAAAAAGTATTATTAAGGTTCTAGAAAGAAATTTATATACCAATGTATATAAAAATATTAAAGTAATCAATATCGTCTTGATGGTTATTTATCTCCAAAACTTGGGAAAACTGATTTTCTTGAGTAAACTCTTTTTCCTCTAACTCTTCATCATCCTCTCTCAATCCAACTAAATGGAGCGATGGCAAAAATTCTTCAGTTTCTGTTAATTCCTCATCATCCACAGTGGATGTAATTTTGTCATCTTGAATCTGACTTCGTGCATTTACTCGATAGTTTCTTCAAACGGAAATTTGGTTGAATAGGCAATTATTTCGCGATGTTGTTGTTAAATGAAAGCCAGAATGGAAATGAATTAAATTTGAATATATCATTTTAGTTGTAATAATTATTATGTCAATACCTTTATAGTTTTTAATTATTAAAATAAAATTAAACTAGTTGACATAATTTTTTTTTTAAGTAAAATGTCAAAATCCCAAATGGTAGTTGAAATTTGTAGGCAGGCATAACGTAAATTTCTTAGAAGAAAATTCAAACAAAAAGGTTTAAATGACACATGGCAAATCGTGATACCTTATGCAAAGTTCAATAATGACTATAAGTACATGCTTACGGTTATTGATACTTTTTCCAAATACGCCTATGCTCAACCTATAAAACAACAAAATCTGAAAATGTTTTAATGGCTTTAATATTAATTATTAAAGTTATACCTAACAATATTTTTTACATGATCAAGGTAAAGCACTTTGTTATTCACAATTAGAAAATTAATTTAAGAAAAATCAATTAATCATTATCATACACCTAGTTAATTAAAAGCATCAATTGTAGAACGATTTAACAGTACATTTAAAAATTTCCATGAGGAAAAAATTTAGTTTAAACGAAAGTTATAAATGATTAAATATTATTGAATCAATAATTAAAGATAACAATTCAACAAAACATAGTACAGCAAAGTTTCCGCCTGCAAAAATTGCAAAAAAAAAAACAAGTAAAGAAACAGTCAGTCGGTGCAACCGAATTAAAAATAGCCTACACCTATTTGGTTCAAATTTAAAGTCATTTTAAAACCATAAAAGCTTTTATTAGTTTGATCGTAAGACATAGCTAACGAAATTAACTTTATAATACTAAAAACATTTTATAATTGTTTTATCAATTCAAAAATATTAAAAATACTTTCTAATTTATCTACTTAAAAATATTAAACAACAAATAAACTTAAAATAAATGGATTCGTAAAATGCAATTACAAAATTACATATTTAAAACTTTTTATCCAATTAAATAAAATTTTACACAGATGCAGCAATTACTTCTTTTCAGGATTTTTAGCTGTAGTGTATTTACTGTTGAATGTTTTAGTACCCTTCATTAATTATTTCAATTTTAAATAATTTTTAAATTTATTCTCTTAATTTACTTATTTTTTAATGTTTTGTATAATTAAGCTCAAAGTTTAATTAAAGCCATTAATGCTTTCATTGGCTTTTTATCACAAAATTTAATAATCAAAATATGCAATAAATGTATTTTTAAAATACAATGACAAATTTAGAAGTTTTCATACAATTCATTTAAATATAAAAATAAATTTTAAAACTAAAGTATCGTACACAATTTTTTAATTTTATATTACCTATGGTAATCTAATATATAAAGAAGAAAATTTGTTTGTTTGTTTGTTTGTTTGTCCAGGATTCACGTGAAAACCACTAGTCCGATTGTCACAAAATTTTAAAGGAATAATTCTGGGAGCCCGGGGGGTGACATAGGCTATGTCGCATTTTTATAAGTCAACAGTATGCGGCTCCAGAGCCGTTTTAAGCTTTTTCGTTTTTTTGATGTCGAGTCGAAACGGTTTGACCGATTAACTTGAAATTTTGCGCGAATGTTCTTCTTATTAAACGGAATTAATGGTATAAAGTTGGTTGGAATAAATTAACCCCTTTCGGCCCGGCGCGGCGGGCTTCCAAAAAATTTTGTGTTTCCGATTTGTGTCCAATTTTACAGGGTGGTTTTGCAATCAAAAAGAGAGGCTGGCACAAATTTTTGTTGGGTTCGGTTAACCCGTTTGGGCACGAGGGCCCAATGAAGCTTTTTTCAATGTTTTTGATGTCGAGTCTAAGTGGTTTGACCGATTGACTTGAAATTTTGCACAAATGTTCCTCTTAGCAACCGCAATTAGTTGTATAAATTTGGTTGGAATAATTATACCCATATCGGCCTGGCGGACTTTCAAAAAATTTTGTGTTTTCGATTTGTGTCCAATTTTACAGGTTGGTTTTGCAGTCTAAAGACAGGCTGCAAAAAGTTTTAGTTAATTCGATTAACCCGTTTTCCACGACGACGCCATGAAGTTTTCTATAAATTTTATTTTCTTATACGATTAAAAGTATTTTATTGAAAATTTTGTACCAACATTTTAATTAAAACCCACATGGTTAATTTGGTTTTGACCTGTTTGTGCGTTTTGAACAAAGATTCAATGAAATTTTCAGTTTTCTTCAAATGAAATCTAAAAATCAAAAAATTCAATTTCTTATATTTAATGCTTAAAAACATAGTATTTTAAAACAGTTTTTCCAAAAAATAAGCCTACATTTCTCTCATCAAATCATAAAAAAACGAGGAAGAGCGTATTACAACTTTCAGGTGAGTACTAAACAAAATATAAGTTGAAAAGCAAATTTTTAAATCTTTTCTAAACCATCGACTATATTTTATTCAAACGTTGGCAATTCAAGATAACTACTATTGACATAGTATAATGACATAATGGCAAACTTAGTATCCCCATTTGACCAATAGTCATTTTAATTCAGTTAACATTATTCGCCGGGAACCTAACATCCTCAACTCTATCGTCAAGGAGCACCAAATTCTCAAGAAGCACCATGTATAGAAAAATTAGAGATAATCGTTAGAACTGTTTTTTAAAGTTTTTGTATCGCAATCGGTTAAAAGAACTCGACAAAACATTTTTTTAAGCATTCCGCTAATTCAAAGAAGTTGTACCTACTTTCAGAAATTGGACGTAATTTACTTACAAATTTTTTTTTGAACAATCGTCGGGTCGACAGGGGTTAACAACTTCCAAGTCTGTTAGTAAATTGAACTTCATTTTCAAAGAAGAACACGTATACAAATTTTGAAGTTAATCGGTTAAATCATTTCTAATATATATAACAAAGCAACGAAAAAACCTATAAAAAGCTGTTGGGCCACGATGGGTTAACGGAACTCCACAAATATTTTTTTGTGGCTTCATTTATAAGAAAAGTAGTATTTCAAAAAATTGGCTGAAGCTTGCGTTTTTACAATTTGCAAGCTTCCGGGCAACGCCGGGTAAATCTGCTAGTCTAATATATAAAGAAGAAAATTTGTTTGTTTATTTGTTTGTTTGTTTGTTTGTTTGTCCAGGATTCACTTGAAAACCACTGGTCCGATTGACACCAAATTTTAGAGGAATAATTTTGGGAGCCCGGGGGGTGACATAGGCTATGTCGCATTTTTATAAGTCAACAGGTTGCGCCTCCAGAGCCGTATTAAGCTTTTTCGTTTTTTTGATGTCGAGTCGAAACGGTTTGACCGATTAACTTGAAATTTTGCACGAATGTTCTTCTTATTAAACGGAATTAATGGTATAAAGTTGGTTGAAATAAATTAACCCCTTTCGGCCCGGCGGGCTTCCAAAAAATTATTTGTTTCCGATTTGTGTCCAATTTTACAGGGTGGTTTTGCAGTCGAAAAGAGAGGCTGGCACAAATTTTTGTTGGGTTCGGTTAACCCGTTTGGGCACGAGGGCGCAATGAAGCTTTTTCAATGTTTTTGATGTTGAGCCGAAAAAGTTTGACCGATTGACTTGAAATTTTGCACAAATCTTCCTCTTAGCAAACGGAATTAGTTTTATACAGTTGCTTGGAATATATTAACCCATTTCGGCCTGGCGGGCTTTCAATATTTTTTTTGGCCGTTTGGGCAAGAGAGCGCAATGAAGCTTTTTCAATGTTTTTGTTGTTGAGCTTAAACGAACACTTTTTTCAGCTAATCTTGAACACATTTTTCAGCTAATCTTTATTAGCAAAGCTCACAGGGTTAATTTGATTTTTATCATTTAACCCCTTTTGTCACAAGGGTTCATTAAATTTGATCTCCTTAAAGAGTTCAATCTTTAATATAAATTTGTTTTTCTGTTGAAAAGGTTTAATCAATATGTTAAAAAAAAAACAATTGTTCGACTAACACAGTTTAAAGTTAACGCAAACATTGCATTATTTCACAAGCTCACCAAAAAACATAATTGCGCCCTATTAACCCGTTTGGATCTAATGTATTTTTTTTAAGTTTTTGTTGGCCTGCTTAACGGTCGAAAACAATATTTTTAAAACTTTTAACTCATGTCTATTTGTAATTTTGTAAAAGGTTTTGAATGCAAATTTCTAATCTAATATATAAAGAAGAAAATTTGTTTGTTTATTTGTTTGTTTGTTTGTTTGTTTGTCCAGGATTCACGTGAAAACCACTTGTCCGATTGACAGCAAATTTTAGAGGAATAATTTTGGGAGTCCGGGGGGTGACATAGGCTATGTCACATTTTTATAGGTCAGCAGGTTGCGGCTCCAGAGCCGTTTTAAGCTTTTTCGTTTTTTTGATGTCGAGTCGAAACGGTTTGACCGATTCACTTGAAATTTTGCACGAATGTTCTTCTTATTACATGGAATTAATGGCATAAAGCTGGTTGGAATAAATTAACCCCTTTCGGCCCGGCGGGCTTCCAAAAAATTTTGTGTTTCCGATTTGTGTCCAATTTTACAGGGTGGTTTTGCAGTCAAAAAGAGAGGCTGGCACAAATTTTTGTTGGGTTCGGTTAACCCGTTTGAGCACGAGGGCGCAATGAAGCTATTTCAATGTTTTTGATGTCGAGCCGAAACAGTTTGACCGATTGACTTGAATTTTTGCACAAATCTTCCTCTTAGCAAACGGAATTAGTTGTATAAAGATGGTTCGAAAATATTAACCCATTTCGGCCCGGCGGGCTTCCAAAAAATTTTGTGTTTCCGATTTGTGTCCAATTTTACAGGGTGGTTTTGCAGTCAAAAAGAGAGGCTGGCACAAATTTTTGTTGGGTTCGGTTGACCCGTTTGGGCACGAGGGCGCAATGAAGCTTTTTCAATGTTTTTGATGTCGAGTTGAAACAGTTTGACCGATTGACTTGAAATTTTGCACAAATGTTCCTCTTAGCAACCGCAATTGTTTGTATAAATTTGGTTGGAATAAATTAACCCATTTCGGCCTGGCGGACTTTCAAAAAATTTTGTGTTTTCGATTTGTGTCCAATTTTACAGGTTGATTTTGTAGTCTAAAGAGAGGCTGCAAAAAGTTTTAGTTAAGTTCGATTAACCCGTTTTCCACGACGACGCCATGAAGTTTTCTATAAATTTTATTTTCTTATACGATTAAAAGTATTTTATTGAAAATTTTGTACCAGCATTTTAATTAAAACCCACATTGTTAATTTGGTTTTGACCATTTTGTGCGTTTTGAACAAAGATTCAATGAAATTTTCAGTTTTCTTCAAATGAAATCTAAAAATCAAAAAATTCAATTTCTTATATATAATGCTTAAAAACATAGTATTTTAAAACAGTTTTTTCAAAAAATAAGCCTACATTTCTCTCATCAAATCATAAAAAAACGAGGAAGAGCGTATTACAACTTTCAGGTGAGTACTAAACAAAATATAAGTTGAAAAGCAAATTTTTAAACCTTTTCTAAACCATCGACTATATTTTATTCAAACGTTGGCAATTTAAGAAAACTACTATTGACATAGTATAATGACATAATGGCAAACTTAGTATCCCCATTTGACCAATAGTCATTTTAATTCAGTTAACATTATTCGCCGGAAACCTAACATCCTCAACTCTATCGTCAAGGAGCACCAAATTGTCAAGAAGCACCATGTATAGAAAAATAAGAGATAATCGTTCAAACTGTTTTTTAAAGTTTTTGTTTCGCAATCGGTTAAAAGAACTCGACAAAACATTTTTTTAAGCATTCCCCTAATTCAAAGAAGTTGTACCTACTTTCAGAAATTGGACGTAATTTACTTACAAATTTTTTTTTGAACAATCGTCGGGTCGGCAGGGGTTAACAACTTCCAAGTCTGTTAGTAAATTGAACTTCATTTTCAAAGAAGAACACATATAGAAAATTTGAAGTTAATCCGTTAAATCATTTCTAATATATAACAAAGCAACGAAAAAACCTATAAAAAGCTGTTGGGCCACGATGGGTTAACGGAACTCCACAAATATTTTTTTGTGGCTTCATTTATAAGCAAAGTAGTATTTCAAAAAATTGGCTAAAACTTGCGTTTTTACAATTTGCAAGCTTCCGGGCAACGCCGGGTAAATCTGCTAGTCTAATATATAAAGAAGAAAATTTGTTTGTTTGTTTGTTTGTTTGTTTGTCCAGGATTCACGTGAAAACCACTGGTCCGATTATCACAAAATTTTAAAGGAATAATTCTGGGAGCCCGGGGGGTGACATAGGCTATGTCGCATTTTTATAAGTCAACAGGTTGCGGCTCCAGAGCCGTTTTAAGCTTTTTCGTTTTTTTGATGTCGAGTCGAAACGGTTTGACCGATTAACTTGAAATTTTGCACGAATGTTCTTCTTATTAAACGGAATTAATGTTATAAAGTTGGTTGGAATAAATTAACCCCTTTCGGCCCGGCGGGCTTCCAAAAAATTTTATGTTTCCGGTTTGTGTCCAATTTTACAGGGTGGTTTTGCAGTCAAAAAGAGAGGCTGGCACAAATTTTTGTTGGGTTCGGTTAACCCGTTTGGGCACGAGGGCGCAATGAAGCTTTTTCAAGGTTTTTGATGTCGAGCCGAAACAGCTTGACCGATTGACTTGAAATTTTGCACAAATCTTCCTCTTAGCAAACGGAATTAGTTGTATAAAGATGGTTCGAAATTATTAACCCATTTCGGCCCGGCGGGCTTCCAAAAAATTATTTGTTTCCGATTTGTGTCCAATTTTACAGGGTGGTTTTGCAGTCGAAAAGAAAGGCTGGCACAAATTTGTGTTGGGTTCGGTTAACCCGTTTGGGCACGAGGGCCAATGAAGCTTTTTCAATGTTTTTGATGTCGAGTCAAAACGGTTTGACCGATTGACTTGAAATTTTGCACAAATGTTCCTCTTAGCAACAGAAATTAGTTGTATAAATTTGGTTGGAATAATTTAACCCATTTCGGCCTGGCGGACTTTCAAAAAATTTTGTGTTTTCGATTTGTGTCCAATTTTACAGGTTGATTTTGCAGTCTAAAGAGAGGCTGCAAAAAGTTTTAGTTAATTCGATTAACCCGTTTTCCACGACGACGCCATGAAGTTTTCTATAAATTTTATTTTCTTATACGATTAAAAGTATTTTATTGAAAATTTTGTACCAGCATTTTAATTAAAACCCACATGGTTAATTTGGTTTTGACCTGTTTGTGCGTTTTGAACAAAGATTCAATGAAATTTTCAGTTTTCTTCAAATGAAATCTAAAAATCAAAAAATTCAATTTCTTATATATAATGCTTAAAAACATAGTATTTTAAAACAGTTTTTCCAAAAAATAAGCCTACATTTCTCTCATCAAATCATAAAAAAACGAGGAAGAGCGTATTACAACTTTCAGGTGAGTACTAAACAAAATATAAGTTGAAAAGCAAATTTTTAAATCTTTTCTAAGCCATCGACTATATTTTATTCAAACGTTGGCAATTCAAGATAACTACTATTGACATAGTATAATGACATAATGGCAAACTTAGTATCCCCATTTGACCAATAGTCATTTTAATTCAGTTAACATTATTCGCCGGGAACCTAACATCCTCAACTCTATCGTCAAGGAGTACCAAATTCTCAAGAAGCACCATGTATAGAAAAATTAGAGATAATCGTTCAAACTGTTTTTTAAAGTTTTTTTTTCGGTTAAAAGAACTCGACAAAACATTTTTTTAGGCATTCCCCTAATTCAAAGAAGTTGTACCTACTTTCAAAAATTGGACGTAATTTAGTTACAAATTTTTTTTTGAACAATCGTCGGGTCGACAGGGGTTAACAACTTCCAAGTCTGTTAGTAAATTGAACTTCATTTTCAAAGAAGAACACATGTACAAAATACATGTGTTCATCAATTTTGATGTGGACATCAAAAACACAAGAACACAGTCGAAAAGAAAGGCTGGCACAAATTTTTGTTGGGTTCGGTTAACCCGTTTGGGCACGAGGGCCAATGAAGCTTTTACAATGTTTTTGATGTCGAGTCAAAATGGTTTGACCGATTGACTTGAAATTTTGCACAAATGTTCCTCTTAGCATCCGCAATTAGTTGTATAAATTTGGTTGGAATAATTTAACCCATTTCGACGTGGCGGGCTTCCAAAAATTTTGTATTTCAGATTTGTGTCCAATTTTACAAGGTGGTTTCGCAGTCGACAATAGAGTCTGGCACAAATTTTTGTTGAGTTCGGTTAACCCGTTTGGGCACGGGGGCGCAAAGAAGCTTTTTCAATGTTTTTGATTTCGAGTCAAAACCGTTTGACAAATTGACTTGAAATTTTGCACAAATGTTCCTCTTAGCAACCGCAATTAGTTGTATAAATTTGGTTCGAATAATTTAACCCATTTCGGCCTGGCGGACTTTCAAAAACTTTTGTGTTTTCGATTTGTGTCCAATTTTACAGGTTGATTTTGCAGTCTAAAGAGAGGCTGCAAAAGTTTTAGTTAATTCAATTAACCCGTTTTCCACGACGACGCCATGAAGTTTTCTATAAATTTTATTTTCTTATACGATTAAAAGTATTTTATTGAAAATTTTGTACCAGCATTTTAATTAAAACCCACATGGTTAATTTGATTTTGACCTGTTTGTGCGTTTTGAACAAAGATTCAATGAAATTTTCAATTTTCATCAAATGAAATCTACAAATCAAAAAATTCAATTTCTTATATATAATGCTTAAAAACATAGTATTTTAAAACAGTTTTTCCAAAAAATAAGCCTACATTTCTCTCATCAAATCATAAAAAAACGAGGAAGAGCGTATTACAACTTTCAGGTGAGTAGTAAACAAAATATAAGTTGAAAAGCTAATTTTTAAATCTTTTCTAAACCATCGACTATATTTTATTCAAACGTTGGCAATTCAAGATAACTACTATTGACATAGTGTAATGACATAATGGCAAACTTAGTATCCCCATTTGACCAATAGTCATTTTAATTTAGTTAACATTATTCGCCGGGAACCTAACATCCTCAACTCTATCGTCAAGGAGCACCAAATTGTCAAGAAGCACCATGTATAGAAAAATAAGAGATAATCGTTCAAACTGTTTTTTAAAGTTTTTGTTTCGCAATCGGTTAAAAGAACTCGACAAAACATTTTTTTAAGCATTCCCCTAATTCAAAGAAGTTGTACCTACTTTCAGAAATTGGACGTAATTTACTTACAAATTTTTTTTTGAACAATCGTCGGGTCGACAGGGGTTAACAACTTCCAAGTCTGTTAGTAAATTGAACTTCATTTTCAAAGAAGAACACATATACAAAATTTGAAGTTAATCGGTTAAATCATTTCTAATATATATAACAAAGCAACGAAAAAACCTATAAAAAGCTGTTGGGCCACGATGGGTTAACGCAACTCCACAAATATTTTTTTGTGGCTTCATTTATAAGAAAAGTAGTATTTCAAAAAATTGGCTGAAGCTTGCGTTTTTACAATTTGCAAGCTTCCGGGCAACGCCGGGTAAATCTGCTAGTATAATATATAAAGAAGAAAATTTGTTTGTTTGTTTGTTTGTTTGTTTGTTTGTTTGTCCAGGTTTCACGTGAAAACCACTGGTCCGATTGACACCAAATTTTAGAGGAATAATTTTGGGAGTCCGGGGGGTGACATAGGCTATGTCGCATTTTTATAAGTCAGCAGGTTCCGGCTCCAGAGCCGTTTTAAGCTTTTTCGCTTTTTGATGTCGAGTCGAAACGATTTGACCGATTCACTTGAAATTTTGCACGAATGTTCTTCTTATTACACGGAATTAATGGTATAAAACTGGTTGGAATAAATTAACCCCTTTCGGCCCGGCGGGCTTCCAAAAAATTTTGTGTTTCCGATTTGTGTCCAATTTTACAGGGTGGTTTTGCAGTCAAAAAGAGAGGCTGGCACAAATTTTTGTTGGGTTCGGTTAACCCGTTTGGGCACGAGGGCGCAATGAAGCTTTTTCAATGTTTTTGATGTCGAGCCGAAACAGTTTGACCGATTGACTTGAAATTTTGCACAAATGTTCCTCTTAGCAACAGAAATTAGTTGTATAAATTTGGTTGGAATAATTTAACCCATTTCGGCCTGGCGGGCTTCCAAAAAATTTTGTATTTCCGATTTGTGTCCAATTTTACAAGTTGGTTTCGCAGTCGACAATAGAGTCTGGCACAAATTTTTGTTGAGTTCGGTTAACCCGTTTAGGCATGAGGGCGCAAAGAAGCTTTTTCAATGTTTTTGATGTCGAGTCAAAACCGTTTGACAAATTGACTTGAAATTTTGCACAAATGTTCCTCTTAGCAACCGCAATTAGTTGTATAAATTTGTTTGGAATAATTATACCCATTTCGGCCTGGCGGACTTTAAAAATTTTGTGTTTTCGATTTGTGTCCAATTTTACAGGTTGATTTTGCAGTCTAAAGAGAGGCTGCAAAAAGTTTTAGTTAATTCGATTAACCCGTTTTCCACGACGACGCCATGAAGTTTTCTATAAATTTTATTTTCTTATACGATTAAAAGTATTTTATTGAAAATTTTGTACCAACATTTTAATTAAAACCCACATGGTTAATTTGGTTTTGACCTGTTTGTGCGTTTTGAACAAAGATTCAATGAAATTTTCAGTTTTCTTCAAATGAAATCTAAAAATCAGAAAATTCAATTTCTTATATATAATGCTTAAAAACATAGTATTTTAAAACAGTTTTTTTCCAAAAAATAAGCCTACATTTCTCTCATCAAATCATAAAAAAACGAGGAAGAGCGTATTACAACTTTCAGGTGAGTACTAAACAAAATATAAGTTGAAAAGCAAATTTTTAAATCTTTTCTAAACCATCGACTATATTTTATTCAAACGTTGGCAATTCAAGATAACTACTATTGACATAGTATAATGACATAATGGCAAACTTAGTATCCCCATTGGACCAATAGTCATTTTAATTCAGTTAACATTATTCGCCGGGAACCTAACATCCTCAACTCTATCGTCATGGAGCACCAAATTCTCAAGAAGCACCATGTATAGAAAAATTAGAGATAATCGTTCAAACTGTTTTTTAAAGTTTTTGTTTCGCAATCGGTTAAAAGAACTCGACAAAACATTTTTTTAAGCATTCCCCTAATTCAAAGAAGTTGTACCTACTTTCAGAAATTGGACGTAATTTACTTACAAATTTTTTTTTGAACAATCGTCGGGTCGACAGGGGTTAACAACTTCCAAGTCTGTTAGTAAATTGAACTTCATTTTCAAAGAAGAACACATATACAAAATTTGAAGTTAATCGGTTAAATCATTTCTAATATATATAACAAAGCAACGAAAAAACCTATAAAAAGCTGTTGGGCCACGATGGGTTAACGGAACTCCACAAATATTTTTTTGTGGCTTCATTTATAAGTAAGTAGTATTTCAAAAAATTGGCTGAAGCTTGCGTTTTTACAATTTGCAAGCTTCCGGGCAACGCCGGGTAAATCTGCTAGTCTAATATATAAAGAAGAAAATTTGTTAGTTTGTTTGTTTGTTTGTTTGTTTGTCCAGGATTCACTTGAAAACCACTGGTCCGATTGACACCAAATTTTAGAGGAATAATTTTGGGAGCCCGGGGGGTGACATAGGCTATGTCGCATTTTTATAAGTCAACAGGTTGCGGCTCCAGAGCCGTTTTAAGCTTTTTCGTTTTTTTGATGTCGAGTCGAAACGGTTTGACCGATTAACTTGAAATTTTGCACGAATGTTCTTCTAATTAAACGGTATTAATGGTATAAAGTCGGTTGAAATAAATTAACCCCTTTCGGCCCGGCGGGCTTCCAAAAAATTTTGTGTTTCCGATTTGTGTCCAATTTTACAGGGTGGTTTTGCAGTCAAAAAGAGAGGCTGGCACAAATTTTTGTTGGGTTCGGTTAACCCGTTTGGGCACGAGGGCGCAATGAAGCTTTTTCAATGTTTTTAATGTCGAGCCGAAACAGTTTGACCGATTGACTTGAAATTTTGCAAAAATCTTCCTCTTAGCAAACGGAATTAGTTGTATAAAGATGGTTCGAAAATATTAACCCATTTCGGCCCGGCGGGCTTCCAAAAAATTATTTGTTTCCGATTTGTGTCCAATTTTACAGGGTGGTTTTGCAGTCGAAAAGAAAGGCTGGCACAAATTTTTGTTGGGTTCGGTTAACCCGTTTGGGCACGAGGGCGCAATGAAGCTTTTTCAATGTTTTAATGTTCAGCCGAAAAAGTTTGACCGATTGACTTGAAATTTTGCACAAATCTTCCTCTTAGCAAACGGAATTAGTTTTATACAGTTGCTTGGAATATATTAACCCATTTCGGCCTGGCGGGCTTTCAATATTTTTTTTGGCCGTTTGGGCAAGAGAGCGCAATGAAGCTTTTTCAATGTTTTTGTTGTTGAGCTTAAACGAACACTTTTTTCAGCTAATCTTGAACACATTTTTCAGCTAATCTTTATTAGCAAAGCTCACAGGGTTAATTTGATTTTTATCATTTAACCCCTTTTGTCACAAGGGTTCCTTAAATTTGATCTCCTTAAAGAGTTCAATCTTTAATATAAATTTGTTTTTCTGTTGAAAAGGTTTAATCAATATGTTAAAAAAAAAACAATTGTTCGACTAACACAGTTTAAAGTTAACGCAAACATTGCATTATTTCACAAGCTCACCAAAAAACATGATTGCGCTCTATTAACCCGTTTGGACCTAATGTATTTTTTTTAAGTTTTTGTTGGCCTGCTTAACGGTCGAAAACAATATTTTTAAAACTTTTAACTCAAGTCTATTTGTAATTTTGTAAAAGGTTTTGAATGCAAATTTCTAATCTAATATATAAAGAAGAAAATTTGTTTGTTTGTTTGTTTATTTGTTTGTCCAGGATTCACGTGAAAACCACTCGTCCGATTGCCACAAAATTTTAAAGGAATAATTCTGGGAGCCCGGGGGTGACATAGGCTATGTCACATTTTTATAAGTCAACAGGTTGCGGCTCCAGAGCTGTTTTAAACTTTTTCGTTTTTTGGATGTCGAGTCAAAACGGCTTGACCGATTGACTTGAAATTTTGCACAAATGTTCCTCTTAGCAACCGCAATTAGTTGTATAAATTTGGTTGGAATAATTTAACCCATTTCGACGTGGCGGGCTTCCAAAAAATTTTGTGTTTGCGATTTGTGTTCAATTTTACAGGGTGGTTTTGCAGTCGAAAAGAGAGTCTGGCACAAATTTTTGTTGAGTTCGGTTAACCCGTTTGGGCACGAGGGCGCAAAGAAGCTTTTTCAATGTTTTTGATGTCGAGTCAAAACCGTTTGACAAATTGACTTGAAATTTTGCACAAATGTTCCTCTTAGCAACCGCAATTGGTTGTATAAATTTGGTTGGAATAATTTAACCCATTTCGGCCTGGCGGACTTTCAAAAAATTTTGTGTTTTCGATTTGTGTCCAATTTTACAGGTTGATTTTGTAGTCTAAAGAGAGGCTGCAAAAAGTTTTAGTTAAGTTCGATTAACCCGTTTTCCACGACGACGCCATGAAGTTTTCTATAAATTTTATTTTCTTATACGATTAAAAGTATTTTATTGAAAATTTTGTACCAGCATTTTAATTAAAACCCACATTGTTAATTTGGTTTTGACCATTTTGTGCGTTTTGAACAAAGATTCAATGAAATTTTCAGTTTTCTTCAAATGAAATCTAAAAATCAAAAAATTCAATTTCTTATATATAATGCTTAAAAACATAGTATTTTAACCCTCGGTTACTGTCCTCTATTTACGTTACGTACTTACTATCCAGGGGGGGGAAACACACAGCGTATTTGAACTGCTATAACATAAATATCTTAAGGCATTTTTTTGCCAGATTAAATCAGTAAAAATTCTACAAATTTAGATATATAAACTTCATTTTATTAAAAACTAAATAAATAAATATATAATAAAAACAAAAAATACTCCATTTAATAAGAAAATAAAAAAAATTAAAATTAAATACTTTTTAAATTATCACAAAATCTATAATTTTCATGCCACGGTCTTGCATTTGGTTGTTTTTGAAAGTAGAAATATAACAAATAAAAGTTTATTAACAAAATTTTTTTCAACAGGAACAATTTTTTAGATATAAATTTTATTAAATTAATGTAATTTATCTCACCAGTTTTCAGTATTAAAAACAAAAATTCCAAAAACAAATTTGTGATATTGCTTCCAAATTATAGCAATTCACACAAATTAATTTTGTACGCTTTTGTAGCTATGGCAATTCAAATATTAATTATTTTTATATAATATAATAATATAATATTATAATAATAAAAAAAAAAAGTTCCCAATTATAACTCAAATATATACCATAATACAAAATTTCGTTATTATGAATAAATTTTGTGTCAAGATTACTGTCGGGGGTGTAATATACCCCATTTTGTAAAAAAATTTTGTGTCAAGATTACTGTCGGGGGTGTAATCTACCCCATTTTGTAAAAAAATTTTGTGTCAAGATTACTGTCTGGGGTGTAATCCACCCAGACCCATTTTGAATTGCATTTTTCGAGGTCTTTTTTTATCAAAGCCCACATTTAATTTACACAAAGTTAAAAAAAAATATCCAAAACGAGATTACATATTGGCTTGAGATCAACTACTACAATTTTTCGTATGTATTTTGTCTTGTAAACTTGATTAGGGTGGATTACACCCCATGGACAGTAACCGAGGGTTAAAACAGTTTTTCCAAAAAATAAGCCTACATTTCTCTCATCAAATCATAAAAAAACGAGGAAGAGCGTATTACAACTTTCAGGTGAGTACTAAACAAAATATAAGTTGAAAAGCAAATTTTTAAATCTTTTCTAAACCATCGACTATATTTTATTCAAACGTTGGCAATTCAAGATAACTACTATTGACATAGTATAATGACATAATGGCAAACTTAGTATCCCCATTTGACCAATAGTCATTTTAATTCAGCTAACATTATTCGCCGGGAACCTAACATCCTCAACTCTATCGTCAAGGAGCACCAAATTCTCAAGAAGCACCATGTATAGAAAAATTAGAGATAATCGTTCAAACTGTTTTTTAAAGTTTTTGTTTCGCAATCGGTTAAAAGAACTCGACAAAACATTTTTTTAAGCATTCCCCTAATTCAAAGAAGTTGTACCTACTTTCAGAAATTGGACGTAATTTACTTACAAATTTTTTTTTGAACAATCGTAGAGTCGACAGGGGTTAACAACTTCCAAGTCTGTTAGTAAATTGAACTTCATTTTCAAAGAAGAACACATATACAAAATTTGAAGTTAATCGGTTAAATCATTTCTAATATATATGACAAAGCAACGAAAAAACCTATAAAAAGCTGTTGGGCCACGATGGGTTAACGGAACTCCACATATATTTTTTTGTGGCTTCATTTATAAGCAAAGTAGTATTTCAAAAAATTGGCTGAAGCTTGCGTTTTTACAATTTGCAAGCTTCCGGGCAACGCCGGGTAAATCTGTTAGTAATTTAATAAAATATAGATATGATCCAATAAAAATTAAAAAAAAAAATTTCGTCATTCTTTAAAAAAAAAAAGTTTGTTTTTAATTTAGAAAAATTTAATACAAAATATGTTTTGTAGTAAAATTCTTAGCTTTTTAAAAATATAAAAGTGTTAAATAAGAACGGAAATAGGAAATAGTGTATCAAATTTGAAGTTTCTATCTTTATTAACTTCGAATATATGCTTTTCAGTTCTTGGGAGTAGAGGGGTGATACGCAAACCGCTATCCCAAATCATCCTAAATTTCACGTACACAAAATAAATAAGAAGAAACACCTGTGCCCCAAATATAAGGTTCTATATTCTTTGGTTTAAAAATTATACCCGTTTGATTTCAATTCGATCAAAAGCTTCTAGAATCTGAAACCGAAAAGAACCAATTCCATGGTACTTTCATTCCTAGTAACCTAGAATTTAAATTTCATTAAAGTAGCATCATTAGTTTTTTAGTTATGGTGATTTTATATCCTACACCTATGAAATAGGAAAAGGTTATATTAAATTTGGTATGGTATTTGTAACCACCTAAAGGAAGCGAGCTAGATATGGAAGAGTATACATATTTGTGATAAGCGTGACCTCCAATATAGCCATGATCGTCCGTCCGAAGGCACGATAACTCAAATATAATGGAGCTATTTTGATGAAATTTTAACTGTAGGTTACTTGGACTTAAAGTACGAAGGGCATTGCATATGGGCGAAATCGGCCATTGGTTCGTTTTCTGAACCTTTTAATTATTCTAAGGGTCAACGAAAATATAAAACCAAGTAAAGAAACAGTCAGTCGATGCAACCGACTCAGAAATACCCTACACCTATTTGGTTCAAATTTAAAGTCATTTTAAAACCATAAAAGCTTTTATTAGTTTGATCGTAAGACATAGCTGAACAAATTAACTTTATAATACTAAAAAAATTTTCTAATTACTTTATCTATTCAAAAATTTTAAAAACTCTTAGTAGTTTATCTATTTAAAAATATTAAAAAACAAAAATACTTGAAATAAATGAAAATATGTTTATTTCAATTCAATTACAAAAGTGAAAACATTTAAATTATTAAATTTTGTGCTAAAAAGCTAATCAAAGCATAATAATTTAATAATTAAAAGTATTTAATACTTCAAATTTTTCAACATTGAAATTATTTTAAATTTTTAGTTTATGTACCTATTAGGAAAGTTATAAACGCAAAGTATGCAATAAATGTATTTCTTAAATACAATTACAAATTTAGGACTCTTCATATAATTCATTCAAATATAAAAATTAATTTAACATTAAGTACCTTTGAATATAGCTTCGAAAATATGCTCCACTACTCCAATTGGTCACAAATTTCAAGGAAACTAAGAGTGAGAGTACAAATATGAATGCCAATCTTAAAAATACTATATCTAAGAACAATGAACTGTGTAGTGAATTAAAAATGTTAAACAATGAAAACAAAAAAAATATAAATATAGATCAAAATATTTCATTTGCTGATATTTTAAAAAGTGCTAGTGTAAGCAACAAAAATTTGCTACCAATAAAAACGGGTGTACCACTGGTTATTAAACCGAAACAAAAATAAGAATGCCAATTAACTAAAATGGATTTAAGGAAACAAGTGGATCCAATAAATCTAAAGATAAAAAATGGGGTAAATAGGAAAAATGGAATGGTGGTTATTGAAACTGAAACAAAAGAAGAACGGGATAAAATAATAAATAAACTTGAAAATAAGATGGAAGATTATGAAATTAAGTTGCCAGCTGAAATAAAAACAAAAATTGAAGTTGTACATATGGGTGCAAATCATACTGAAGAAGACTTAATTAACAAACTTAAGGCACAGAACGCTGATTTGGAGCACTGTTCTATGAAAGGGGTGAAAATATATCAAGCAAAAAATTTGAAAAGTGCTAAGTATAATGCTTTAATAGAAATTGATAAAGAATCTTTCCGAAAAGTGATTGAACTTAATTAACAAACTTAAGACACAGAACGCTAATTTGGAGCACTGTTCTATGAAAGGGGTGAAAATATATCAAGCAAAAAATTTGAAAAGTGCTAAGTATAATGCTTTAATAGAAATTGATAAAGAATCTTTCCGAAAAGTGATTGAAAATGAAAAGGTATCAATAGGATGGGAGCGTTGTAAAGTTTTCGATGCTTTGAGAGTTCTACGATGCTACAAATGCAAGGGGTTTAATCACAAAGCTGTAAATTGTACTGAAGAGGAAACGTGTAGTAAGTGCCATCAAAATTACAAAATTAAAGATTGTAATAAAGAAGAAGTTAACAAATGTATTAATTGTTTGAAAGTTAATGAAACACTTAAGCTTGGTTTAAACGTTGATCACAGACTTTCAATGTAACGTGTCCAGTTTACCAGAGAAAGTTAAGCAATCTAAAACAAAAAATTGGATATTAGCAATCAATGATAGTTGAGAAAGAAAATAAAATCTCAATTGCTTTGGATATTAGTAGTGAACATACTAATAGTAATGATAATAATATTAATGTCAATACTAATAATAATAATAATAAACTAATAATAATAATTATAATAATAATAGTAATAATAAAAATAATAATAATAACAATAATAATAATAATTATACAAATAATTCTAACAATAACAATATTAATAATAATAACAATAAGGAACATGAACTCGGTATGGTAAAAAAAGTTGAATCGAAAACAGAGGAATCTATAAAGAAATCTGTCTAAGGAAAAAAAGCAATGTTGTACTCAAATTATTAACTTTCAAAAAGAAGAAAAGTGCCAATAATAAATCTGGCACAATTCAAGTTAATAATAACAGCAAAAATAATACATGTAACTCTAAAAAGGATTGCCTTATATTAACAGATTCCGATAAGAAAGATTATCAGATTCAAAATAATAATAATAGTCAAAATAATAATACTATCAATAAAAACAATATTTTTAATAATAATAATGGTAATAATTATAATGATAATACAATTAATACGAAGATAATTAAAGATATAGCTAAGGATGGAAGCTAACTTGAAGTGCGAACAGCTAACTATGCTAATTGGATTAAAGATGAAACAATAAACGTAGCCAGTAGTGATATTGTAAAGTCTAATAGCAAAAGCTTTATTATTCCACTAGCTTCACCGATTGTCAGATTAACAAGAAATGCTATTACATCTGGGGACAATATTTATGCTACACCTCGATTTAGAGAATACAGAATATACAACAATGTTTAGATTGTTTACTAGTATCCTAGAGCACAAATTTGATGAAGATAGCATCATTAGTTGTTGATTTAACGTTATTTTTTATATGTGTTCGTTAGCCCTTGGAACGATAAACCGTCCAGAATCCGAACTCATTCGCCGATTTTGCCCATTTGAAATCCCCGACGTACTTTCAGTCTTAGTAACCTACAGTTAAAATTTCGTCAAGATAGCTCCATTCATTTTTGAATTATCGTGCCTACAAACGGGCGGACGGACATGGCTATATTGACTAAGGAGGTCACGTTGATCATAAATATATATACTTTTCCATATCTAGCTCGCTTCATTTAGGTGGTTACAAACACCATACCAAAGCTAAAATACCCCTTTACCTATTCTATAGGTGTAGGTTATAATAATATTAATAACTACAATAATAATAACTAGTATTTTGTGCTTTTAAATTTACATAAAAAATCTGTTTTGTGTAATTTATATTAGACTAATATTACACGAAACTTATTTTTTTGTCCTACACATAATAAAATTTATGGCAACTATGTTGTCAATAATTCTTGCGTTTGAAATTTCCATAAAAAAAAAAATTTATAATTTTTTCAATTATATTTCAATTATTTTTTCAATTAATTTTATTCCTGTAGTTTAACGCGCTATAAAGAGAGTTTATACTTTGTACATTTATTGCACGAAAAGAGCGATTTACATTCTAAATATAAATAGTGTTCTAATATAATGTTCTGAAAATTTGATGATTTTTCTAAACAAAATATATACATATTTAGTGAAGTCAAGTAGCCAAAATTCGAGTTAATGCTGTCCTACATATAGAAAACTGTACTTTTCTCTAAACATTTTAGTACTATTTGAACTATGTTGTATTCTGTATCCTAATTAAAAAGCTTATTCATAAAACATAATATGTATAACAAAAATGAAGCAATAGAGCAATATATTGAAAATGTGTCCAGAAAGAAAAAAATGGGAGCTGATACAAAAGGCAATTCACCAGTCCGCGCAAGAAACTATCAGCCTAAAACATACTGTAAGAAACGAGTGGTATGACCTAGAATGTGAAGATTTAATTAGGAGGAAAAATGAGGCAAGGAAAGTAATGCTACAAAGAAAAACTAGAATCAGTGTAAAAAATTACGAAGAACTACGGCGGACAGCGAAAAAGTTGTGTAAAAGAAGAATAAAATAGCAATGGAAAACAAAATCAAAGAATTAGAAGAACATAGTGTTAAAAACGAAAGCAAAAGCTTCTTCAGAGAACTAAAAGCACAAAACTCGACCTTCAAACCTAGAATAAATATTTGCAAAGATGAAAACGGTGAGATAATAAGCGAAGAAAGCAAGGTACTCAGAAGATGGGCTGAATACTTCAAGGAAGTACTGAATGGAGAACAACAAAATATAGATAATGACACCTACGTAAGTTACGTAACAGCACAGCCGCTCACTGCAAAACCCTCTCGAGAGGAAGTAAACAATGCAATAGATAAAATGCATAATGGAAAAGCCCCTTGAGAAGATTCAATAACAGCCGAACTCTTCAAATATGGTGGCTCAGAGCTACTTGAAAAAATGTATAAATTAATTACTAAAGTATGGGAAGATGAGGTAATGCCAGCATCTTGGAATGTCGGAATCATCAACCCTGTTTATAAGAAGGGCGACAAATTAGCATGTAAAAACTATAGACCAATAACGCTACTCAATGTAGCCTACAAAATATTTTAAATATGTATATTAAATATGTTACATGCAAGGCTCAATGTATATGCAGAAGAAAGACTAGGGGAGTACCAATCGGGCTTTCGACCAAATCGTTTAACCTGTGATTCTATATTTGCAGTAAGACAAGCTATAGAAAAATGCTACGAATTTAAGACTGATTTATACATGATATTTATTGATTTCATGTAAGCATTTGACAAAATAAATAGAAGCACTATTTTCGAAGCATTAAGAAAAATTTGGGATACCACATAAATTAATAAGACTTGTACAACTTAGCTTAAGAAATACTAAAGCCAAAGTCAGTATAAATAATAACACCTCGGAAGAATTTATAATAAATAGTGAAGTAAGACAAGGAGACTCGTTATCAACGCTGCTTTTTAATATGACATTGGAATCGGTGATGGAACGTGTCGAGAAAAACAAAACCATCTTGACAAAATCGATACAAATAAATGCATACGCTGGTGACATAGCCCTGATTGCTAAAAGAGAAGATGATTTGAGAGAGAATTTCATTATCTTAGAACAGAACGCTGAAAAAGTAGGACTTAAAATCAATGAAAATAAAACTAAATTCATGGCAATATCCAGAAGGGAAACAAGTAGAAGCCGGCAAAATTTCCAAATAGGAGACTATAATTTTGAAGGGGTGAAGCAATTTTGTTACTTAGGTGCCCAGATAAGTAGCAATAACCTAACTAGCACCTGCATTCAAGAAAAAATACAAGCAGGATACAAATGTTATTTTGCTAATGCAAAAATGTTAAGATCAAGAATCTTATCAAGGAAGGCGAAAATGACAATATATAAATCTATTATAAGGCCTGTTGTGACATATGGTTCAGAAAGCTGGACTATGACGATGCAAGATGAAAACGCCTTAAGAATATTTGAAAGAAAAATATTGAGAAAAATCTAGGGACCTATCAGAATAGACGAAAATAATTATAGAATTAGAACAAATGCAGAACTGAATGATATAATTAATAATGCGGACATTGTGAAATTTATAAAATCGCAAAGAATTAGATGGATAGGCCATGTACAAAGAATGGACGACAACCGTATGCAAAAAAAATTATTAAATGGGCAACTGAGTGGTACAAGGGCTAGAGGGCGACCACGGAAAAGATGGTTGGACGATGTGAATGAAGACTTAAACACAATCGAAGTCAGAAATTGGAGAGATGCTGTGAAAGATAGAGATATCTGGAGAAGAATTGTGAAGGAAGCCAAGGTCCACACATGACTGTAGCGCTACTGATGATGATGATGTATAACAAAATTTAATATACCTATCATAATTCATAAGTTTAGTACTTAGTATAATATTATATTGAAGCTGCCAGAAGTACAAAATAATAGTTAAGTTGACAAATTTAAGATTTATAAAATATCTACAAAGATATGAAAAAAAAATAACTATTCAATTAAAAAAAAGATAAATTTTTCCTCTCCTTATTCCATTTTTAAATTTAGTAGATACATAGGCAAATAGGCACTACATTTCAATTATAAACTCTGAAATTTTTACTACAAATGTAAAAAATGGTTCTTTTTTTTTTTTTTTTTAATTTTTTATTTAATTTCAGATAATTTTACAATAATATATAAAATTATGTATAAGAAATTAAGTAATTCTTAAACTACAGCTTATAACTAACATTTAATAACTTAAGATTTTTTACAATTTTTATTGCGCTGCATTTTAGACTTTTTAGCTTCAACGTTGTTTTGGCTTTAGGAATTTCGATATTTTTCCTGTTTCTGGTTAGATAATTATGAATATAAATTTTATGCTAACACTAATGATTCGTATTGTGCTGGTGGCGTTGGTGTGTTTGTTAAAGATAATATTGTGTGTGATGTTTTTTATTGCAATTTCACTTCGGCTGATGTTATCAAAATTAGTTGTACCATTAACGGCGTGTTTTTTACTTTCATTTGTATTTACAGACTGCACAGTTGCACAATCAACTTATTTCTGGATGAGTTCTCACAATTCTTGCGAAGTCAAACTGCGAGTAACTTAATTGTGTTAGGAGATATGAACTTAGATATTTTGAATAGTAGTGAATGTGTTGATTTTTATTTGACATTACTAGCTGAGAATGGTTTGGCTTCTATTATAAATGAACCGACTAGACAAATTTCGGGAACTTGTTTAGATCATATTCATGTTCGTCTGGCTACTATTCCTTTAATTTTTTGTGAGAAAGGTTTATTCAATTTCAATATTACAGATCATTCTATGACAGGAATGCTAATAAAAAATTTTAATGTAGAGAAAAATAGAAAGACCAATGAATTTTCAGTTACAAAGGTAGTTAATAATAATAAATTGAATAACTTACTAAGACTTGAATTTTGGGATGATGTATATAATGAGGTAGATGTTTGCTCTGCTTATAGTAGTTTTATCAGAAAATTAAAAAAATGTATTGAACTAAGTACTTCTGATATTAGGAATAGAAAGAAAAATACAAATCTTAAACCGTGGATGAATGATGTTCTTCTAAGGAAAATCCGGTTAAAAAATAATTTGAGAATTATGTGGTATAAACATAGAAATAACTATAGGTTGAAAATACGTTATAATAAGCTTTGTAAATCCGTAAAAAATGAAATATCGAAATGTCGAGATGAATTTTATCGTTCAGAATTTGTTAAATGTAAGGGTGATTTAAAAAGCGGATGGCAACTGTTAAATAGTTTGTTAAATACACCTCAAAATAGTTTTAATGAAATTCTACTTAATAAAAATGATGAACTTATTTCTGACGAAACTTTAATTGCATGTGAGTTTAATAATCATTTCTTCTCTGTTGCAATTGAGTTATCCTCTGACCTTGGTAATAGTCATGATAGTATTGCTGGCGAAATTCATTTGTGTGATAGTTTCTTTTATGACAGTATTACTGGGCATGAACTTTTGAATATTATTAAGTCATTGGATAATTCAAATTCTGTTGGTTTTGACGGAATTTCTAATAAACTCATTAAAGGTATTGCTTTCAATGCTATCGATGTTTTAACTTATATTTTCAATTTCAGTGTATTGTCTGGTGTTTTTCCTAGTCTACTAAAATCTGCTGTCATAATTCCGCTTTTCAAAAAGGGTATTCAAAAAGACGTTAACAATTATAGACCTATTTCATTGTTATCAACATTATCAAAAATCTTTGAAAAAGCTATTAAACATAGAGTTCTAATTTACTTAAATAGGTTAAATTTCTTTTGCAATAAACAATTTGGGTTTAGGAGTGCCTGTTCTACCGAGGATGCCCTTCGGGCCTTTTGCTCTAATATTAATAAGGATTTAGATAATAAAAAATTTTGCGCTGGGAATTTTATCGACGTTACTAAGGCGTTTAATATGGTAGATCACTCTATTCTTTTGCAGAAATTGTTTGCTGTAGGGTTTCGAGGCTTTATGTTTAATTGGTTTGAGTCCTATTTAAGAGACAGGTCACAGCGTGTCAAAATAGGCAATAGTTATAGTAGTTCAAAAAATTTAAATTTGGGGGTACCACAAGGATCAGTTTTGGGCCCAACTCTATTCTTAATTTATATGAATTCAATTTTTTATTAAAAGTTTAAAGAAAATTTAACAGCCTTTGCTGATGATGTTGGTGTGTCATATTGTTGTGATAGTGCATTAAATTTAGTCTGTGATATAAATAATGACTTAAATGTTTTTAGGTCTTGGTTCTCTAAACATAGGTTAGTTGCTAGCAACAAAACGAAACTAATGTTTTTTAGCCTTAGCCAGCAGGATACTCCTGATATAGATTTTGTTTTTCATGCGACCAATTGTAATAAATTCACCCTAAATGGGCAGGGATTTACTTTCAATGATGCCATTTGCTGTAGATCTGGTTGTTTTAATATTAAAAAAGTTGAGAATTTTAGGTATCTTGGTATATTTATCGATAGAAATTTTAGTTGGTTACAACGCTTAAGTCATATTTACGCTGCACGCTAAAGAATTTTAATTACCTAAAAAAATTATGATCGCTAAATGTACTTAAAATGTTTTACTATGGTATTCTAAGTTACAGTACGGCATGAGCTGTTGGGGTGGTACCTACAGAAATAAAATCAATCCGCTACTAATTTTGTAAAAATGCATTATTAGAAACATGTGTAACTGCAATAGATTTTCTAATAGTATGGAATCATTTAGGTATTTGAAAATTATTCCTGCTAGACAGCTGTATTACTATAAAGTGTTAAAAATCTTTTTTACTAGCGGTGGATATCTAAACAGCAGATCCTCTAATGCTTATTCCTTGCGTTCTAATCAGAGATTTTTTGTTAACGTTCCAACTTTTCGTACTACAAGCTATCGCAACTTTTTTGACATTGTGGCTGTTCGTTTGTTTAATAGGCTTCCTGAATCAATACCATTACTTAGAAATATAAATGTGTTCGGTAAGAAAGTAAAAATTTGGCTTCTAAGTTTTGGGCACAACGAAATCGAGAGTTTGCTATCACCATTAACTTAAAAAATTATTTTTGTACATATTTAAATACTTAAACCGTTTTTTTTACATTAGTTATATTTTACATTTTATAGAAGATTTTTCATTTTTGCTTATTACTTTATATATATAATTTACCTACTTCTTTTTTTTAACTTTTTCGCACTTTTTTTCCTCACCCCACAACAGGAAAAGAAAGTTTTACAAATTGTTGTGGCATTAAACACTACTTTTATTTTGAAGCATATAATGTCATTTTCTTATTCAGTAGTTTTAAGTAATTTTGAATTAGTATTTTATTGAATTAATTTAATTTTAAATAATGAATATATAAAAATAATCAATTAAAAAATTAGAAAATAAGTATAAAAAATTTAAAATTTTCATTTATTTATTATTTTTAAGTTAATGAATTATAATTTAATACACCTAGTATGAATAAAGTTTAATTTAAATCTAAAAAAAAAAATAATTCATTTTGGTCCAACCAACTGCAATATATCTTTAAGTCATCATTTAGTATATTTTGAAGCTCTTCTAATGTTTTCGCTTTTGCTATAAGGTTAGTGTCATCTGCATAAATGTTGTACTTTGACTTAATATTGTTTTTAGGTAAGTCCATTATATATAGCAGGTATAATAACGGCCCCAGTAATGAACCTTGTGGTACGCCTGTTTTTATTACTAGTTCATCACTTAGTACTTCATTAACTTTAGCACATTGGGTTCTATTTGTCAAATAACTTTTTAGTAAAAGATTACTGTTACCTCGAATTCCTAAGTTGTCTAGAAATCTGATAAGTTTGGAATTACTTACCATATCAAATGCTTTTGTTAAGTCAATGAAAACTGCGCCAACATAGTATCCGTCATCCAACGCATCGTAAATATGTTCCAAGGTTGCTGCGATAGCTGATTCTGTACCACTTTTTTCTAAGAAACCATTTTGATTAGCATCAAAGCCTATTGTTTTATTAATGAAACTTCTTATTCTTGAATTAATAACTTTTTCATATATTTACGAAATTGAGTTTAGAATTGAAATTGGTCTATAGTTACCACAGTCTTCTTTTGACCCACTTTTGTGAATAGGAACTAAATATGCTTTTTTAACGAATCAGAAAATATACCATTAGTGAAACTTTCATTTATCAGTTTCACTAAAGATGGGGTTATAATATTGACCAACTCTTGTAGATCTCTCACTGTAATTTTATCCAATCCTGGAGTTGCATTTTTATTTAAATTATAACTGGAATAAGAAACAACGAGTTGCTATTAAATAGATTTTGTGAGCAGTTAGTAAAATCGTTGGTATTTAGAATGTTTTTTTTAATACGTTCTCCTATTTCAGTAAAAAAATTATTGAGAGTATTTGCAGTTTCATCATCATTTTTAGTTTTTTCACCATTGCTTTTAATAACATGACTGACATTTTTCAGTTTATCTTCATTGGTATTTTTTATAGAATTATTCAATATTTTCCATAATTTCCTAGAATCGCTCCCGATCCCGAAAATAATAGTTCTGAATTCTTTAGTTTACTTTATATTATACCTATTTGTCTAGTTTATTTATTTATGTTTTTCTATGTATGGTCATGAGTCATGACGGCTATACTTCCGGAGAGGGGTTGTGAGCTATCAAGATGACGTTATCACAAAGCGGTACTAAATATCTCAAAGTTTCCGAATATATAAATTATTAGTGGTGATGGAGCTATCTAGTGGTCGAAAAATGCATTACAAAATTTTCCTTAGATTTTGTAGCGTTTTAATTAAAATGTTATATTTTTCCTATAAGACAATAAACTGGAACCAACATCTTACAATATTGTAGGGCATGATATTGTCTTTCATAAACATCTTGTTGCATCTAAATCGGTGCTACCGTTTTTGAGATATTGCAATAAAAATTTTGAACTTTCAAAAAAACCACTATAAGTATGAAATTTACAAGCCCTCTCCGGAAGTATATCTTTATTTATATCCTTTATTCTCACCTACAGCCAGCTACACCACACCAGATCTTGAAAAGAAGTAGATGAGAGGAGTAGATAATCAAATAATTTTCAGCAGATAGCTTTAAATAAATTTTTCATAATAGATGAATTTACTCTTGAATAGGTTATGTTAAATCATATTGTTTATTTGATTACCAATAAGCACTTAACTCTTCCATTTTAAAAAATAGTCTTTATATATTTCAGCAATAAACCTTAATTTTTTCCCTTTTTTTTATTATCTAAATATAGCAAATATTATTAACTTCACAAATGACAGATAGTTTTAAAATGTCAAATATTATGTAGGATAAGTAATCTGACAATTATATACTCCTGAAACAAAAATTAGCTTTCCATTTACAAACAACTTTAACCTACTCTTCATCAACAATTTTTGGTAAAAGGAACGCATGCATTATATAAAATTCGTGCGTTGTGTCAAAGTAAAACTAAAAAGAGTTTTTTATTATAAAAAAAACATATGTTTAAAATGTATAATATTTCCTTAGCCCTTTTCATTAATAGGGCCTAAATTAACCTAAATTAAAACATACGACGTACAATTTTTATACGGCAGTACGTCAGTATGTCTATCTACATATCCATAAACCGATACGCGCGTACACACAAAAATATTTATTTGAATGTTTTAATTTAGTACAAAAAAATTTTTTAATTTCATATAATAGGCATATTTTGATTTTTTTCAATATAAGATATTTTTTAAAGCATAATCTTAGAAATATTTTTATACATTAGGTCAATTTGTAAATTTTAAAACTCCGAGCTACAGTACATCGCATTACACATATATTAGTTGCTTTCGTGTAAATTCATGTACCCATTTATTTGTAAATTTTTTGACAGAAATTATACGGAGGCGCTTTTATTTAAGTTGAAGATTATTTTTTAGTTTTTTTTTGCTTACAAAAAAAATATTATTTTAAAATACGCTTAATACGCTTTGTCAAATTTTAAAATTTAAAATTCCGAAGAACAGTACATAACATACCTACTTATTTCAAAGTTTTTTGACAGAAACTGAACGCCGTACCCGTTTATTCTGGTTGTTCCCTAAGGAACAAATCATTTTGCTTATTTTCGTTTTTTGTTTCTGCAAACATATTATAGGTATTTCAATTATTTAGATATATAGGTATATTTTAATAAACAAATATTTTACAAAAATATTATTTTAAATTTTTTATTTTTATTTTTCGCTTTGTCAATTTTTAAATCCGAAGTACCAGTACATCACGTATTTCGATTGCTCACTTGCAAATTCATGTACCTAACTATTTATTTCAAAATTTTTCTTGAAGTATACACCGTAAGCGTTGATTTTGATTAGTATAAAAATTGAACATTGTAGAATGTCCTAATTCTAGACTGGACACTTTGACTTCATTTGCTTGAATTTTATTTGATGTGTCAGGCTCAATCATATGTATACTGCATTTTCTTCTAATGATTTTTTTTTTGTATTTTTGATGCGTTATTAAGATATTTTTTTTTTATATTCAAAAATAAATATAAAAATACTAAATTTATCACCAAGCAACATTATTAGATATAAACAAGTAAAGAAACAGTCAGTCGGTGCAACCGACTTAGAAATACCCTACACTTATTTGGTTCAAATTTAAGGACATATCCATAAGTCATTTTAACACCAAAAAAGCTGTTATTAATTTGATCGTAAGACATAGCTAACCAAATTAACTTTATAATACTAAAAACATTTTCTAATTACACTATCTATTAAAAAATATTATAAATTCTTACTAATTTATCTATTTAAAAATATTAAAAAACAAACGAACTTGAAATAAATGAAAATATATTTACTCCAATTAAATTACAAAATGAAAAAATTCTAATTATTAAATTTTGTGATAAAAATATAATCAAAGCATAATATATTTAATAATCCAAATTTTTAAAACATGCAATTATTTTAAATGGTTAGTTTATATACCTAATAGAAAAGCTTATAAACGCAAAATATGCAATAAATGTATTTCTAAAATACAATTACAAATTTACACCTTTTCATATAATTCATTTAAATATAAAAATAAATTTTTGCATAAATGCAGCAAGTACCTTTGAACATAGCTGAACCACTACAATTAAGTCTAGATTTCGGAGACACATAGGACATAAGAAATATATTATTTGGCTTCGAAATTAAACTCGACCACAACCAATTCCCATGGTACTTTCATTACTAGTAACCTACTGTTAAATTTCATCAAAATACCGGCATTATTTTTTGAGTTATGGTGTTTTTAAGATATATGTTTGTTAGTCCTTGAACTTTTCAAGGGTTCCAGGACCCGAAATTATGGTACGATTTCGCCCATATGCAGTCCCGTCATACTTTCAATACTAGTTAACCCTTGTACACAATTGGAACGCTCTATCTTAATTTTAAGTTACTAGTTTTATTAATTTCGATGATAAGCTTTTACATATTGGGGGGTCTAAGAGAGGTTCTGAACCACCACTCCAATTGATCCCAAATTAGGGTGGCACGCAAGAAATAGTAAAGAACACCCTGGGCCAAATTTGAAGCTTCTACATTTGTTTCAAGTTACTATCTTTATTAATTTCGAAAATATGCTTCAAGGTCCTCGGAACTGAGTGGCTGGTCCCCGACCCACTACTCCAATGAGGCCCAAATTTCAAAGACACTTACGAAATAGGAAGGGACACCCTGATACCAAATTTGTAGGTTCTATCTTCATTGGTTTCGGAATTACGCTAGTTTGGCCTAAATTCGATCAAAAAGTTCTAAGTTCCGAACCCATTGTCCAATCCTCACCGTACGTAATCACCGCCGTAGTTTCATTACCAATAACCTACAGCAAAAATTTCATGAAGATAGCCTCGTTAGTTGTTGAGTTATCGTGATTTTTTATATATGTTCGTTAGCCCTGAAACCGATTAAAAGGTCCGGAATCCGAACCGTTGGGCTGATTTCGCCCTTATATAGTCCGCGCTGTACTTATAGTACTAGTTAACCCTTGTACACAATTTGAACGGTCTATCCTAATTTTAAGTAACTATTTTTAGTAATTTCGATTATAAGCCTTTAAAACTTGGGAGGTCTGAGAGGGGTACAGAACCACCACTCCAATTGATCCCAAATTAGGGGAACACGCAAGAGGTAGTAAAGAACACCCTTGTGGCAAATTGGAAGCTTCTACATTTTTTCAAGTTGTTATCTTTATTAATTTTAAAGATAGGCTTTAAGGTCCTCGGAACTGAGTGGCTGGTCCCCGACCCACTACTCCAATGAAGCCCAAATTTCAAAGACACTTACGAAATAGGAAGGGACACCCTGATACCAAATTTGTAGGTTCTATCTTCATTGGTTTCGGAATTATGCTCGTTTGGCCTAAATTCGATCAAAAAGTTCTAGGTTCCGAACCCTTGGTCCAATCCCGACCTTACGCAATTCCCGAAGTAGTTTCATTACTAGTAACCTACAGCACAAATTCGATGAAGATAGCGTCATTAATTGTTGAGTTATCGTGATTTTTTATATTTGTTCGTTAGCCCTGAAACCGATTAAAAGGTCCAGAATCCGAACCCATGGGCCGATTTCGCCCATATGCAATCCCCGCCGTACTTTCAGTCCTAGTAACCTACAGTTAAAAGTTCATCAAGATAGTTCCATTATTTTTTGAGTTATCGTGCCTACGGACGGACGGACGGACGGACGGACATGGCTATATCGACTCAGGCGGTCACGCTGATCACAAATATATATACTTTTCCATATCTAGCTCGCTTCCTTTAGGTGGTTACAAACACCATACCAAAGTTAATATACCCCTTTACCTATTCTATAGGTGTAGGGTAGAAAAAAAAGTGTAACGTTTATTATAATTAAAATTGAACAGAGTTCGTTATAAATGAAAACTACTGTATAAACCAAATGTATTGCTTTCATTTCGAACAGAACTCATTTTTTTTCACCGGAATTTTAGAGAGATAAAGAAAAAAAAACATAAACAAAACAAAAATTTTAAAAAAATTTCAATCTCCTTGTTCATTGCACATTTGAGCAAAACAAAAAAAAAGAAAGGCATAAGTCGGCGTATATAATAGTTTGTTTGAGCCTACAGCCTACAGGGAAGTAGTTTACATAACATAGCAACAACAGGTATTGATAGTTCGATGACCGAAACAGAACAACAATATAAAAGAAGAAAAATAATTATTCTCTGTTCTCTTTTAATTATATTTTTTAAATATACTTGATTTGACATGTTAATGTTACACACATCTCTTCCCTCACAACAGCTCTCCTCTAAGCTCTCAATTTCTTATTATTCTTAAGATTATATTTATTATTGTCTTATCTTCTTATTTATTCTTCTGTGTTCTTCTTATATTTATATTTTTCTTTAATGGCTATACGTCATATATACATCTCTTTACGCACACAAATTTTTAGTGCTTTTTACCTGTTGAGCCTCTTTAATTTAAATATATGCTTGTGCTAAACTTTCAATTAAACTGATTTAACCGTTTAAGCAAATAAAATTAATAAAAAATTTCATGGCGTCGTCGTGCCCAAACTGGTTAATCATAAATTTTCTTTAGCCTCACTTTTGGACTGCAAAACCATCATTTAAAATTGAACACAAATATGATACAAACATTTTTTATACATACCGGTCGAAGTAGTTTAATATATTCAGCAAACTTTATACAACAATTTACGTTAGCTAAGAAAAACATTTGTGCAAAATTCAAGTCAATCGGTCAAAGGGTTTGGGATCAACATAAAAAAAAATTAAAATAATTTAGAAGGCCTCCGTTTCCAAACGGGTTACCTGAACTATTAAAAAATCTAGGCTCTATTTTGGACTGCACTCCGCAAAATTTAGACACAAAACGGAAACGAAAAATGTTGACTTATTAAAACTTCACAAAGGCTATGTCACTCCCGGGCTACCAGACTTGTTCCTGAAAAATTTGCTGGCAATCGAACCATTGGTTTTTACGTGAATTCTAGACAAACAAACAAACAAATTTCCTTTTTATATATTAGATTTTTATACATCAAGCTTATGTTTTTACTAATACAACAATAATTTTTAAATTTTTAATTCATTTAATTAAACTATTTATTTCCTTCTTTTTCCTCTTACTATTTTTAAAACTTTACCTTGACAAACAACCATAACATTTTTGTTTTCAAATTTTTATTTTTATATTCTTTGGTTTATAAATTACTAGCAGATTTACCCGGCTTTACCCGGAAGCTTGCAAAATGTAAAAAAGCAAAATTCATCCAATTTTTTAAAATACTACTTTGCTTATATGTGAAGCCACAAAAAAATAATTGTGGAGTTCCGTTAACCCATTGCGGCCCAACAGCATTTTATAGTTTTTCTCGTTGCTTTGCTATATATTAGAAATGATTTAACCGATTAACTTCAAATTTTGTATACGTGGTCCTCTCTGAAAATGAAGTTCACTTTACTAACACTAACAGACTAATTTTTCTATACATGGTGCTTCTTGACAATTTGGTGCTCCTTGATGATAGAATTAAGGATGGTAGGTTTCCGGCGAATTATGTTAACTGAATTAAAATTACTATAGGTCAAAAGGGAATACTAAATTTGCCATTATGTCTATGTACTATGTCAATAGTAGTTTTCTTGAATTGCCAACGCTTGAATACAATATAGTCGATGGTTTAGAAAAGGTTTAAAAATCTTCTTTTCAACATATATTTTGTTTTGTACTTACCTGAAAGTTGACTACGTTCTTCCTCGTATTTTTATGATTTTGTGAGAGAAATGTAGGCTTCTTTTTTGGAAAAACTGTTTTAAAATACTATGTACGAAATTGAATTTTTTGATTTTTAGATTTTATTTGAAGAAAACTGCAATTTCACACTGAAATGTATTTTTAAAAAACAACAACTGCAAAGTAGATAAAAAACAAAGGCTTACGCAAAAATGTGAAGAAGGAAAATGTTATGTTATTTAATTTTAAGCAAATAAAATTTATAGAAAACTTTATGGCGTCGTTGTGGAAAACGGGTTCATCGAGCTTAACTAAAACTTTTTGCAGCCTCACTTTTAGACTGCAAAATCACCCTGTAAAATTGGACACAAATCGGAAACACAAAATTTTTTGAAAGCCCGCCAGGCCGTAATGGGTTAATTTATTCCAACCAAATTTATACAAGCAAATTCCGGTTGCTAAGAGGATAAAAAAGAGGAGGAAAGAAATATAAATAAGAGGAGGAAAAAAATTTTGTGGTTCCGATTTGTGTTCAATTTTACAAGGTGATTTTGCAGTCGAAAAGAGAGGCTGACACAACTTTGTTGATGTCGGTTAACCCGTTTGGGCACGAGGGCCCAATGAAGCTTTTTCAATGTTTTTGATGTCGAGTCAAAACGGTTTGACCAATTGACTTGAAATTTTGCACAAATGTTCCTCTTAGCGACCGGAATCATATATCACATCGAGTAATCATATATCACGCATCGGGTGTGCAGTTAATTTGAAATGTGCATTCTTTTCTTTTTTTTAAGATATGATAAATAATCATTTTTATATAAGAATGATCATAATTACATACAAAAAATATAAAAGTTATAAAAATTTATTATGCTTTTTATTTTTTAACTTCAATTCTAATTTCATTTTACTTATTTTGCTTAAAACATAACCCTTTAATAAAACTAGAAAAAGTATATACATATATTACATACTTGCGTATGCATATATAGTGAACACAATAACAAAAATATAAAAACTGGTGTTACTTGCCAAATAAATTTATTTTAACTAAATATTAACTTAAATTTAAACTTTTAAATAAATTGTTACTACTCAAAATTTTAAACTTTAATTTCAATTTATTTTAATACTCTTGCAGTAACAAATAAAAACAAAAAAAAAAAAAAAAAATAAATAAAACTAAAACTAAAAAATAATAAAATCCAACATACATTATAATAATAAAATTCAACATAAATTGATGTCCAGTGGCAGCCATTGTCCAGAGATTTTTTTTTTTTCTTTATTTCATCAACTTTGGATGCTGTGTATATAGGTACAACTGTAAACTCACAAATTTTTTATTTTAATATTGATATGTTTTATAAATATTTTAATTTTTGTAACTTTCTTAATTTTTTACGATTATTAATAATTTAACTTCTAAAGTTTTATTTATTTTATTCTAACTTTGATTAATTAAATATATAATTTAACTTTGATTTTTCTATAATAATTAATAATTGGCTAAGAAATACACTATTTGCTTAAACTTTGTTTACATTGTATCAAATTACATTACATTTCTTTTAATACTTTTTTTTTTTTTAATTTTGTTAAAAACATATTTAATTTTTTATTCTATATATTTTATTTTTAATTTGTATTTATAAATTTGTATGTATATTTTATTTTTTACTTAATTTTTGCTTAATTTTTAATTTACATAATTTAAATATTTTTTTTTGTACAATTTGCTTAAAAATTTTTTGTTTACAACTAATTTGTTTATAAGAAAAGATTTTCAAAATTAAAATTAATAATGCATGCTAACTAAACCAACCATCCTTTTCCATCCCATACTCTTTTTTTCAGTAAATATCTCTTCTTTCATTTCACCCTCACTTAAATTAATTAAGCTGTTTACTTTCATTATTATATGTGGGATAAAGAAGCATAATGTTTTGAGAGGGTTTGTGTCCGCACTAATTAGTGGTGAATTTTGCAAACCGTCTCTGGGTACAATAAGGTATTAAAAACTGTTGTATTTGGATTTTCGTTTGTAATGTTCGCCACTATTTTGGTGCTGGCACCATTACTATTACTATTTTTAAATTTTTGTTTTTTTTGATTATATTTTCACTATTTTCATTATGCTTTTAATTACTGTGTATGTGTGATATATGTTTTCTAAATTTTTTTTTATTTTCTTATATTTCAATTTGAAAGTAAATATTTTCAAATTTATTCTTTTTCCCTCCTTTTCCGCTCGCAAGTTGTAGTCAATGGACTCAAATTTTTTATTACAATTTAGTAATATAAGAGGCTTAGCATGCAATTTTCATTCAGTTGAAGCCCAACTTATCTCAGAAAGACCAGCTATACTTGCCTTAAGCGAAACACAAGTTGTAGGCGACGATACTAATTATAATATCAACGGTTAAACACTTGTTCCGCTTTTTATTCCTCATCGAGGAGTCACTTTATATATACTCTAATGTAGCTTTCAACACCCTTCATGATCTTAAGAGCTCCAACCCGATTTTTCATTATCTCTGGGTTAAACTCCGTGTTGAAAATGCTACAATATTTTTCTGTTTTTTATACAGATCTCCCCAAGCCAGTGAGCTGGAAACTGCTGGGGCCATTGAAGAATTATCCGACACTATCAATAAAATTCTGGAAAAGAATCCCGAATGTGAGATAGCTGTCGCGGGTGATTTCAATGTCCAAAACAAAAACTGGCTCCATTTTTCAAGTCACAATAGCCCAGACGGTAAACAGGTTGAACTATTTTCAAACTTATTCCAACTTTCACAACTTGTAAAGAGCCCAACTCGAATTCCGGCCCGAGACAATCAAAACGCACATCTTTTGGACTTGTTCCTGACTTCAAACCCAGAAAAATACAATATTTCTGTTAGCTCACCAATTGGAGGCTCCGACCATTGTCTTGTTAAATCCAGCTTTTCAATGGATTCATCGGCCAACCGAAACCCTATTCCTAAAAGGCTAGTCTGGCACTATAACCTGGCCGACTGGGTAGGTCTGAATAGTTTTTTGTGAGATTTCGATTGGTCAATGTGTTTCCGTCATAGAAACGTTGACTTTGCTGCTGATGCCATTAGTAAAACACTTATGCTAGGTATGAAACTTTTCATTCCTAGCTCTTATAAATCGGTAAAAACCAACTCCAAATCTTGGTTTAATGACATCTGCAGGAAAGCAATTCAAAACAAAGAAGAGCAGTTCAAAATGTTCAAGCAGAATGCGTCTGAGTCTTCATTTGCGAGCTATAAAGTCGCCAGGAACAATTGCAAAAGAATTATCAATCAACAAAAGTTTCTTTACAACCAAAGATTAAAACGTAAAATAATTAATCTACCTCACTGCAATCGTTCTTTTTGGACCTTTGCAAAGAGTGTAAAGAATAACTTTTGCGAATCATCCTTTCCGCCGTGATTGATAACAATAATTCTATCATATCAGATTCAGTTGCTAAAGCCAATTAGTTTGCAAAATCTTTTGCAGCAAATTCTACGCTCCCTCCTACAGTTTAAACTCCACCAGTACTACCCTCTGTTGATCCTACTAAGGTTAAAATTCTTCAAAGGGTGTACTTTAAAACACGTACTATAGTGAAAGTGCTCGAAAATCTGAATGTTAGAAAGTCCACTGGTCCTGATGGAATTCCTGCGATGGTTCTTAAACATATTGCCTCTCCCATTTCGAAACCTCTGCGCAATCTTTTTTCATTATCATTTTCGACTGGTAGATATCCCAGTCAATGGAAAATTGCCCATGTTTCTCCTATCCCCAAAAAAGGTGACAAAAGCGACCCCTCCAATTACCGGCCAATAGCCATTATTTCGGTCATTTCCAAAGTTATGGAAATTCTCGTCAACAAACGGTTGATGAGATATCTTGACTGCAGAGGTATTTTGCATGATAGGCAATATGGCTTTAGAAGCCAAAAATCAACAGATGATCTTTTAATATACCTCAGTGAAAAGCTCAACACCAGTATTCACTATTCCGGTGAATCTTAGGTTGTTGCTCTTGATATCTCAAAGGCCTTTGATCGAGTATGGCATTCTGCTCTTTTGAACAAATGCCGAGCTATTGGTCTTGGTAACCCTTTCTGCAATTGGATTGAGAATTTTCTTTCGAATCGTCGTATTCGTGTCCTTATCGACAGTTTTATGTCTGACACCTTTGAAATTAACGCTGGCGTTCCAAAAGGCTCCGCCTTATCACCAACTCTTTTTTTGATTTTTATCAACGACTTACTCTCCTCTACCCTCAATCCAATCCATAGCTTCGCCGACGACAGCACTCTAGTGGCGTCCTACGATTTCCTTAAAAAATCTAACGTCACACCTATCGCAATCAGCTCGAAAAGAAATATCATGGTTAGTTTACTTAACTATAACTTAGCTAAGATAGCTGATTGGGGTAAAAGTAATAGAGTTGAGTTTAATACCTCAAAAACTCAAAGCTGTCTGATTTCCTGCAAAAGAAATCAGTTCAACCCAATTCTGCGATTCCAAGGAGAAAATATTGAACGATCAGAAAATCTAAGCATTTTAGGGTTGCAGCTAAATCAAAAAATGCTGTGAAATGAGCCTATTTTTGATATAGCTAAGAATGCTGCCACGTGCTTGGGTTTTCTGTCTCGTTGCAAAACATATTTCTCTCCTAAGGATCTGTCTAATATCTATAAAGCCTATATTCGACCTAAAATGGAGTATAACTCTCACATTTGGGCTGGCGCATCCCAAACTTCCTTGAGTTACCTCGACAAAATCCAAAATCGCGCCTTACGCCTTATAGGCGACCCTGTCGAGCAAGTAACACTTACTCCACTTAACTCTCGTCGAAATATTGGAGCGATTTCTCTGTTTTATAGATATCTTGTAGGTAATGACACTTGCTCTATTGAACTAAAATCAATTATGCCTCCTCTTAAACAATTCCAACGTAACACCAGAGGAGCAATAAGTGCTCATTTCTACACTGTGGAAATCCCAAGATGGTTCAAAACTGGTTATGGAAACTCATTTGTTGTGAGGACTGCTAAGATGTGGAACACGCTTCCATCTAATGTGTTCCCCTCTGTTAATAACGTTCCATACTACAACTTGCAAAAATTCAAAACGAATCTTTTTAGATTCATTTCCAACCTACCACCTAATTCCCCTTTAATATCCTATTTTCCTCCCCTTTCCAACTAAACCTACATATATGTATACAGGAATCCGTTCCTAGCGTTTAGTTAGCGTGTAAAAAAAAAAAAAAAAAAAATGGAATATTTAATTCTTTCAAGCTAACAAAGGACAATTAGAATTGTTAATAAAATATTACAAACCATACATAATAGCATTACAAGAAAACAAGAAACAAAAACGAAATTTACGCAACCTAATTAAATAATAATTGCTATTTTACACCAAATTTAAAAAATGCCGTCTGTGGAAGGAAAGGTTTTCTAATCAATAGAGGATTAAACTACAAAAATTAGATATAAACACAAATATGCAAGTAAGTGCTGTAAAAGTGACTACTCCGAATCATTCAGAACCTATGACCATTGTTAATATTTATTGAGAGCATAGTATCAATTACAAAAAAAATTAACTTGAATATTTAGTCACTCAAATTCAAAAACCATTTATGATAGTAGGAGATTTTAATGCGGGAAATATTATATGGGGGGCAAGCTCACAAACAGAAAAGGGTGGGTGATGGTTCTCCAACATTATTCACTTCAATCCTTCACTTGCATTAACCTGACAATATGTCCACCAGATATTGCCACTGGAACACCAATCTAAATCTTATTTCTTTTGTGTACGTGAAATTTTGGATGAATTGGAATAGCGGTTTGCGTACCAACCCCACTACTCATAAGACCTTAGAGCATATATTCGAAATTAATAAAGATAGAAACTTCAAATTTGATACACTACTTCCTATTTTCGTTCTTATTTAGCACTTTTATATTTTTAAAAGGCTAAGAATTTTACTATAAAACATATTATGTATTATATTTTATAAATTAAAAACAAAATACTTTTTTAATAAACGACGAAATTTTTTTAAATTTTCAATGTATATCATATCTATATTTTATAGAATGATTACCATAGCTAATATGTAATTAAGAAATTGTGTACGATACTTAAGTTGTAAAATTTATTTTTATATTTAAATGAATTGTATGAAACTTCTAAATTTGTCATTGTATTTTAAAAATACATTTATTGCATATTTTGATTATTAAATTTTGTGATAAAAAGCCAATGAAAGCATTAATGGTTTTAATTAACATTAAAATCCATCAAATTATATAAACTTTTATATTTATATTATTACAAATTAATATTTCTTTCGAATAACTTTTAGTTTAATTAAATAAAACAAGTAAAATAATTAAAAAATAAGTAAATTAAGAGAAAAATTTAAAAATTATTTAAAATTGAAATAATTAATCAAGGGTATTAAATCATTCAACAATAAATGCACTATAGCTAAAAATCCTGAAAAGGAGTAATTGCTGCATGTATGTAAAATTTTATTGAATTTGACAAAAAGTTTTAAATATGTAATTTTGTAATTGCATTTTACGAATCCATTTATTTTAAGTTTATTTGTTGTTTAATATTTTTAAATAGATAAATTAGAAAGTATTTTTAATATATTTGAATTGATAAAATAATTATTAAAAGTTTTTAGTATTATAAAGTTAATTTCTGTAGCGATGTCTTACGATAAAACTAATAAAAGCTTTTATGGTTTTAAAATGACTTATGGACTTCCCATTCAATTTGAAGGTGTAGGCTATTTTTAATTCGGTTGCACCGACTGACTGTTTCTTTACTTTTTTTTTTGCAATTTTTGCAGGCGGAAACTTTGCTGTACTATGTTTTGTTGAATTGTTATCTTTAATTATTGATTCAATAATATTTAATCATTTATAACTTTCGTTTAAACTAAATTTTTTCCTCATGGAAATTTTTAAATGTACTGTTAAGTCGTTCTACAATTGATGCTTTTAATTAACTAGGTGTATGATAATGATTAATTGATTTTTCTTAAATTAATTTTCTAATTGTGAATAACAAAGTGCTTGACCTTGATCAGGTTAAAAATATTGTTAGGTATAACTTTAATAATTAATATTAAAGCCATTAAAACATTTTCAGATTTTGTTGTTTTATAGGTTGAGCATAGGCGTATTTGGAAAAAGTATCAATAACCGTAAGCATGTACTTATAGTCATTATTGAACTTTGCATAAGGTATCACAATTTGCCATGTGCCATTTAAACCTTTTTGTTTGAATTTTCTTCTAAGAAATTTACGTTTTGCCTGCCTACAAATTTCAACTACCATTTGGGATTTTGACAATATACTTAAAAAAAAAAATTATGTCAACTAGTTTAATTTTATTTTAATAATTAAAAACTATAAAGGTATTGACATAATAATTATTACAACTAAAATGATATATTCAAATTTAATTCATTTCCATTCTGGCTTTCATTTAACAACAACATCGCGAAATAATTGCCTATTCAACAAAATTTCCGTTCGAAGGAACTATCGAGTAAATACACGAAGTCAGATTCAAGATGACAAAATTACATCCACTGTGGATGATAAGGAATTAACAGAAACTGAAGAATTTTTGTCATCGCTCCATTTAGTTGGATTGAGAGAGGATGATGAAGAGTTAGAGGAAAAAGAGTTTACTCAAGAAAATCTGTTTTCCCAAGTTTCGGAGATAAAAAATCATCAAGACGATATTGATTACATTGATATTTTTATATACATTGGTATATAAATTTCTTTCTATAACCTTAATAATACTTTTTGTTCATCTCATAATTTCAGATATGTAACAAAACATTCTTTTACACTTAATTCGCCCTTTTACAAATACGATGGTTTCGCAGTCGCAGAAATTTTTAATGTTGGACTTTTATTGAGGGAATATGTATAGCTTAGTAATAAATTATAACATGACCTAATGCCTCCATTCCTATAATTTTACTAATTTGTTTATAGTGTTTTGATACTTATTGAACAAATCTGTAACGAGTTGTATTTTCCAAAAAGATTTGGAAAGGTATTCAGAATCAATTTGTCATTTTCTGCATTATTACCTATATTAAATTTTTTTAAGAAGGTATTCATACTACAACCACCACAAATTAAATATAACCACGATACTATAACCGCCACATCTATACCATGAATATACACAGCAATACTGTTCATCGACATCTGAATAGTTGTTTGTAATTATTTTTCGTTAAAAACTATAAATTGGTTTTTGAAAAAACTTATAATTTCTAATTTATCTGGTTTTCTGCCAATAGTCTAGATCTTTTTCTTTATCTATGTTTACAATTAAAAGGCTTGGTTTTTAATGGTTTAAGGTAATTGATCTAAAGCAAAAATAGTTTTAAAAATTTTACTCGTTTGTTTGTTACATCACAGCACGTTATTTACCACTATAGTGCTCATCAGTCAAATTGACTCAAGTCATTTTATCATCTACTCTATGGTTTACATCCAAATTTAATTTAAGCTTTTCATTTGTTTTAATACAGTTTATACATTTCCACTCCGTTTCTTTGCAATCTATCATCAGATGTTCACCTCTGCATATTTACAAATTTGGGTTTCAGCTGAACACTGGCTTTTTTTATGATTATATGCATAGCGCTTATGGCATTTTCTAACGTCAAAGCTTTCATATACCTTGCATTTATTCCATCCCTCTCTAATTATAGCTTCACTTAATATAGTTTTGTAATCTTCAAAATTAATTTCAACTAGGTATCACATTATATGAATAATTACTTCTATCTGTTTTATAACCCCTTATATATTTGACCTCATCTTTATAAATAAAATTATTTTGGGCTAACAACTTTATTTTTATGTCTTCTCCACAATATTTTTGAGATATTCCTACTATTAGTATTTTTGGATTTTTATTAACTGGTATTGCAACTTCATACTTATCTTGTAATTTTTCTTCATTTTGGGTTTTGATACTTTGCACTGACTCGCTATTTTCACAAAAAACTGCTATCGCCTCATCTCCTATATTTGAAATACCATTTATGAATAATTTAGTGTTCAGTGGGTCAATTTGATATCTCAAATCTTCTCTTGTGCAGACAGCTGTTTGTTTTTGTTTTGGTTTAACTAACACAACTGGATCTTGCTTGACGATTTCAGCATATGATTGATTTTTAGAAAATATTTTAGTTTTATTTAAAGTAATTTCTTTGCTAATTTTTTCATTATCAGCTTTTAGGTTTTCCGATAGATCCACCTATTTTTTTGAGTTCCAAAACACTTTTTTCACAAGAATCTTGGGCAGTTTTCATAGATTTTAACCTTTCAATGTATCTAGTCTCAATAGCAACAAGTAAGTTTTTGATTTCATTCTCATTTCTGGCTATAGACTCCTCAAATTTATTCTTACACTCTTCTAATTGAATTCTATTTCTATTAACAGACTCATCAACACTTCCCAAGACTAAGTCCACGTTATGGATATATATAATGTAATCCTAACAAATACAGTTTATTTTAGTATTTGTGACCAACAAATTACTGCTAGACTGATCAATTCCCGAACATTTTAAAGCCGAATAATAAACTTTGCCGTAAACTCCGGAGCAGCTAATTTCTAATTCTCCTTGAATTACACTTCTGTACTGTTCACACTTTTTCTTAATAATTTATCATTAATTTAGTGTTTTTGGTGTTAATTAGTGTTTTTTAATTTTTTCAAAGCCAAAAAAAATAATTAATGCGTTCAATGTGTGATTGCAAATGTAAATGTTCAATGTTCGATTATATTGATGATTGCAATTTGTTATAATTGTATAATTGTAATGTATATAATGCAACAGATATGTAATTGAAATAGAATATAGAGGCAAATATAAAAAAAATTAATATGAATCTATTTTTTTTTTATTTTTGTTAAAATTGTTATAGGAAAGCAGGTATGCTGTTCAGAAAAATTTTAAAGTAATAAGAAGATTAAGTTTTTAGTTTCTCACTAATCATATTGGTAACGCGTTCGAAAGTAAATTTTTAAAAACAAGAATTTTGATTTTTTTAGCAATATTTATACAAAACGTAATTTAAATATTTGTCGAAGTATTAAAAATTTTTCTAAAGTAACTCGGTATTACAAAGTACTTCAAAATGACAGTATTAGGTATCTAATGCTAAAAGTGATAAAATGCAGCATTCATTTACATATAAATATACCTGTAATAACTTAGAATAATTAGAATAAAGTAGATTCTAAACAAATCAACTTGTTTTTATTTACTTTTATTTTTATGAATCAAGCCTTTTTCTTCCGATCTACCCAAGATGAGGCTGCCTTGAACACAATAAAGTAAATAATAAAGTACAAGTAGATAAACTTGTAAACAATGTAAAAAAATACATTTAAACTAAATCTAGATGCAACACTATTTTATTTTTAAATCTCAAGTTTTAAAATATTATTTGCATTTAGTACGTTAACTTTAAAGTTAACTAGAACTAAACAAAAAAAAAACAGGTAAAGAAACATTAAGTCGGTAACGACTTAGAAATACCCTAGGCGTTAGCTGGTTCAAATTTAATTAAAAGTCCACAAGTTATTTTAAAATCATAAAAGCTTTTGTTAGTTTAATCGTATATAAAAATATAAACAAATAATTTAATTGAATAATATAACTCACATATTTAGAATACCATATAAGTCAAATACAAAATATTATAATATGAACAAGAAATACAAAAAATAGAATTGTAAGTATTGAAAATCTAAGACATTTCTACATGTTATAAGGTCTAGTACTATTTCATGTTTAAATTGTATGTGGAATTCAATAAGACTATTAACACGAGTATAATATGACCTCCTGTTCCAACATGTACATATAGTATAGACAAGCTTATTAGCCTAACAGTCGAACAGTTAGCGCTTAAAAAAAATAAAAAAAAATATTATAGGTAGCAATAATTTATAATTTTATAATTTAAACCAATATCCTACATCTGATTTCCATAAAGACCCTAGCCTTATCCGTTTAATATTTTATTATAAATCTTTAGAAGCTACCAAATTTTATTTTTACAATGCAATCTACAATATGATAAACAAATACAGTTTTCAAGTTTAATACTTAAATTTTATCTCAATTTTACTTTTAATTAGTTTTATTTCACTAAGCCGAATTTTCTAGTTAATTTTATTGTTTAATTTTTATTCCAATTTTATTTTCTTTTTTCAATAATAATTTTAGTTTTAATTAATATTTTTAATATTAATTTCAGTTTTATTTTAATTTTAACTCTATTCAACTTTTGATATTGATTCAATCCAATTTTCGGTTTACATTTACGTAACACTTAATTACCAAAGCTATGTATCCGTTGTAATATATTCTGTTATTATGACCTACACCTATGAAATAGGAAAAGGGTATATTAACTTCGGCATGGTGTTTGTAACTGTAATTGTAACCACTAAATGAAACGAGCTAGATATGGAAAAATATATATATTTATGATCAGCGTGGCCTGCTGAGTCGATATAGCTACGCCCGTCCATCCGTGGGCACGATAACTCAAAAATTAATGGAGCTATCTGGATGAAATCTTAACTGTAAGTTACTAGGACTTAAAGTACGGCGGGGATTGCATATGGCCGAAATCGGCTCATGGGTTCGGATTCTGGACCTTTTAATCGTTGTAAGGACTAACGAACATATAGAAAAACAAGTAAGGAAAAAAATCAAGGGTTTTTAAAAAGCACATTTTCAAAATTATATACTGTTTCTTACTGAATATTTCATCATTTATTTTTATAAAAATATATATAAAAATAAATGATAATATTAATTTAGTTATTTCATTAATTTATTAATTGTATGACTAATAGGGAAATACTTAGAATATAACTCCAATGCACTCAAGGAAACCTGTTAATAAGTGCGGAAAATAATGTTGCAGCTTCAATGTTGACGTTTAATTTGTTTAAATTGCAATAAAAAAATTGAAAGAAGTGCCGTTAAAATTAATTGCATTCAATGCAAGAAAATATTCCAATGCCAACATGATCTGTAATTCTTAAAAACAACTGGCAATAAGTACAAATGTTTTAATTGCATCAAGAGGAAATCAATACCATAGTAAAATTTTAAAGAAGTAATAGTACCAATATCACCATCAACATCAAATCAAATATTAAAGAATGAGAATATTACAGCTAGGAATAAGAGTGAAGCAATTAACAAAATAAAAACAACATCAACTGTTCCGCAACAAGAATTATAATGGAATTATAACGGATGGTAGTACACATACACCCACTATTTCAAATAATATTCCTAATTCAACTATTTGGTGGATTAAGCAACGTAAAAAATGATAATGCTACTGTTAAATTGAAAAAAATTATGAGTGAATGTTTGAATATTAATTTATCTGAAAATCAAATTACAAGATGCTATGTTAAGAAAGCAGACAGATCGAAAGAAATGGGAGAGAATGATAATAAAAATATAATGTACGTGCATTTCAACAGTTTTGATACAAAAATGAATATATTGAAAGCGAAAAAATCTGCAAAGCAAAAATTTAATACTGCAACAATAGGGGAAGGAGGCAGCAGTAATATTTTTAACAGCAATAGTTTAACTAGTTATACTAAAGCTTTATGGTTGCAAACAAAAAAGGTAAAAAATGAAAAGGGTTATATATTTTTGTAGTTAAAAAATTCAAATTTGGCAATAAAAGAATGTAAGCAGTGGAATCATAATTCTGAGATCATTCGAAGATTGAAATTTAATTACTTAATATAAAATAAATTGAAACATATATTTCAAAATAAATGATTACCAATAATAATAATATTATATTTATTGATGATGTAATTATTGATGTATAAATAATGATTCCACTGCTAATTTCGTATCAAATAATACTTTACATTTAAAAAGTAACACAATTGAGAATTGCAGTAGAAATATTTTTGGTAGTACAACAGAATATTAGAAGTTTAAGACAAAATTTTGATTTGTTTGTGTCTCATATTGAAACGTTTAGTACAGTACCAGATTTAGTTTTTGTATGGGAGATTTGAATTTTTAATTCGGAAGTTAATCATTACAATCTACCGGGTTATAACTTTCATGCAGCTACTAACAAAACTATGCTGCAGGTGGTGTGGGAGTTTTTGTAAATAGCTGTTTTAATTACAAAACTTTGAAGTATGTATAGCTTAAGCTTTTGTGATGTAATAAAAGTTTACTGTAGTAACAATAATGAACATTTCGTGTTCATATGTATTTGCAGTTTGTTCCATAACCTATCAATTTTTATCAATGAAATAAACAGTTTACTTTTAAAAGAAAAATCTAAAAATTTAATAGTACTAGGTGATTTGAATTTGGATATTTTAAATTCACATGACTATACTGATAATTATTTAACAGTGATGGTAAGTCATGGGTTAGATTCTTATCTAAATGAATCGACTAGGCTAGTTTCAGGAACATGTATAGACCATATCTTCTGCCGTCTTAATAATTTAAAGAATTCGTTTTATACAATTAATCATGATATGAATATCACAGATCACTGTATGACTGAAATATTATTAAAAAATGTTGAGTGTACTAAAGTCAAAAAGTATTTTGAATTACCTTTTAGAACTAAAATTAACTATGTGAATATGAATGCTAAATTACTGCTTGAAAATTGGGATTTATTCCGAAAATTCTTTAGATAGCGCTTATGATAAATTCTTTAATATACTACCTAATCATATTAATTAATGCATCTTAGTAAGTGAACCTAAAATAATTAAAAAACCATTAAAAATTTGGATAAATGATACATTAGTTGCCAAGGTACAAATGAAAAACAAATTAAGAAAAAAATATTATAATCACCCAAACAATTTTAGACTTATTATGAAATATTTTCAAAACTATTAAGTAAAGAAATTTCTGCAGCTCGTGAAAACAAAACAAACAGTATTAGACTTAAAAGACACTATGAAATATTTTCAAAAAAACTAAATAAAGAAATTTCTGTAGCTCGTGAAAACTTTTTTAAAAATGAATTTATTAAATGCAATGGTAACATAAAAACAAAATGGGAAGTAGTTAATAGTTTAATAAGAAATACACCGCATGACGATATTGTAATTTCTATGAACGATAATTCTATAACATCTGACAATGCAATTATTGCTGAGAAATTAAATGATTATTTTCAATCACTGAAAATACTATTCCGTGTGAAAGTTTACTTTGCTGTAACAATTGTGACTTAGATCTTGTCAATGATAATTTAATGAGAAACAGCTTTTCATTTTAGACATGCTCGGCATGGGAGCTAGTAAAAATAATTAAATTACTTAATAACTTCATTTTAAATATTTATGTGACGTTATGGAATGTAGACGTGCTAAAAATTAATGGAAAAACTGAAATTAATAAATTTTATTTTTTTATTAAACTTAAATTGCGTAATTTTTTTATTACCGCTTGAAATTGAAATTTGATCACTTCATTATTTAAAGTGATCGAGCAGTTGTTCTTACAACCATAAGCTTGTGATAGCAATGGATTGTACTAAATGTAAGCTGAAAATTAGAGGTGAAACAGATGTAAGGTGTGCTGGGGTATGTAACAAGATATACCACAGTCAAATTAAATGCTCGGGACTAGATCCGTCTCCAATTGGAGTACTAAATGTGAATCCCAATATCAAATTTATATGTGATGAATGTGTTTTATACATCCAAAATGTTGATATGGTGGTTCAAAACATAGATTGCTCAGTCAAAAAAAATAGTGATTATTTAAAAGAATATAAGGCTGAATTTGAATGTGCTTTGAAGAAAAGAATTTGAATGTGCTTTTTTTTTAATTAAATATTCAACGCGATCGGACGTGTTTTTAATCGCGGAACAATTAAAAAACAAAAAAAAAAATCATCATATTGTGAATTATTTTATTCAGTTGTTCCTATAACGTATAGGCATGGCTGAATGTCGGAAATGTCGCTCAAAAATTAGAGGAGAAACGGGTATTCGATGTGTTGGCGTGTGCGGGAAAATATTTCACAGTGCGTCAAAATGCTCGGGGCTCGATCAGGCGGCAAATAATTTATTAGACTCAAATAAGAACATTAAATTTATCTGTGATGACTGCATTTTATATATACATAATGTAGACATGGTTATTCAAAATATTGAATGTGAAGTGAAAAAAAGTAACGACTACTTGAATGAATATAAACAAGAATTTGCAAATGCACTAAAAAAAAATGAATTAGAAACAATGCAATTACTAAAAGCTATTGAAGATAGATATATTGAGCGTTTAGAAAATATAAAAAGTGTGCAACAAAAAGAATTCGAAAAATTTTCTAAAACTAGTGAATTATTCAAAACGAAAAGTGAAAAACTAAATGTAGCTATGAATAATACATTAGTAAAAAGCAATGAACTAAGTGATCAAATTACAAACTTAAGTGAAAAAGAAATTAAACAAAATATAGGTCAAAATTCGTTGTTCTCTGATATTGTGAAACAAAATGCATGTGTAAGCAAAAATACTGTACGTGAAAAGAAAGAAAAAATACCTTTGGTCATTAAACCTAAAAGTAAGCAAAAATGCAATATAACTAGGATGGAATTAAATAAGAAGGTAGATCCAAAAAATTTTAAAATTAAAAATATTGAAAATCGTAAAAATGGAGTTATTATTGTGGAAGCTGACAATAACCAGGAAAGAGAAAAAATAAAGTCTGCTATTGAAGATAATTTAGAAGAGAATTATGAAGTTATAATTCCTTCGGAGCTTAAACCAAGAATAGAAATAGTGCATATGACATCTAATTATTCAGAGGATGAACTGTTAAGCAAACTTAAGTGTCAAAATCAACACTTAGAAGAGAGTGAGATGAAATTAATAAAAACGTATGAGATAAATAAATATAAGGAGCAAAAATATTTCAATGTAATTATTGAAATTGATAAGGAGTCTTTTGAGAGAGTTATAAAAAATGAAAAAGTTTCAATTGGTTGGGAACGTTGTAAAGTATTTGATGCCTTGAGAGTGCTTCGATGCTTTAAATGCAAAGGGTTCAATCATAAAGCTGCTGACTGCAAAAATGAGGAAACATGCTCTAATTGCCTCCAAAAACATAAAAATAGTGAGTGTAAGAAGGAGAAAGTAGTAAAATGTATTAACTGCATCGTAGCAAACGAAAAGCTTAAACTTAACCTTGACGAGTGCCATGATACATTAAGCAAACTTTGTCCGGTTTATCTAAGAAAACTGGACGTGCTTAAGAACAAAATCGGTTATTAGCAATTACAGCTACATATTAACGAAATAAACAAAAAAGCTATGTCTAACTTGAATGAAATTGCAGAAGATCAGTTGGGAGTTACCGAAACAAAAACATCATCGAATTCAGGAAATGAAGTTTCAACATCGATAAATTTAAAAAACGTAACATCATCATCAAATTTTAGTAACAAAAAAGTAGTAAAAAAAGATGTCCCTTCAACAAATCCAATAATTAAAACCAACAGTATATTAAATAAATATCTATCAAAAATATGGAGTAAAAAGCAAAAATCGGTAAATAAAAATAACAATCATAATAGTAACAATATTAATAATAATGATAATAATAATAATAATAATAATAATAATAATAATAATAATAATAATAATAATAATAATAATAATAATAATAATAATAATAATAATAATAATAATAATAATAATAATAATAATAATAATAATAATAATAATAATAATAATAATAATAATAATATTAATAATAATAATAATAATAATAATAATATTAATAATAATAATAATAATAATAATATTAATAATAATAATAAAAATAATAATAATAATAATAATACGAATAATATTAACAAAACCAATATTGTTAAAGATTCTCCAAGTTGCAATTATACAAATTGGGTTAAAGGTGAAACACTGAAACCTCAAATCAAAGAATCTGCAAACAAAATTGTTACATTCCATCCACCGATTGTAAGACTAACTCGTAAAGCAGTATTAGAAGGTGACAGTATTTATGTGCTCTCACGACTAAGAGACCACAGAATTTACAATAATGTTAGACTTTTTTTATCATATTTTTACTACCAAAGTGATATATGTTATGATGGCATAACACAAACGAGCCTTAAAGTCTTAATAAATCAAGATGGCTTACCAACAAATTATAAAGAACTTTGTAAAATATATTATGAATACCATGATAGAGTAGGAATATTCAAAGAAGATGTAAACAAAGATTTAAATTCATACAGAATACATATTGATAATAAATATAGAGATTACCTTCAAAAAGTTAGAGAAAATTGGAATAATTATATGAACCCTATTTCTGAATGATGGAGACCTACAATAACCTAAAAAAAATTAAATCAATAAATATTCTGTATGTGAATATTAGACGTATGAGAAATAAATTAGACGATCTAATCTTATTGATTAAAACGCACTCTCCAAAAATTGTTATTCTAAATGAAACATGGATTTATTCATCTGAAATTCCATTTATGCAAATTCCTGAATTTTCAGCCATTCATTCATGTAGAGATAATAATCGGGGAGGTGGTACCGCAATTTATATAAAAAACGGAATTTCTTTTACAACTCTTTCTCTACCTAATTCAATTAATGATAAACTAAATACAATCGGAATACAAATACTCAATTGTCAACCCAACATGAAGATCTTCACAATGTATAATGCTCCGGACAATGACAAAAATGATTATATAAACGCACTGGGTATTCTTCTTAAAACATTTAATAAGAACTGCATCATAGTAGGTGACACAAACATTGATTTACTCCAAAGTAATGAAATCACGAGTACTTATGCTAACATAATTGATTCATACAACTTCAATATTCTCAATGTTACGACTACTTGCGGAATTACTCGTCAAGCCGTCAATTGCAGCTGCCAAATCGATTGTAATCATGGAAGTATTCTGCATCATGTTATTGCAAACTTTAAAACCTTTAAAGCATTGATCAAATCATATGATAATCCCATTAGTGACCACAAAGTTTTGGATATTAATATTGAAAAATGCGACATTATACTTGAACCAATGACACGAGTCACTATTGAAAAAACGAACTGGAATGTATTTCAGAATCTAGTTGCGCAAAGAGTTGAAACGTGTAATTCATACGACAAGCTCACGGAGTGTTTAAAAGAAAGTAAAGCTCTGGCATCATCATTAAGAATAGTTAGAAGAAGAAATCAAAACCTCTGGGTTACACCATTTATACTTAGCGTAATCAAAAAGAGAAATAAACTATACTCTAAACTTCGCAAAAACAAAGACAACTCTGAACTACAAGATAGGTATAGAAGAATCAAAAATTATGTTCAAAAATTAATAAAAAAAGCAAAAGAAGATTACTTTAACAACCAAATGAGTGAAAGTACCAACCCTCAACAGATGTGGAAAGTAATCAATAAGCATTTAAATCAAAATAGCTCAAAAGAAAATTCAACAATTCGCTTAAATAAGAATAATGGTGAAATCTCTACATCTGAGCTAGAGGCAGCAAACATTCTCAAGAATCATTTTGCTACCATTGGAAGCACATTAGATAAAAACTTCACCAACCAAACAGTTAATGAAATAAGTACACAGCATTGCATAAATCAGAACTCAATATATTTGATTCCAACAGACAATAATGAATTAAAACATATCATAAACTCTTTTAAAACTAATTCATCTCCTGGACCTGATGGTATTTCAATAAAACACATTAAATCAGTCGAGCAAATAATATCAAACAAACTTGTTAATATAATAAATGAAGTTTTATCTACTGGTGTTTTTCCTGATATGGCTAAAGAATGTACTATCACTCCAATTTTTAAATCAGGGGATAAAATGGACTGTAATAATAATAGACCGATAACCTTAACAAACTGTCTATCAAAAATTATTGAAAAAGTTATTAAACGTCGTTTAATTACGTTTTTTACTAATTCAAAACTAATTGATGACCACCAATTTGGTTTTTTAAATGGAAGCAGTACTGAATCAGCAGCACTCGAAGTTGTGAACTTCATTAATACAGCATTGGACAAAAATAATTATGCAGTAGCTATTCTATTAGACTTAAAAAAAGCTTTCGATACGGTAAATCATGATATACTTCTAAATAGTCTTGATAAAATGGGTATTCGAGGAGTTGCAGCCAATCTATTCCATTCCTACTTAAAATTTCGTAAAATCAAAACTAAAATAAACGAACTTATTAGTGAAGAAGCAAATCTTGAAGTTGGAGTTCCTCAAGGCACAGTTCTTGGTCCTATTCTTTATTTAGCTTATGTGAATAGCTTTAACAAAATTGGGCTAAGTGGACATTATTCAATGTTTGCGGATGATACCATAATTTTATATAAAGGCAAAAGCAGTAATCTACTAGAAGAATATATTAATTTGGATTTAAATAAAGTTAGTGAGTGGCTAGACCAAAATAGACTAACGATTAACGTAACTAAAACTGATCTCATAATTTTTAAGCAAAAAAATAAAGAAAACATTAACCTATCAATTTCTATTAATCAACAACAAATAAAAAGAGTTAAATCTTCTAAATATTTAGGATTAGTTATTGATGAAGACCTATCTTGGAAAATACACATTGAAAAATTAAAAAAAACAATAATGTCAATAGTAGGTGCCATTGGAAGATGTCCTAAATTAAGCGAACAAGTTGCAAAATTAGTCTTTTACTCTCACATTCAGTCTAAAATACGGTACTTAATTCCAGTTTGGAGCCAGGGTTGCAAATACATTACCAATTCAATAAGCATCCTTATCAACAGAGCTATAAAAATTTTATACAGATTACCATATGATTATCCGACTACTCAATTGTATTATACTTGTAACTTGCCTTCTGTTGAACAAACAATATTTTTAGAAAACTGTAAGTTAATTTACAAATTATCAATTAACCTAATGAAAAGCAACCTAAAACTACAAACAAATGCTTCAGTTCATAATTACAACACAAGAAATGCACAACATTACCGACTAGCAGCACCCAGAACCGAAAGAGGTAAAAGAGACGTTATGTTTAATGGTATAAAAATTTTCAATAGCCTTCCTAACAATATAAAATACGCTCCTAATTTAAGATTATTCAATAAAAGATTGAAAGCTGTATTGCCAAAAAATAATAACTAAAAAACCATCGAAGGAAGATACTTAGAGAGATTAAAGCAAATAAAAAAAGGACACAAAAGCAAAATTGAAAAAATGTGTCAACTTACGGAAACTTTCAAATCGGATAGTGCAAATATGTATGCCAATCTTAAAGATACTATATCTAAGAACAATGAACTGTGTAGTGAATTAAAAATTTTAAACAATGAAAATAAAAAAAATATAAATATAGATCAAAATATTTCATTTGCTGATATTTTAAAAAGTGCTAGTGTAAGCAAAAAAAATTTGCCACCAATAAAAACAGGTGTACCACTGGTTATTAAACCGAAACAAAAACAAAAATGCCAATTAACTAAAAAGGATTTAAGTAAACAAGTGGATCCAATAAATCTCAAGATAAAAAATGTGGTAAATAGGAAAAATGGAATGGTGCTTATTGAAATTGAAACAAAAGAAGAACGGGGAAAAATAATAAATAAACTTGAAAATAAGATGGAAGATTATGAAATTAAGATGCCAGCTGAAATAAAAACAAAAATTGAAGTTGTACATATGGGTGTTAAATATACTGAAGAAGACTTAATTAACAAACTTAAGGCACAGAACGCTAATTTAGAGCACAGTTCTATGAAAGTGGTGAAAATATATCAAGCAAAAAATTTGGAAAGTGCTAAATATAATGCTATAATAGAAATTGATAAAGAATCTTTCCGAAAAGCGATTGAAAATGAAAAGGTATCAATATCAGGTATCAGTTTTCGATGCTTTGAGCTTTGTAATCACAAAGCTGTAAATTGTACCAAAGAGGAAACATGTAGCAAATGCCATCAAAATCACAAAAGTAAAGATTCTAAAAAAGAAGAAGTTAACAAATGTATTAATTGTTTAAAAGTTAATGAAACACTTAAGCTTGGTTTAAACGTTGATCACAAGACTTTCAGTGTAACGTGTCCAGTTTACCAGAGAAAGTTAAGCAATCTAAAACAAAAAACTGGATATTAGCAATCAATGATAGTTGAGAAAGAAAACAAAATCTCAATTGCTTTGGATATTAGTAGTGAACATACTAATACTAATGATAATAATATTAATGTCAATACTAATAATAATAATAATTATAATAATAATACTAATAATATTAATAATAAAAATAAAAATAATTATATTAATTATTATTATAATTATATTATTATAATAATAAGATTAATAATAATAATAATAAAAATAAAAATTATAATAATAATAATAATAACATTAATAATAATAATAATAATAATAATAACATTAATAATAATAATAATATTAATAATAATAATAACAATAATAATAATAATAATTATAGCAATAATAATAATAATAATGATAATAATAATGATAATAATAATAATAATAATAATAATAATATGGAAAATAAATTGGATATTGTAAGAAAAATTATAACAAAAACGGAAGAATCCAATAAAAAATCTGGTCAAAGTCAAAAAAGCAGTGTATTACTTAAACTATTACCCTTCAAAAAGATAATTAATGCAAACAAGAAAACTTGCACAATTCAAGTTAACAAGAACAGTAATAATAATATATGTTTCTCTGACAAAGATTCCAAGGACATCGTGGCAACAGATTCCAACAATAATCTTCATCAGAGCGAAAATATTAATGATAGTCAAAATAAACATAATAATATTGCTAATAATAATATTACTCCTATGAATAAAGATATGCCTAAAGATGAAAGACAACTTGTAGTGCCAACAACTAAATATGCTAACTGGATAAAGGGTGAAACGATAAACGTAGGCAGTAGTGAGATTGCAAAGTCAAATAACAAAAGCTTTATTAATCCACTAGCTCCAACGATTGTCAGATTAACTAGAAATGCGATTATATCTGGTGAATATATTTATGCTATTTCTCGGCTTAGAGAACACAGAATATACAACAATGTTAGATTATTTTTGTCGTATTTTCATGATCATGGTGATATCTGTTATGAGGGAATGACGCAAACTAGTCTAAAAGTACTTATACACTAAGAAGGTTTGCCAAATAACCATCAAGAGCTCTCTAACCTATACATTAATTATCTTGAAACTACAGGAATATCAAGAAAGGAAGTGCTACAAGATCTAGCTCATTTTAGGAGACATGTAGAAAATAAATACAGAGAGAATGTGCAGAGATATAGAGAATCATGGCAAAATTATTTGATTGGAAGACCATGATGATGGACAAACTATTGAATTTGAAAAAGGTGCATTTTAATGCTAGAAGTTTGAGGAAAAATCTAATCAAAATTGAAACATTTATAAAAATTAAAAATGATGTTGATATTATCATGGTTGGAGAAACTTGGATTTATTCAGAAGAAGAAAAATACTTTAATATTCCTGGGTATACAGCATCCTTTATCTCTAATAATTTAAGCAGAGGAGGTGGCTGCGCAATATATGTAAAGCAAGGTATTATTCACAAAGTTTTGGAAGAATCTATTACGTTCAATACTATTGTAATTTCTTTAGAAGATGCCAAACCTACCATTAATATTGCCGTATGTTACAAAAGCCCATCTGAAAACAATAAGGCATTTATAGAACATCTAGATCAGCTGTTCAATAAGTACAAAAATATAATTATGGTTGGTGATACTAACATCGATTTGCTCTCTGAAACGGACGCAAGCAGAATGTATATGGATATGCTAGATGTTAACTCTGTTAACATAAATAACATGAATGAAGCTACTAGAATTACATTAAACTCAGCGACTCTGTTAGATCATGTTCTTTCAGATCTTAAGACGAATCGATTTAATTTTAATATCACTTTGCATGATATTCCTATCCTAGGTCATAAAGCAGTATGTGTTGAAATTAAATCAGTTCTCAGAAAACTTGAAACGATGGTGTATAATCAAATAATTGGTACTAACTATGCTAAATATTCATATCTGTTGGAATATCACTTACGTATACATACTTGTCAAAATATTGATGAATTGATTGAAGCTATAAAATATTGCAAGGACACTAGTACAAGTGTTAAATATATGAGAAATAAAAAAAATAATTCGTGGATGTCCAGAGAAATTTTAAAACTAATTGAACACAGAAATAAATTGTATAAGTATCATAAAAAATACCCTAATATTGCGGAGCATAAAATAAAATATAATGAATTAAAAAACAAGGTTAATGTAGAGATAAAGAAAGCAAAGCAAAATTATTTTAATAGAAAATTACAAGAAGCTGGTTCAAATACTAAAAAGATATGGAATGTTCTGAACTCTCAGATAGCAAACCAAAAAGCAGATAGTAACAATATTATAAAGGAAATAAGACACAATGATAAAATTTTAAATATTAGCAAAGACATAGCCAACGGCTTTAATGAACATTTTAGTAATGTTGGAAGAGAGTTAGCTGATAAAATACAAAATAAAGAAGCAAATATAATAAAAAATAGAATAAATGATAGTTCCATGTTCTTGGTACCTACTAATGAAATAGAAGTGCTTAATGTTATTATGAATCTAAAAGATAATTCACCTGACTCAGAAAATATAGCAGCAAAAGACCTAAAAGCGGTAGCTGAGATAATATCTCCGATAATTAGTAATTTTATTAATGATAGCTTTCGCACAGGAAACTATCCTAGTTTATTAAAATGCAGTACTGTGATTCCAATATACAAGAATGGTTCTCCATTGGAAACATCTAATTACCGGCCGATAACACTCACTAGCTGCATGAGTAAAATATTTGAAAAAATAATTAACAAAAGAATATGTGAATTCATTAAATGTGCAGGCGGATTTGACATCAATCAGTTTGGCTTCCAAAAGTCGCATGGAACTGATGTAGCAATCAATGATTCTTTGAACTCTGTTATTGGACATCTTGATAAAGGAAACTATGTATGCTCTGTTTTTGTAGATCTGAGTAAGGCATTTGACACAGTGGACCATCAAATATTGTTGAACAGATTATATGAAATTGGAATAAGAGAACTACCGCATGAACTACTAAGAACGTATTTGACAAACAGATTTATCAAAACGAAAGTTAATGGTGTTTGTGGCAATGAACGTGCCATAAATATAGGTGTGCCACAAGGGTCAGTTCTTGGACCTACCTTGTATCTATTGTATGTGCATAATGTGCAATTTTCTAACATTAAAGCTGATTATAAAATATTTGCTGATGATACATTGCAAATATTAGATTATGAAACATTAAAAATGCGGAAACATTAGAAAGATTGGTCAATAATGATTTGAAATTATATATGAGATGGTTAAATGGAAATAAATTAACAATGAACATTGAAAAAACAAAGTACATGATTTTTAAACGTCTAAATAAGCCTGATATCAATCCAAAAATTTGTATTGATAGTAGAGAAATTAAAAGAGAACAAACTTATAAATATCTCGGTATTATAATAGATGACAAATTATCATGGAATGATCATGTTAATTACATTATAAAAAAGATAATGCCATTGCTAGGCTCTATTAGAAGAAGTGGAATAATATTAGATGACAAATCAGCTAAACTATTATTTCATGCACACATCATGTCTCATATAAGATACAATGTGGCGACATGGTCATGTTGTTCAAATACATTAATAATGAAAATGAAAATATTAATAAACAAAGCAATCAAGATACTATACAAACTAAATTGGCGTACTCCAACTGATGATCTATACAACAAGTGATGAAAAAAAACCAAGGGTTTTTAAAAAAGTACATTTTCAAATTTATATTGTATTACATATTGAGTTTAACTTTGGAAATATTTACTTGGAAATAGTTTCTGCTTAATTATAAAATTTACTGCTAACAGTAAAGTTTTTATTTTAAATTTGATATAGCCCTTCAATGGGGAAGGTTTCCAATTTTCTCAAGCATCTACCTTCATCTAACTCCCCCCCCCCTCCGCCCCCTTCATTTGTTTAGGTTCTAGGAATTAAATTGTGAATTCCACAAAAATTTGGAATTTTACTTAGAATTAAGTAAAAATGGGTAAAACTGAGAGACACTTTCTTCAATTTACGGAACCGCGTATAAATTTAAGAAAAACCTTTAAAATATGTTAAAGTATAATGTTGGGCCTTTAAATTTTGTATATTAATAAAACAGGTTTGTTGTTACAATGGACAGGTTTCAAGTTACAAGTGCTTAAAAATAGCAAAATTTAAATTTTCGAGCCCTTATAACTCCTCAACAGGGAACTTGACAACAAAATTTTGTTTACCGACTCCTACTAATTTCTGAGTATCTAACTTCTCCCAAAATTTCAAGACCCTAGCTTGAACCGTTTAGAAGATATGTGTGGCCAAAAATTTTGTAATAATTGAGTTTTGTATAATGTTAAATTTTAGTACCGCATGGCAACCCTAAAAATATGCCTTTTAAATACTTATAAAGCTTATGAAACCAGCTATCGTTTTCCGTTTTCAAATTGAAAATACACCTAATACAACTCTTGTTATAACAATTTGAATATAGGGCTTTTTCCAACATTGTGGGGCCGCAGCTCCGTAACGGATGGGGCTGCAGAAAAAAATTCTTCTACGAAATTATTGTTTTTGTAATACCTACTAGTGGTTAAAATTCCTTTTCTCTATTTCAAACGATGTAAAAGTTTTTGTAAACATACGGACAGACGGACAGACGGGCAGACGGACGGACAGACTGAAGCTATATAGGCACATTTTTACAAAATTCTTTGAAAATGTGCTAAAAATACGGGATTCCTTAACTTAGACGAATTAATAATATTGGAAAAGGCTAAAATTATACATAAAATAGAAAATGGTGTTACTAAAAGTAAAACTTTATTACCAAAGAGAAGGAATATTCACAATTATAACACAAGAAACATGGGAAAGCTATGTCATGAAAAAACTCGAACTGAATTGGATAGAAACAGTCATTTTTGCTCATCAATTTGCTCATCGCTTCACATTTAAATTGAAAATATTATTAAAACAAGTAAAGAAACAGTGAGTCGGTGTAATCGACTTAGAAATACCCTACACCTATTTGGTTCAAATTTAATGGAAAGTTCATAAGTCATTTTAAAACCATAAAAGATTTTATTAGTTTGTTCTTAAGACATGGCTAACCAAATTAGCTTTATAGTACGAAAAAACATTTTCTAATTACTTTATCTATTCAAAAATATTCCAAATTCTTACTAATTTATCTATTTAAAAATATTAAAAAACAAAAAAACTTGAAATTAATGAAAATATATTTATTTCGATTCAATTACAAAAGTTAAAAAATTTGAATTATTAAATTTTGTGATAAAAAGCTAATCAAAGCATAATATATTTAATAATTCAAATTTTTCATATCGTCAAAAGCTTCTATAATCCGAACTCATTAACCAAACTCGACCAGAACCAATTCTCATGATACTTTCAATACTAGTAACCTAGAGTTTAAATTTCTTCAAAATAGCGGCATCATTGTTTGAGTTATGCTATTTTTAAGAAATATGTTTGTTAGCCCTTGAACTTTTCAAAGGTTCCAGAACCCGAAACCATGGTACGATTTCGCCCATATGCAATCCCCGTCATACTTTCAATACTAGTTAACCCTTATACACAATTGAACCGTTCTATCTTAATTTTAAGTTAATATTTTTATTAATTTCGATGATGCTTTTAAACCTTGGAGGGTGTAAAAGGGGTACTGAACCACCACTCTGATTGATCCAAAATTAAGAGAACGCGCAGGAAACAGTGAAGAACACCCATGTACCAAATTTGAAACTTCTAAATTTGTTTGAAGTTACTACCTTTACTAATTTCGAACATATGCTTTAAGGTCTTTGGATCTGTGTGGCTGGTCCCCAACCCACTACTCCAATTGGTGCCAAATTCCAAGGACACTAAGGAAATAGAAAGAGACACCCTGATACCAAGTTTGGAGGTTCTATCTTCATTGGTTTCGGAATTATGCTAGTTTTGCCTAAATTCTATCAAAAAGTTCTAAGTTCCGAACCCGTTGTACATTACCCACAGTACGAAATCACCGCCGTAGTTTCATTACCAGTACCCTACACCACAAGTTTTATGAAGATAGCGTCAATAGTTGTTGAGTTATCGTAATTTTTTATATATGTTCGTTAGCCCTTAGTCCGATTAAAAGGTCCAGAATCCGAACCTATGGGCTGATTTCGCCCATTTGCATCCTCGCCGTACTTTCAGCCCTCGTAACCTACAGTTAAAATTTCATCAACATAGCTCCATTATTTTTTGAGTTATCGTGCCTACGAACGGACGGACGGACATGGCCATAACAGCTGGGTGGCACAGTGGCTGAGTGCCGACCTTTCATGCGGAAGGGCCCGGGTTCGAATTCTAGTGAAAGTGAAAAAACTTTTCTGGTTTTCAACTCGACTCAGCTACCATTCGCCATTGGGTTCAAATTAATGGCATAATAAATAGTTAATAATTATAAATCTTTAATAAAAAATACTTTAATATAAAAATATAAACAAATGCAAAATATAAACAAATAATTTAATTAAATAATATAACTCGCAGATATAGAATACCGTATAAGTAAAATATAAAATATTACAATATAAATAAAAAATAGAATTGTAAATATTGAAAATCTAAGACGTTTCTACATGTTATAAGGCCTAGTACTATCTCATGTTTAAATTGTATGTTGGAATTCAATAAGACCAATTCTAATAACACGAATATAATATGACGCCCTGTTCCAACATGTACCTATGGTATAGACAGGCTTATTAGCCTAACAGTTGAACAGTTAGCGCTTAAAAAAAAAAAAAAAAAAAAATATCGACTAAGGAGGTCATGCTAATGACAAATATATATACTTTTCCATATCTAGCTCACTTCCTTTAGGTGGTTACAAACACCATACCAAAGTTAATATACCCTTTTACCTATTCTATAGGTGAGGGTATAAAAAGATCAGGCTTTATTAAAAAAATTGCTAGAATTATAACTAAATTAATATTTTATTGTTAAATATAAATTAGGTAAATAAACATTATAATAAAAATATATATTTAATTTTTGTATTTATACTCCATAAATGTATATATATATATATTATAATTGCTAAGACTCTTATACCAATTTTAAGTTATTGTCTAAGTCTAGTATATTGTAATTTTATAACTGTAATATCATGAATTTATAATAAAAAAATAAATAAAATAAATTAAGTCTAACGAGATAGCTAGGCAGAATTGAATAATCTTTAGGATTATATTGATTTCCCAAAGCAAATTAAAGAAATTGCTTTTGCACGGATTCTATTCTATCAGAATGTATTTGAAATGCGGAATCCCACATAATATTACCATATCCAAGGATAGATCTTACTAAGGAGCAATAAAGAGCTTTAGTTACAGTGATGTTGCTGAATTCTTTAGCTCTTCTTTTTATAAACCCGAGCATTTGGTTTGCCCTAGAAATTGTATACTCATAGTGAAGATGGAAGTTCAGTTTATATACAACAGAATCCCTAAATCGGTAATATTTTTAACGCTTTCAAGGTTTACATTATTTATATTATAACCGAAAGTAAAGGTAGATTTCTTACGTGTAAAAATTATAACATTACATTTTTCAATGTTTAGTTCTAACTTATTACAGAAGCACCATTCTTGCAGACGATTTAGATTGGTCTGAAGTAGTGCAACATCGGAACTCTTTTTAATTATATGATAAATCTTGAGATCGTTAGCAAATGCACCATGTGACACACCGAAAAGTTTAGTAGAAAGATCGGAAATGAATATATTAAACAAGAGCGGACCTAAGTGGCTACCTTGCGGTACTCCTGACGTAACATTCATTGAGTCCGACAAAAATCCTTGAAATTTGTAATATAGGATTGTTTGTAATATAAATATTGTAATATAGCGTTCTATTTGTAATATAGGAGAATATCCAATAAAGAAAACTGCCGGAAATACCTAAAGCTGCAAGGTTGTTTAGTAGAATTTTGTGATTAACACGTTCGAATGCTTTCCGAAGTCCGTTTTAATTGTAGGTTATTTGTACTTAAAGTATGGCGGGGATTGCATATTGGCAAAATCGGCCCATGGGTTCGGATTCTGGATCTTTAATCGTTCTCAGGGCTAACGAACATACATAAAAAATCACGATAACTCAACAACTAATAACACTAACTTCATAAAATTCTTGCTGTAGGTTACTGGTAATGAACTTTGTTGGGAATTGCATACGGTCGAGATCGGACCATGGATTCGGATCCTAGAACTTTTTGAACAAATTTAGGCCAAACAAGCATAATTTAATTATTAATTTATTTATTTAATTATTTATTTATTAATATCTCCAAAAGAGCTTTGAGCTCGTACAGAGTGTATACATAAGTTTAACTTCAAAAGGTAAAATTATCAATAGTATTATTAGTTAATAAATGCATTAAAAAAAACCAAAAAAGATAAAAAGCTTAAATTCAATATTTATAAAGTAAACAAAAGCAAATTGAAAGAATAAAGTATAGAATTAAAATAAAATAATAAAGTTTAGAATTAAAATAAAATGATATAAACATTATGTAGTAACTATTCAAAGAAAATAATAAACAAAAAGAGAGATTAATATGGCAAAGTAAACTCAAAAGTATTAAGTACAAAACAAAGTATAATTAATTATCTTTAAATAAATTTTGTGCTCTTTAAGCTAGTTATTGGAGCAGAGACAAATATTATTTCTTTATATTAACCCTAAGTCTGTAATTTGGAACGGCTTTTATTTCATTTGGTATATTATTATAATTTTTAACAGCTGTGGAGAAGACACTATCTAATCCTTTATATTTATATTCTGCGTTTCTAATATGTATTAAATTTGCGTTTCTTGTATTGTATGTGTGTACATCTCTATTATACATCATTACCGTGTTATGATAAATTAAACTGTTTTTCAAGTAGTGAATTTGGAGTGCTGGTTGCATTTTTTTGTATAACTCCAGAGGTAAGATTTTTAACTGTGTGTACATCGCAGATGTTGATGTTCTTCTAGGCAGCCCATATAAGTTTTTAATAGCATAATTTTGTATTCTTTGCATTGTGTTTATATATTTTAAATGTGTATTTCCCCAAACATGAATACCATATGTAATTGTAGAGTGAAACACACTATAATATATTGAGCTTTTTATTTCTGATGGAACTCGTTTTTGTGCAGCTCTTAAAACACCTGCTATTTTTCTCCCCTTCTTAGCTTGACTTGATATTTGTTGGCCCCAATTCAATTGTGAGTCGATTAACACAACGAGATACTTAAAAACTGTTACTTCTTCAATTTCCACTTCATTAAAAGTAAGTTTAAAGTTTATGTTTACATGTTTTCCAATAAGCATATACTTAGTTTTATCAATATTTACTGTCAGTTTATGTTCTGACATCCATTTATTTATTTCCAACATAACAATATATTCCGAAACAAGTAAATATAGAGCAATTTTGTATCAGTGTTCCTATTCCTATGTCCTAAGAGTCCTTGAAATTTAGGAACACTAAAGTAATGTGTCAGGCACTATCCCCACAGTTTCGGAGGCTTTAAAGCATAACATTGAAATTAATAAAAAAAAGGAGCGTGGAAGAGAGAACTTCCAATTGTGTACAAGGGCTAATTAGTATTAAAAGAATGGCGGGCATTGCATATGGGTGAAATCCGACAATGGGTTCGAGTTCTGGAACTTTTGATTGGTTCTAGGACTAACGAAAAAATATCCGAAAAACACAATAATTCAAAAGCTAATGGAGCTATCTTGATGAAATCTTAAGTGTACGTTAGTAGTGTTCCTCTAATTTATAATAAATTTGAGTGATTGTTGAGATACCCTCTTATACTTCCTAAGGTTTAAAAGCATCATCGAAATTAATAATAATAGTAACATAAATTAAGATAGAAGGTTCCAATTGTGTACAAGGGTTAACTACTATTGAAAGTATCACGGGGCTGCATACGGACGAAATCGGAGTATGTTTTTGTTCTGGAAGCTTTGAAAAATTCAAGGGCTAACGTACATATATTTAAAAAACACCATAACTCAAAAACTAATTACGCTATTCTGATAAAATTTAAATTCTAGGTTACTGGTAATGAAAGTACCGCGAGGATTGCTTTTGGCCGAGACCGGACGATGAGTTCGGATTTTAGGAGCATTTTATCGAATTGAGGCCAAACGAGTATAATTTTCAAATTAAAGAAGATAGAACCTTAAATTTTTGGAGCACAAGTAAATCTTCTTATTAGGCCAGAATATGGTACATATTATTCGTAAACATTTATTCAAAAAGACTTTTATTTTTTATATGTTGTTTCTTGATAAAAGCCATGTTTCGCTTTCATATACCAGTATTGGTTTGACACATGCTTCGAAATTTTTATCTTTTTCCGCGAGCTATGTGTGTTGACTTCCATTCTCCCCATAGCCTTCCTATTTTTTTCAAGCCTATTTTTTTAACTTTTTCTCCCAATTTATTGATGGTGGTTTGTGTTTCTTCTGTTGAATGGGTTAGTAGAACAATGTCATCCACATATTCTAGGCTTTGCAGTTTTTGTGTGAGCTGCCATCTGATTATTTTGCGTAATGCTGTTGTTTTTCATAAATTTATTGAACATCATCATCATCATCATCAACTGGCGTTACAGCTCGGGGTGAGCTTGAGCCTCTTGCACAACTAGTCTCCAGATATTTCTGTCTCTTGCTTTTATCTTCCAGTTTTGTACATTTAGTGTTAGTAAATCCTTTTCTACACTGTCCAGCCATCTCAGACGAGGTCTTCCCTGTGGTCGATTTATAAGTGGGCGATACTGAAGTATTTGTTTCTGGGGCCGTGTTTCTTCCATCCTCATTATATGTCCAGCCCACCGAATGCGTTGCGCTTTGTAGAACCTGACTACATCTTTCCCCTCGATTATACGGTCCAGCTCTTCATTTGACCTTTGCAAATATTCCACGTCCTCTGTTATTCTAGGCCCGTAGATTTTTCTTAATATTTTGCGTTCAAATACTCGCAAACTTTTCTCTTCAGTGACCGTAGGGGTCCAAGCTTCACAACCGTAAGTAAGTACTGGTCGCACGGTTGTTTTGTATATACTGAGCTTGGATTTTCTGGTGAGTAATCTGGATTTAAATAATTTGAGATGCGCGTAGTAGCATTTGTTTGCAGCCACTAATCTGTCAGTTATACAATCTTGCATACTGTTGTCATTTTTTATTATCACACCCAAATACTTAAAACTTGTAGTACCTTGAAATTGGTACTCCCCGATGGTAATGCTTTCGGGTTGTCTTCTGCTTTCTCTTCTTGATACCTTCAGATATTGTGTTTTTGGTTGGTTTATTCGCAGTCCAATAGCTTTTGCAGCTCCTTCTATGGATGTGAACATGCGCATCATATCGTTCTTGTTTTTTGATATTATTACTATATCATCAGCATACGCATAAAACAATTCTGATCTGCAGAATATGTGAACTCCTCTATATAGATCTCTGACCGCATGATGTAGCATCAAGTTGAAGATTGTTGTCGATAGTGTATCTCCCTGTCTTACTCCTGATTTAATTCTAAAAGACTCGGATATATTTCGCTGTAATAAGACCTTACCCATGGTATTGTTTAGTGTCATCATGGTGAGATTTATTAGTTTTGTCGGTATACCCAAGTTATGCAAAGAGTTTGGAATTTTGCTTCTTTCAATGCAGTCGAACGCCTGTTTAAAATCCAAAAACAGTAGGTGTAAATCTGTGTTGAATTCATAGCATTTATCTATAGTTTGCTTTAGTAGGAACACTTGATCAGTTGTTGACCGGTTTGGTCTGAATCCACACTGATATTCATCCAAAATTAGCTCAGCTTTTTCCTTTAATTTTTTAGAGAGAATAATTGAGAGCACCTTTCAGTAATGTAATTCCGCGGTAGTTCTCGCAATTCAGTTTGTCACCTTTTTTATGGATGGGTACTATTAAGCCCGTAAGCCATCCTGTTGGCATACATTCCTCCTGCCATATTTGTTCCATCAGCTGGTGCAGCGTTACAATGTTTTCCTCACCAATTTTTTTTATCAATTCGGCTGTTATTCCATCTTCGCCGGGTGCTTTATAGTTTTTAAGATTTTGTATGGCGTCTTTTACTTCATCTAACGATGGAGCTTCAATTAAGTTACGTTGTTGCTCAGTTTGCTCACTGATGTTTCTTGGTGGTACAATATTGTATCCCCTTCCTGCGTATTAAGTAGCTCTGAAAAGTATTCTCTCCAACGAGTGACTATTGATTCTTCTTCTGCAAGGGTGGCGCCGGTTTTATCTTTACAGTTTATTAGTTTCGGTTGGAAGCCGTTTTTTTGCTGTTTAATGCCGTTAAAGAATTTCCTCATATCATTTCGTTGAAAGTTCTCAGCTATGCTCTCCACTTTAGCTTTAAGGTGTAATTTTTTCTTCCTTCTGCAGAGTTTTGTGGCTTCTTTTCTTAATTCAATGTAAGCATTTCTATTACTCCTAGTGTTTCTTTCTAGACATTTTTGCCTTGCGTTATTCTTTCTTTCAATCGCTCTTTTACAATCTTCGTCAACCATTCCGCATTTCTAGCAACTTGCTTTTGACCAATACATTCGTTTGCTGCTTGTGTTATTGCCTTTTCTAAAATTTGCCAATTGCTCTCAATACTGTTGGTCGTTTGTTCTGCCTGGCTTTCTCTTATTACTGATGCGATTTTGCGTTGGTATGCCGCTAGGTTTCCTATGTCTTTTAATTTTTCATCGTTCCACTTTATTCTTTTTAATCCTCGGTTTTTTGCAACGTTGGAGATCCTCTGGCGTAGGATTGTTTTAACCAGATAATGATCGCTATCGACATTTGCCCCTCTGCATGTATGCGAGTCAATTATGGTTGAGAGCCTTCTTTTATTTATAAGTATATGGTCAATTTGGTTAACCCTTTGTGATCCTGGTACTTTCCACGTACCTTTGTGTATGTCTTTGTGTGGAAAATGTGTACTACTTATATACATATTTGTGATATTTGCAAATTCGCATAATTCTAATCCATTTTGTGATGTGACATGATGCAGAGAGTGTTTTCCTGCTATGTTTTTTTGTGAACGTTTCTTTACCTATTTTGGCGTTGAAATCCCCAAGAATGATCATTGTATCATAACTACCGACGCTGCTACATATTTGTTCTAAGTCGTTGTAAAATATATCTTTCTCTGTTTCATCCGCTTCTTCTGTTGGTGCGTATGCGGATATTAAAGTAATATTATTGAATTTTCCCTTAATTCTTAGAAGACATATACGGTCAGTAACTGGTGTAAAACCTAGTACCGTTTCTTTTAGGCGCTTTGTAATCATAAAGCCTGTTCCATATAGACCACTTCTATTGATGTTTCCACTAAAGTATAAAGAGAAATTTCTCTTATGTATAGCACCATTTCCTTTCCATCTAATTTCTTGCAGCGCCAAGATGTCAATTTTATAGTCATGCTGTTGCTGAGCGATTTCGTGCATCATACCTGCCCGTAGCATAGTTCTAATATTCCATGTGCCTAGTATCAAATCATTTTTCCTTTTTCGTACCGAGATTCGTGCCGTTTGTTCAAATTCTGTTATCCGAGGCTGAGTTGTGTTTCTCGTAACAATGTTGCTTTACGATGTGGCCTGTTAAACCAACGATCGACCCCCAACCTGGAGGAGCAGGTCATTTGATATCGAAGTTTTCGTCTTCTAGCCTTTGGGAAACCAATCCCATAGTAAAAGATACAAGGCAGCATCTTCTTCCTCTCTCGTCGGTCCCTGACCAGATTACTACACTGGGGTTGGTTACCCAATCTTTCATACTGGTTACTCAGGTTAACAGGTTCCACCACGTGAAGGTGAGAGTAGGAATTGAATAGCGAGAGGCTGAGTGTTGTTAACAGGAAGCAACAACATAATACGCATCGCTATCCCGTTCGGAGAACCCAAAAAAAATATTAAATAAATTTATTGAACACTGTTATGAATAACAGGGGCTATAAGAGATATTTTTGTCGTTCTCCTATAGTTGTTTTAATTGGAGTACTCAGCTTACCATAATGCGATACAACTGGTTTTGCATTGTTGTATAAAGCTTTTATTAAGTGTGGCCCATTACGTGCTTCTTTTAATTGTGTCGAAACCACGCCCAAAGTCTATGAATGTTGCTTATAGTGGGCTGTTCCATTATACTGATTGTTCGATTATTAACCTTAATGTGTTGGCATGTTCGGTACACCCTAGGTTCTGTCGAAAACCCGCTTGCTCATTTTTCATATAGCTGTCTAATTTTTCCACTATTCTGGTATATATTATTAAGGCTGTAAACATTGTTATACTGTTTAGCACTGCATTCTGCCAGATCTCCCATCTTGGGTAATTTTATTATTATTCCTATTTTCCATTTTTCTGGAATTTCTTCTTCTTGCCATATTCTTTCGATTATTGGTTTCAATGTTCTGGCAGATGTGATTTCTCCGGCTTTTAACAGATCAGCTGGTATGCCATCAATTCCTTCAGCTTTGTTTGTCTTAGCTTTCTTATGGGTTCTTCTATTTATCTAAGGGTTGGTGCTCCTTGCGAGATTGAAGTGTCTTCTCTTATATTTGGGGTATTGGTTTCTTGGAAATGTTCTCTCCATATGTAATTCTGCTTTGGCGGAGGTGAGTAGGATGTCGTCTCTGCTTTTTATTGGTCTTTGTTGACGGCAGTTCATATTTGAGAATATATCTATTTTTCAATACAATATTTGGCTGTTATTCGGTTCTGCGGCCCTTTGAGCTTCACCTGCGATATTATTATAGAATCTTCTCTTATCTCTTTTGGCAATCTTCTTAACTCTAATACAAATTTCTTTGTGCTGGTTTCTCAGCTCTGTGTTAATATTATTATTTGTTAGTAGTTGGTGTTTTATATTTTTTATTTCCTCAATTTCTGCCCTTGTTTCTTCTCATATCCACTCTTTCTTTCACGACTAGAGAAACCTAAGAATTCTTCACCGGCTGCGATATATGTTTTGAATTTGGTCTTGTGTTATATTCTGCTGCCTGTTAAGTTCTATTTGTATCTTATACAAGTACAAGATACTTTTTTTGTATCTTTTGATTTCAGCTTTTGAACACAAATTCATTTTTTCCTAGAGTTTCCTCTTGAGTTTAAGAATGTAATTCTTATATAAGCAGTTACCAGCATATGGTCACTCTGGGCATTAGCTCCTCTCAATGTTCTCACATCTGATATTGACTTAACCCATTTTCGGTTTATACACATGCGGTTTATAAAAACTCTGATTTGGTTTTTTGTTGCAGAATCAGGAGAAATGCAGGTGTATTTATGTATTATCATATGGCGGAATATTGTGCCGGGTATCACCAAGTCATGTTTTTCATGACTTCACGTTCCTTTGAATCTTTCTCCATTATTCTTTCGTACACCCATACCATGTGCTCCTATTTTTGGCCATACCTTGTTACCACCAACTTTTGCATTGAAATTTCTCATCAATATCAAGATGTCCGGTTTAAGAATGCAGCTTAGTGTTGCTGTTAGAATAAAGAATTAATTTACATCATCATCAAAATATTTTTAGACAGCGGCGTCGGCATTAAGTTGTATAAATGTTTTCAAAGAAAGGCGTGAAATATCGTCATTATAATAAATAAATTCAAAATATTTTTATAAAATTAGAAAAGATCTTTTCATACCCTGTGACCGCTTTTGGTTTCAACATTTTAATCGTCTCCAGAACTACTTTAACGTTCGTTGAAATTAAATTAAAATTTGTACAAATATTCTTAGGGAATTGTTGAAGATAAACATACTCAGCTTGATTCTTCGGAATATTAAGTTCATCTGTGAAATTTATAAAGAAATTATTCATTGAATTTTATATAACTTGCCTGCTTGCGAAAATTCATTAGAATAAAAATTTTTCTTTGCTAAAGTGTTTACGTTCTAAACCTCATTTCTGCAATCAGTAAATAATTTTTTGACATGGGGATCATTAGGATATTTTTTATTAAACTTATAATAAGATTCACGGATTTATATTTTATTAATTATCTTGTTAGCCTTCCACTCTTTCTCTATTAACAAAACATAGATCATAAACCAAACTAGCGAAATTACTGTAAGAATGAATTTTTGTCCAAAAGGAATTTCTTTCTATACTTTGGTAATTAAAAATTTTTTTTGTGTCATTTATTCAGTCCTTAACAGGGTTTTGATCAATACTAATGAAGAAACGTTGATAGTCTGAGAGTTAAGTGTCTAGTATATAAAAAAAAGTATTTAAACTTAGGAGAAAAACGATCGATCACCCTTTTAGCCGATCTACCAACTCTAGTTGCATAATTTTCAGAGATTTTATCAAAACCATTGTTAAGCAAAATGTTATTGTAAGTTGCAATGTCCCTGCTATTTATATTGAGCAGATTTCAATTGAAATCTCCTAGTATTATTGAGTTTATTTTTTAAAGAATTTTGCCGGATAGAGAAAAACGCACTGCAATCAGGTAAGCTAAAAAATTGATTGTCCATCTAATTTAGATTTTTGATAATACTACAGCGTGTATTTCATAAGTGTAAGAGTTAATTAGGAATTCTAAATTATTTAGTTTATTCCGCAAGCTCTGATTATTTGAACAAGGTATGTTAAAGTTATTGCAAAATTGAACATTTGTTAAATACTTTCAAAGCCCTGTAAAATAATTAACTCTCAAGTCATTAATATTATTAAATTCATCAATTGGTTCCATGTTATCCATAATTTAATAAAAAAAAAAACAAAATGGGAAAATATCATCAAGTAGAATGTTATTAGAATATAAAGTAGAGAGAAATAAAAACAAAAAAAGACTTTTCTGATGACCTTTATCATTATGGTGTACCTGAAAATAGTGCTTTACAAGAAATTATTTTCATCCAAAAAACTCGTTACTGAATTAGGTATTTTAACTCCATTTAGGTTTAACACAAATTGTGAAATATCAAAATGTTTAAAATTGTAAAGGTTTTTTGATGTTTTTCCAGAGTAATCTGCATTTTCTGTCGTACAAAATATTATTGTGTTTGGTAGCTGACCAATAAAAACATTATCAAGTAATACTGATGAACTATTATGTGAAATTATAAAACTTTTTACATATATACGTTTTTAATAGTATTTGGCATTAGTTTGTTCCAATGCAGCATTATGTGGTAATAGTACAGAAGGAGAAATACTCGTAGCTCATTTCTCATAAATAAAGTCGCTTTAAAATTTTTAATTGATATTCATAAAAATATTCTGCAAAAAAGGAGAATTCTGGTTTTTCTAATGTTAGGAGAATTGGAACGTCAACAATGATTATGAGGAGTGATGGTTGATTAAGCATGTCGAAATGTAGATTATCCATAACGTCCACTACACTGCTGTTTTGGAATAATTTTTGACATTTATTTCAACGATTGTTATCAAATTTGGCTATATTTGGCTTGTCTAATATCAATCCGGCACTTTCTAGATGTATTGCAACGGCATCTGCACTATAATTTAAAAATGATTCAATATATGCGCTGAAATGATAATTTCCATCGGATGGAGATATCGTTTTCCCGTTTAGGTGAACGTTGCATTGTTTTATTAATGTATGTAAAAGATTATTGATTACTTTTGGTTTTTGAATTAAATTTCCTTTAGTGTTTTTATCATTGTTCCGTTAAGTTCCATCTGTTTTTAAAATTTTTATTTTCAATTTTTTAAATGTAGAAAATAATTCTCTATATGTATCTCCATGACGTAATGAAACAAATTTTATGACTGATAGATTATCTAAATAAGCAATAGGGTTATAAATATCTAAAAGCCTGCTATCTCCATAATGTTTAAATAAAATAATATATAATGTTTTTGAATTCCTCTTATTTAGACTTTCTTTAAATACAATACCATAATTGTATTATATTTCCATCATTTTTAACCATATTTATCACCTAAGAGTATCTAATACTATTAAAAGATTTTTCGACATTGCACAACTGAAATTCTTTTACTATATCGCTGAAGGTATTTTCTATATTAATAGTTTTTGAACATCTCACATCCTTTCATCCTGCACTTAGAAGTTTAATAATATCATTATTTATAAAAAACAATATCTGATTTTAGTAAAGGAATTAAATTTAAACTGTTAATTAAAAGTTTATACGATTCAAGTACACGAGATTTATATTGTTTTAGTTTCTTTACCTTTGATATAACTTGGTGAAAACATGTTTTGAAAAGTTAGAATCACTGAAAAATGATGAGAAAAAATCAGGAAAAATCTAATATCTACCTTTGGTTTACTTAAGCAGATAGTAGTATAGGACAAACTTGGAAGAAAATTTACACATTAGTCGTGTATATTATAGTTTTTGTCATTATTTAAAATGTTAAAAATGCCCCAAATCAATTTAGAATAGCCATATGCGGTTTTACATTTTGGATTAAAGTTGGTATGAAAAATACCTTCCATTCGCAAAACTTTCGATTTGCATAGTTTGGTATGTATGTAGTTCCAAGAAAATCTTTTCTTTACTAGCAATAAAAATTTGTGTACTTTTGTCTCACCCTTCACCATAAACATTTGGGATAAATTTGTTAAAATATATTTCAGAAATTCCTACTTTTCAATTTGAATCAATCATTAATTTAAAAATTTATTTGCAATGTATTTTCCGAATAATTATTTTGTACAGGACTCACTAAGGAAAATGACATAAAATTCATTCTTTGTTGGTATTCATTCTTTGGTGTCCATGAACTTACTTATTTATTTTTTCCTATTGGAAAATTAAGTGCAGTTTGACTTCACATAAAGGAAACGAACTAGATATGGAAAGGTATATATATTTGTGATCAACGTGATCTCCTGAGTCGATATAGCAAAGTTCGTTCGCCCGTAGGCACGATAAATCAAAAATTATTGGAGCTATCTTAATGAAATTTTTATTTATTTATTTGAACAACATTAAATTTAAATCATCATCATCATCATATGGCTCTACAGCTCGGGGTGAGCTTTGGCCTGCTTTACAACTGCTCGCCATTGTTCTCTATTTTGTGCTCCTGATCTCCAATTTCGGACATTAAGAATTCTAGCATCGTTATCAATATTATCAGCCCATCTATTTCTTGGTCGTCCCCTTGCTCTTGTTCCTTCAGGGATTGCATACATAATTTTATATTGAGCGCGGTTTTCCTTCATTCGAGCAACATGGCCTGCCCATCTTAGGCGCTGCGCTTTTGCATATTTTACTATGTCTTTTCCTTCTATTAACTCGGAGAGTTCAGAGTTAGTTCTTCTTTCATATTCTCCACTTTCGAGTCTTTTTGCGCCAAAAATTCTACGCAGTATTTTTCTTTCAAATACTCTTAAGCTATTTTCATCATGCCTCGTCAGACTCCATACTTCACAGCCATATGTTATCACTGGTCGTATGATAGTTTTATAAATTATTAATTTTGATTGTCTGGTTATTAATTTAGATTGTATTAGCTTTTTATGTACGTAGTAGCATTTGTTTCCTGCATTAATTCTATCTTGTACGTTATGATGCATACTGTTGTCATTTCTGACTATTACTCCGAGATATGAGAAACTCTTAATACCTTCGAAATTGTATTCCCCAATGGTAATATTCTGTGGGTATCTTCTACTTTCATTTCGCGACATTTTCATATATTTTGTTTTATTTTCATTGATAGCTAAACCAACTTTTTTTGCTTCACTTTCGAGCACAATAAACGCCTCAGTCATATCTCTATAACTTCTTGATACGATTGCTATATCGTCAGCATAAGCAATTATTTGATGAGACTTTATAAATATGTTTCCTCCCTTATCGAGTTTCTCAACTGCATAATTCAATACCATGTTAAACAGCATGGCAGAGAGAGAGTCGCCTTGTCTTACACCCGACTTAATATAAAATTCTGTCGATATTTTTGATTGTATCATTATTTTAGCTTTAGATTCGCTCATTGTCATCATAGCTACGTTGGCAAGTTTTTTGGGTACTCCCTGTCTTAACAAGGAAGCAAGAACTTGATCCCTACTTACACTATCAAACGCTTGTTTAAAATCAACAAACAAGAAGTGTATGTCTTTATTGTACTCATAACATTTTTCCATTGTTTGTTTCAATATAAATACTTGATCAATTGTTGATCTTTCGCTCCGGAATCCACACTGGTACTCTCCTATAATTTCCTCTGCATATGGTTTTAATCTTTCGAATATTATATTTGATAATACTTTATATGCAGTATTTAATAATGATATTCCCCTATAATTTGTACATTCAGTTTTGTCGCCTTTTTTATGAATGGGACATAACAGCCCTGTTCTCCATTTGTTTGGCATATGTTCTTCATCCCAGATTTTGCATATTAGTTTATGCATTTGACGATGCAGAAATTCACCTCCCTTTTTTAACAGTTCAGCTGTTATACCATCTTCTCCAGGGGCTTTGTTATCTTTTAGCTTATGTATTGCAGTTCTTATTTCATCAAATGATATTGAGGGTATCAACGGCTCTGCAGTATATACATCATAAATTCCTGCTGGACTTTCTAATTGTTGCACGTTCAGTAGCTCATCGAAGTATTGTACCCATCTATTTGTAACGTCGTCTTCGCTCGTGAGCATATTTCCTTGCTTATCTCTACAAATATTTAATCTAGGCTGATATCCATTAATTTCTTTCCTTATATTACAATAGAATTTTCTTATATCATGTTTATTGTGTTCTTGTTGAATTTTTATTATGTTATTTTCCATATACCTTTTTTTCTTTTTACGGCATATTTTATTAGCAATTTTTCTTTTCTGAGTATAGTTTTCCTTATTTAACCTTGTATTTCTTTGCATCATTTTTGATCGAGCAGTGTTTTTTTCTTCAATCGCGTCTCTACATTCCTGATCAAACCATTCAGCATTTCTCTCTCTAGATTTTACACCAATATTAACACTGGCAGCTCTGTTTATCGCTCCTTCCATTTGTTGCCATTCATCATCAATTGTTGATGTATTCTGATTTTCCATCAGTTGATAGATAGTGGATTGAAAATTTTCTACAGTATTTCTGTCCTTAAACTTATCTGTTGCCCATTTCTTTTTTCTTAGTCCTCTTTGGGCAGCTACATTCGATATTCTTTGACGAAACCGTACTTTGACTAGATAATGGTCACTATCACAGTTCGCTCCACGGCAACTTTTTACTCCAATTATTGAAGATGATTTCCTAGCAGATATTAGTACATGATCTATTTGATTTACTGAATCGGAGCCAGGTACTCTCCATGTTCCTTTGTGTATGTTTTTCCGCTCAAATGCAGTGCTTTTTATTTTGAGTGACGCGCCATTCGCGAAGTGACACAATCTTTGGCCATTCATATTAGTTACTTCGTGGAGAGAATATTTACCCGCAGTATTCTGCACAAAATCCTCTTTGCCTATTTTGGCATTGAGATCACCCATTATAATTACTGTGTCGTATGAGGAGATATTTTCACATGAGTCATTTAATTCTTCATAAAAATTATCTTTTTCATCGTCTTCAGCTTCTTCTGTTGGAGCGTACACTGATAATATAGTTATATTACAAAATCTACCTTTCAATCTTATGCTGCACAATCTAGCACTAATTGGTTTAAAATCTATAATAGACTTTCTAAGATCTTTACTTATCATAATTCCAGTACCATATAATCCTGATCGATTATTATCCCCACTATAGTATAAAGAGTATTTTTGTTTATTAACTATGCCTCTACCTTTCCATCGTATTTCTTGAAGAGTTAGAAGTTCTAATTTATATTTTATCATTTGATTCGCGATTTCTTCCATCTTGCCTGCTTGTAACATTGTTAATACATTATTTAAATACAAAGCATAAATTCAAATACATTAAAATCAAAAGTTTATTTATTTTTTTTGTAGATTGTAAAAAATGCATACATAGCGAAAACACAGTTAAAATGCAATTTATAAAGTAAAAAAAACAAAGATTATAGAATTATAAAATAGTGTGAATTTGAAGTGTAATATAATCTATTGAAGGTTAAAATTATTGTCTTTGGTCATTAAAAAATTTTAATTTTAATTTACTTTTAAAAGTGTATCTAGAAATTTGTGCTGAAAAAAGATGACTGTGTTTATTGAATGTAATGCAACATCTGTTTATTGGTTCATTTTTTCCATATTCAGTTCTATGAGTATTTTCAACTAAATATTTAGTGTTTCTCGTATTTCTGCCCTTATTATTTATTTTAAAATTATCTGCTAAAAACTGAACGTCAATGTTTTTTCTTAACACGTCAAAAGTAAAGCAGGAAGAAAGAATGTGCCTGTGTGGATAAAGTTAAGATATTTAATAAATTAAGTCTTACGAGATAGCTAGACAGAATTGAATAATCTCTAGGGTTAAATTGATTTCTCAAAGCAAATAAAAGAAATTGCTTTTGCACGGATTCTATTCTATCAGAATGTATTTGAAATGCGGGATCCCACACAATATTACCGGGGGGGTGTATTAAGTCCATAGGTTTTAAGTCCATAAATTGAAATTATGGACTTATTTCCATTTGAAATGGAAATAAGTCCATAAAATGAAATATGGACTTATTTCTCTTTTACATTGAGAATTAAGTCCAGAATTTATTGAGTATTAACACCATAATTTATTTTTAATTTGAAAATATAGGCGCTATGAATTAAGTTAGATTTTGAATCCAACTTTAAAATCCCTCCTAATTCAGAATTCCACATATACACGTATATAAATATTCTGGAAAAAGCGTAAAACCCTGCTTTTGAATCAAACTCTAAAATCCCTCCTAATTCAGAATCCCACATATACACATATATAAATATTCTGGAAAAAGCGTAAAACCCTGCTTTTGAATCCAACTCTAAATTCCCTCCATTTAAAGATTTTAGGGATTCCTTTTGAGGGATTTTAGAGTTGGATTCAAAATCAGGATTTCCGCTTTTTCCAGAATATTTATATATATGTATATGTAAGATTCTGAATTAGGAGGGATTTTAGAGTTGGATTTAAAAGCAGAGTTTTACGCTTTTTCCAGAATATTTAGAGCCTGACATAATAATATAATTATGGTATATATATCTATGGTAGATTAAATGTACAATGGTCTTATTAATGCTAATAAAAGACATTCGCCAATTTTGTGCCCAGTTTGCAGGCAAATTGTAACTAATTCTATTGAAGTTTTTAATTAGTTATGTATATTTGTAAAAATACTTAGTTAATTATGTATTATAATAATACACATATATTTATGTAAAAAGAAATTTGTATTATAATTTTATTTATAATGAATATAAAATTTATTTTCTAACAAAAAATTTATTTTTTACAATATTAAAGAAAATTCTCAAAGTGAAATAATACCATATGGACTTAATTCCCAATGTAAAAGAGAAATAAGTCCATAATTCAATTTATGGACTTATTTCCATTTCAAATGGAAATAAGTCCATAATTTTGTATTCTGGACTTAATACCTATGGACTTAATACACCCCCCCAATATTACCATATCCCAGGAACAATAAAGAGCTTTAGTTACAGCGATGTTGCTGAATTCTTTTGCTCTTCTTTTTATAAACCCGAGTATTTTGTTTGCCCTAGAAATTGTATACTCACAGTGAAGATGGAACTTTAGTTTATATCCAATAGAATACCTTATATCCAACAGAATGTGTACAAGGGCCAATTAGTATTAAAAGAAAGGCGGGCATTGCATATGGGTGAAATCCGACAATGGGTTCGAACTTTTCTGGAACTTTTGATTGGTTCTAGGACTAACGAACAAATATGCGGAAAACACAATAACTCAAAAACTAATGGAGCTATCTTGATGAAATTTTAAGTGTACGTTAGTAGTGTTCCTCTAATTATGATAAATTTGAGTGAGTGTTGAGATACTCTCTTATACTTCCTAAGGTTTAAAAGCATAATCAAAATTAATAATAATAGTATCTGATAAAATTTAAATTCTAGGTTACTGGTAATGAAAGTAACGCGAGGATTGCTTTTGGCCGAGATCGGACGATGAGTTCGGATTTTAGGAGCATTTTATCGAATTGAGGCCAAACGAGTATAATTTTCAAATTAAAGAAGATAGAACCTTAAATTTTTGGAGCACAAGTAAATCTTCTTGTTAGGCCAGAATATGGTACATATTATTCGTAAACATTTATTCAAAAAGACTTTTATTTTTTATATGTTGTTTCTTGATAAAAACCATGTTTCGCTTTCATATACCAGTATTGATTTGACACATGCTTCGAAATTTTTATCTTTTTCCGCGAGCTATGTGTGTTGACTTCCATTCTCCTCATAGCCTTCCTATTTTTTTCAAGCCTATTTTTTTAGCTTTTTCTCCCAATTTATTGATGGTGGTTTGCATTTCTTCTGTTGAGTGGGTTAGTAGAACAATGTCATCCACATATTCTAGGCTTTGCAGTTTTTGTGTGAGCTGCCATCTGATTATTTTGCGTAATGCTGTTGTTTTTCATACATTTATTGAACACTGTTATGAATAACAGGGGCTATAAGAGATATTTTTGTCGTTTCCTATAGTTGTTTTAACTGGAGTACTCAGCTTACCATAATTCGATACAACTGGTTTTGCATTGATGTATAAAGCTTTTATTAAGTGTGGCCCATTACGTGCTTCTTTTAATTGTGTCGAAACCACGCCCAAAGTCTATGAATGTTGCTTATAGTGGGCTGTTCCATTATACTGATTGTTCGATTATTAACCTTAATGTGTTGGCATGTTCGGTACACCCTCGGTTCTGTAGAAAGCCCGCTTGCTCATTTTTCATATAGCTGTTTAATTTTTCCACTATTCTGGTATATATTATTAAGGCTGTAATCATTGTTATACTGTTTAGCACTGCATTCTGCCAGATCTCCCATCTTGGGTAATTTTATTATTATTCCTATTTTCCATTTTTCTGGAATTTCTTCTTCTTGCCATATTCTTTCGATTATTGGTTTCAATGTTCTGGCAGATGTGATTTCTCCGGCTTTTAACAGATAAGCTGGTATGCCATCAATTCCTTCAGCTTTGTTTGTCTTTACCTTTCTTATGGGTTCTATTATTTATCTAAGGGTTGGTGCTCCTTGCGAGATTGAAGTGTCTTCTCTTATATCTGAGGTATTGGTTTCTTGGAAATGTTATCCCATATTTAATTCTGCTTTGGCGGCGGTGAGTAGGATGTCGTCTCTGCTTTTTATTGGTCTTTGTTGACGGCAGTTCATATTTGAGAATATATCTATTTTTCAATACAATATTTGGCTGTTATTCGGTTCTGCGGCCCTTTGAGCTTCACCTGCGATATTATTATAGAATCTTCTCTTATCTCTTTTGGCAATCTTCTTAACTTTAATACAAATGTGCTGGTTTCTCAGTGGTGGTTTCTCAGCTCTGTGTTAATATTATTTTTTGTTAATAGTTGGTGTTTTATATTTTTTCTTTCCTCAATTTCTGCCCTTGTTTCTTCTGATATCCATTCTTTATTTCACGGCTAGAGAAAGCTAAGAATTCTTCACCGGCTGCGATATATGTTTTGAATTTGATCTTGTGTTATATTCTGCTGCCTGTTAAGTTCTATTTGTATCTTATACAAGTACAAGAAACTTTTTTTGTATCTTTTGATTTCAGCTTTTGAACACAAATTCATTTTTTCCTAGAGTTTCCTCTTGAGTTTAAGAATGTAATTCTTATATCAACAGTTACCAGCATATGGTCAATCTGGGCATCAGCTCCTCTCAATGTTCTCACATCTGATATTGACTTAACCCATTTTCGGTTTATACACATGCGGTCTATTTGGTTTTTTGTTGCAGAATCAGGAGAAATGCAGGTGTATTTATGTATTATCATATGGCGGAATATTGTGCCGCGTATCACCAAATCATGTTTTTCATGACTTCACGTTCCTTTGAATCTTTCTCCATTATTCTTTCGTACACCCATACCATGTGCTCCTATTGTTGGCCATGCCTTGTTACCACCAACTTTTGCATTGAAAGTTCTCATCAATATCAAGGTGTTCGGTTTAAGAATGCAGCTTAGTGTTGCTGTTAGAATAATGAATTAATTTACATCATCATCAAAATATTTTAAGACAGCGTCGTCGGCATTAAGTTGTATAAATGTTTTCAAAGAAAGGCGTGAAATATCGTCATTATAATAAATAAATTCAATCTGAGAGTTAAGTGTCTAGTATATAAAAAAAAGTGTTTAAAATTAACTATATAAATATATATAAATGGCTCTCCGAGACCCTAGAGCCTCCGGCCGACTTAACTATATCCGTAATAAAATGATCGATCACGGTTTAGCCGATATACCAATTCTAGTTGCATAATTTTCAGAGATTTTATCAAAACCATTGTTAAGCAAAATGTTATTGTAAGTTGCAATGTCCTTGCTATTTGTATTGAGCAGATTTCAATTGAAATCTCCTAGTATTATTGAGTTTATTTTTTAAAGAATTTTGCCGGATAGAGAAAAACGCACTGCAATCAGGTAAGTTAAAAAATTGATTGTCCATGTAATTTAGACAATTTTTTGATAATACTACAGCGTGTAATTCATAAGTGTAAGAGTTAATTAGGAATTCTAAATTATTTAGTTTATTCCGCAAGCTCTGATTATTTGAACAAAGTATATTAAAATTATTGCAAAATTGAACATTTGTTAAATACTTGTCAAGCCCTGTAAAATAATTAACTCTCAAATCATTAATATTGTTAAATTCATCAATTGGTTCCATGTTATCCATAATTTAATTAAAAAAAAAAAACAAAATGGGAAAATATCATCAAGTAGAATGTTATTAGAATATAAAGTAGAGAGAAATAAAAACAAAAAAAGACTTTTCTGATGACCTTTATCATTATGGTGTACCTGAAAATAGTGCTTTACGAGAAATTATTTTCATCCAAAAAACTCGTTAAAATTACTGAATTAGGTATTTTAACTCCATTTAGGTTTAACACAAATTGTGAAATATCGAAATGTTTAAAATTGTAAAGGTTTTTTGATGTTTTTCCAGAGTAATCTGCATTTTCTGTCGTACAAAATATTATTGTGTTTGGTAGCTGGCCAATAAAAACATATATATATGGCTATATTTGGCTTCTCTAATATCAATCCGGCACTTTCTAGATTTATTGCAACGGCATCTGCACCATAATTTAAAAATGATTCAATATATGCTTTGAAATGATAATTTCCATCGGATGGAGACATATTTTTTCCGTTTAGGTGAACGTTGCATTGTTTTATTAATGAATGTAAAAGATTATTGATTACCTTTGGTTTTTGAATTTAATTTCCTTTAGTGTTTTTATCATTGTTCCGTTAAGTTCCATCTGTTTTTAAAATTTTTACTTTCAATTTTGTATATGTAGAAGATAATTCTGTATATGTATCTCCATGAATAATAAAATAAGCAATAGGGTTATAAGAATTTCTTCAGATTGTAATATACTTGATGGAATTGGCTGAGTTTTAAAAATATTAAGCTCAGATTTCATACATTCAATCACAGTTATTCAAAAATATCTTTTTTATTCTTTTTATTTTTAACATTGCGTCGCTTTAACGTAAAATAATTTAAATTATTAATGAGATGTTTTTTATAGGTTTCCTTTTACTTTTGCCTTGTCCATACATTTCGAACTGCACCTCGTCTTATATTTTTAATTATCTCTTTACTTCGATGTACAACTTCTTTTATATTTGCTCCTGTTGCAATATCGAATTAAGCATTTATACTGGGGTTAATGACCTCTGTTTTTAATATGTTAGCTCCTGAGGTAAATATTGGTTTTAAATATCTAAAAGCCTGCTACTTAACCCTCGTCTCTTTTGGTTAGTTATCACTAAATGTAACAAAGGGCACTTTTAGATCTTTTCTTGATTGAACTAAATAATATTTTTAGAATTATCTTTCCATAATGTTTAAATAAAAAAATATATAATGTTTTTGAATTCCTCTTATTTAGACTTTCTTTAAATACAATACCATAACTGTATTATATTTCCATAATTTTTAACCATATTTATCACCTAAGAGTATCGAATACTATTAAAAGATTTTTCGACATTGCACAACTGAAATTCTTTTACTATATCGCTGAAGGTATTTTCTATATTAATAGTTTTTGAACATCTCACATCCTGCACTTAGAAGTTTAATAATATCATTATTTATAAAAAACAATATCTGATTTTAGTAAAGGAATTAAATTTAAACTGTTAATTAAAAGTTTATACGATTCAAGTACACGAGATTTATATTGTTTAAGTTTCTTTACCTTTGATATAACTTGGTGAAAACATGTTTTGAAAAGTTAGAATCACTGAGAAATGATGAGAAAAAATCAGGAAAAATCACTGAGTATATGAGAAATTTGCTCTAAGCTTAATATCTACCTTTGGTTTACTTATGCAGATAGTAGTATAGGACAAACTTGAAAGAAAATTATCATATTTGTCGTGTTAATTATAGTTTTTGTCATTATTTAAAATGTTAAAAATGCCCCAAATCAATTTAGAATAGCCATATGCGGTTTTACATTTTGGATTAAAGTTGGTATGAAAAATACCTTCCATTCGCAAAACTTTCGATTTGCATAGTTTAGTATGTACGTAGTTCCAAGAAAATCTTTTCTTTACTAGCAATAAAAATTTGTGTACTTTTGTCTCATCCTTCACCATAAACATTTGGGATAAATTTGTTAAAATACATTTCAGAAATTCCTACTTCCAATTTGAATCAATCATGTATTTAACCAATGTATTTTCCGAATAATTATTTTGTACAGGAATCACTAAGGAAAATGACATAAAATTCATTCTTTGTTGGTATGGTGTCCATGAACTTACTTATTTATTTTTTCCTATTGGAAAATTAAGTGCAGTTTGACTATCCCCTTCTTTAGCTGATCCTAAAATGCGTTTTTGCTTATTTTCAACTTCCACTATTTATAGTTTTATCCTTTTTATTTGGTGGACTCTAACTATCTAAAGCAACAGTTATAATGACTCACGTTTTTGTTTCAAAAATTTTATACATTTTGATTTCTAATTGATTTTCTTTTTCTTAGGCGTTCTCTAGCTGAAGCAACAGATAATTCTTCTGTCAAAACATTTTCATGAATTCATCATCAAATACTTCTCCTACTTTTTCATAAATCTCTTCCCCATGAAATTATATTTCAACAGTTTTATATTTAGGAAAATTCGATTAAGTTCTATATCAATATACACATATGCTCCTTTTTAGAGAAAAAACTCTAATTTTTTTTTCTTATTATACCCGTATGACTATATAGTCAAAGGGTATAATAAATTTGCCATTACGTTTGTGACGCAGAGAAAGAGGGGGGGTAGATATAGACTCAAGTGTATGGATCGAATCAGAATCGAAAAATAAATCGATTTAACTATGTATGTTCGTCCGTCCGTCCGCACGATAACTCAAAAACTAAAGGAGTTAGAATCTTGAAATTTTCGCAAATTCATTTTTTTCCAATAGCCGTCATCGCTATTTAAATCCAGCCATTTTGGTCTATGGGTTCGGGTAGCTGCCATACAACTTCTTTTTTTATATGAGTATTTCTCTGTATCTATTACAACTGCGTGTCTGAAATTTTACCAAAAGTAGTTTAGTTTTATGGCCAAAGTTTCTGCAAAATTTGGTTGGTCTACTGCAGTGGGTTCGAGTAGCTGCCATGCAACTTCTTATTTTATGTGAGCATTACTCTCCACCTAATGAAGCTGGGTGTCTGAAATTTTGCCAAATATAGTTTAGTGTAATGGCCAAAGTTACAGAAAAATTTTTTTGGTCTACTGCAGACGGTTCGAGTAGCTGCCATACAACTCCTTATTTTATATGAGTATTCCACTACACTGAATAAAGCCGTATGTTTGAAATTTTGTCAAAAGCAGTTTAGTTTTATGGCCAAAGTTTCTGCAAAATTTGGTTGGTCTAAAGCAGAGGGTTCGACTAGCTGCCATACAACTCCTTCTTTTATATGAGCAGTACACTACACCTAATAAAGCTGTATTTTTGAAATTTAAAGTAAAGTAATTAACCGGTAAAAAGTACATGTTACGGCCATACCGGTATCCCAGAGTTGACACAGTCTACTCTACTACACTCTTCCTCGTTTTAAAAAGATTTTGATAAAATAAATACCATTTTTTAGTGTCCGTTAAACATTTATTAACAATATCTTTTTCAAATTTTTACAATATTTTTCTGGTTGTTCCTGACAATACTGCACGAAGAAGTTTAGATAAAAATTCCCCTCGTTGAATAATGATTTTTCTTTTACTATAAATAGATTTTTTACGGCAAATAAGTAATCTCAATTCCTTTTTATATCTTTGTAATATTATTGTTGCTGTATTACTTAAATTACAATTACCTTTTAAAATGTTTAAAGGGATTTCACAAAATGTTTTTATTTCTTCAGGGTCTCAATGTTTTATAATTACTTTCTGAAATTTTGATTTAAAATTTTTTAAAACATACAATATATGCCTGTTGGCCTTCAAGCATTTCATATTCTCTCCTAAATTAGTCTCTGTACAAAAACACAATCCTTCTCCAAATTTATCACATCGTAATCGATATATATAATTAGCGACTAGAGTAAGATCTATTAATATATCTCCGTATGAATTTGAACGTCACTTCATTATATACTTTTCCAAATGCATTAATCTGCTTTGGATGTACTAAAAGTAGTGTCTGTGATTCATCTCTCGCATTTTTAAAAAGGACAACTTTTTTTTTAATTGAGTGATGTATCTCTTGACAATTTACTCTGGTGAAAAACATTTTGAGTTACAAATATTACAGACAAAATACTATGATATGAACAACTTGTAAACAACTCAAATACATATTTGTCTTACGAATTTAACATCATATCATCAATAACACTCTGGTGATGCTTTTTTATATTTATTTTTTATACCCTACACCTATCAAATAGAAAAAGGTTATACTAACTTTGGTATGGTTATCCTTTAATGTATTCACATAAAGGAAACGAACTAGATATGGAAAGGTACATATATATTTGTAATCAGCGTGATCTCCTGAGTCGATATAGCAAAGTCCGTTCGCCCGTAGGCACGATAAATCAAAAATTAAAGGAGCTACCTTAATGAAATTTTTATTTATTTATTTATTTGAACCAAAACAAGGTTTTTACAGAAAATTTTCATAGCTAAAACATAAAATTAACATGAATTTTAATTACAAAGCATAAATTTAAATACATTAAAATCAAATTTATTTTTTTTGTAGATTGTAAAAAATGCATACATAGCGAAAACACAGTTAAAATGCAATTTATAAATTAAAAAAAACAAAAATAAAAAAATTATAGAATTATAAAATGGTGTGAACTTGAAGTGTAATATAATCTATTGAAAATTAAAATTATTGTCTTAGGTCATTAAAAAATTTTAATTTTAATTTACTTTTAAAAGTGTATCTAGAAATTTGTGCTGAAAAAAGATGACTGTGTTTATTGAATGTAATGCAACATCTGTTTATTGGTTCATTTTTTCCATATTCAGTTCTATGAGTATTTTCAACTAAATATTTAGTGTTTCTCGTATTTCTGCCCTTATTATTTATTTTAAAATTATCTGCTAAAAACTGAACGTCAATGTTTTTTCTTAACACGTCAAAAGTAAAGCAGGAAGAAAGAATTTGCCTGCGTGTGGATAAAGTTAAGATATTTAATAAATTAAGTCTTACGAGATAGCTAGGCAGAATTGAATGATCTCTAGGATTATATTGATTTCTCAAAGCAAATAAAAGAAATTCCTTTTGCACGGACTCTATTCTATCAGAATGTATTTGAAAAGCGGGATCCCACACAATATTACCATATCCAAGGATAGATCGTACTAAGGAACAATAAAGAGCTTTAGTTACAGCGATGTTGCTGAATTCTTTCGCTCTTCTTTTTACAAACCCGAGCATTTTGTTTGCCCTAAAAATTGCATACTCATAGTGAAGATGGAAGTTCAGTTTATATACAACAGAATTTCTAAATCGGTAATATTTTTAACGCTTTCAAGGTTTACATTATTTATATTATAACCGAAAGTAATGGTAGATTTCTTACGTGTAAAAATTATATCATTACATTTTTCAATGTTTAGTTCTAACTTTTACAGAAGCACCATTCTTGCAGACGATTTAGATTGGTCTGAAGTATTGCAACATCAGAACTAACAGAAATATTGTATTTTTCTGGGTTTGAAGTCAAGAACAAGTCCAAAAGGTGTTCATGTTGATCGTCTCGGTCTGGAATTCGTGTTGGGCTCTTTACAAGTTGAGAAAGTTGAAATAGGTTTGAAAATAGTTCAACCTCTTTGCCTTCCCGGCTAATGTGACTTGAGAAATGGAGCCAGTTTCTGTGGTGGACATTAAAATCACCTGCGACAGCTATCTCATCTTCGGGATTCTTTTCCAGAATTTTATTGATAATGTCGGATAGTTCTTCAATGGCCACAGCAGTTTCCAGCTCACTGGCTTGGGGGGATCTGTATAAAAAACAGAAAAATATTGAGGCATTTTCAGCACGGAGTTTGACCCAGAGATAATGAAAAATCGGGTTGGAGCTCTTAAGATCATGAAGGGTGTTGAAAGATCGTATATATAAAGCGACTCCTCGATGAGGGATGAAAAGCGGACCAAGTGTATAGCTGTTGATATTATAATTGGTATCATCACCTACAACTTGTGTCTCGCTTAGCGCAAGTACAGCTGGTCTTTCTGAGTTAAGATGGGCTTCAACTGATTGAAAATTACATGCTAAGCCTCTTATATTACTAAATTGTAATAGAAAATTGTTATCCATTAACTACAACTTGCGAGCGGAATTGGAAGGGAAATTTGAAAATATTTATATTAAAATTTCAGAAAACATGCATCACACATTAAACATACACAGTAATTAAAGTTAAAAAAAAAAAAAAACAAGAGGAAAAATTAACTTCAAGTAAACCATAATATAATGGTAGTAATAATAATAATAATAATAGTGCCAACACCAAAATAGTGGAGAACATTACAAACGAAAATCCAAGTACAACAGTTTTTAATACCTTATTGTACCCAGACATTGTTTCCAAAATTTACCACTAAATTAGTGCGGACACGAACCTTTTCAAAACATTATGTTTCTCTATCCCACATATACAGAAAGCATATACAAGAAATTATAAAAAAACGAAATAAAAATTTTACAGCATTAATTAATTTAAATGAAATAGAAAATTGAAATGAATAAAAAAAATTAAAAAAGATGCAATATGCTATTAAAGTAAGGTATGGGATAGAAAAGAAAGTTAGTTAGCGTGCATTGCTATATTTTAGTTTTGAAAATTACAAAATATAATGTAAACAAAAATCAAAATTTAAGCTTATTGTAAATTTATAAAGAATTAATTAAATTAAAAAAAAACTAAATTATTACTTATTAAAAATAGTGCAAAATTACTTAATTCTAAAAGAAAATTGTTTTTTGTTTTTTCAATAAATGTAAAATTATACAGAAATAAAAAAATTAATAATTTAATATACACACAAATAGTGATTTTAACACTACAATAGAAGTTGACCTTGTAAATAGTGTGACCTTGGTGTAAATATTCTTTCATTAGTTCAACTACAACTCCAAATGCATGTACTTTTTCATTTGAAACTATTACTTTCCCAGCATAAATTATCATATTTATCAAGAATCCATCGGCTGTACATATTTCGTAAAATTTTATTCCGTATTTGTGTCTTTTATTAGGAATATACTGTCGGAAATACAGCCTTCCTCGCAACAAAAGAAGAGCTTCATCTATCGATAAATTTTCGTCAGGTTTATAAATGTTTTTTATATTATTGATTACATGATTGGCAAAATTTTGTACTCTGTATAATTTGCTGGATTTTTCACAATTTTCGTCATAAAAACACATGCACCTTATAATATTTTTAAATCTAATTCGACTCATAATTTTTCCAAATATTTCTTGCTGATAAAGTTTGTTTTTGCTCCAATAATTTCCTAATTCCGGTTTTTTATTTAGAGGCATTAAAAGGGCCAAAGCAAGTGTTTTCTTCATTTCATCCACGGTAACATCAGTCCAATAACGAAGATTAGATTTTGAATTTTTTGGTAATTTTTTTAGTTTTTGTTGAGCACGAGCATTTGTCCACGTTACTACCTTTTCTATTAGTTCGTTATCAAAAATTTTCAAAAAATAATCAACAGGTTTTGGGTTTGAATCTAACCCTATTGTAATATTTTCTGGTCCAAGAAAGTGTATATTATTTGGTTCCGGTGGAATGTCAACCCAAACCACGCCATTGTTTGTATTCTCTTCATTATTTATATTATTTATATTTTCTTCCCCAAATACTATGTCACTTTTATATGAACAAGAAGACTCGCTCTCTATAGCTGAATTATGAATACTACTTTCCGAAGCTGAAAAATCTAATTCTGTGTCATTGGAGCTATTTAAAGCTGATGCAATTTCGGCACGATCCATTTTTTATAAAAGAACCTTTAAAATTTTAGTAATTATAATAATAAACATTTTAAAAATAAGATAAAATATTTTACCACAGCAACTAATTTTATATAAAAAAATTTTTTAGTAATATCTACTATATAATTAATTATTAAATTTACTTATTTTTTTATTCACATTTTTACTTGACATAAAACATTCGCACTGAACTGCATATCAAAGCAAACAGAATAAAATATTCAACAAAACGAAAGTACGAAAAATTCCCTAAGACTTTTTAAAAATTTCGGTTAAAACTAAATTTAGAAAAATTTGTCATTTAAAAGTGTCTTATTCAGAAACTATTACGACACAAATAAATGTAATGAATTCACATAGCCTAAAGTAAATAAAAAAAACACTTCAAATAAATTTAGGATGTTTAAAGCAAGAATTGTTTTCTATATTTTGTGACACAATTAAGTAACAGTCTGTGCTGGTAATCGTATGTTACACATATGTGACGGTTAGTGGTAAACGTGTTAAGACTTTTCATAATTATTTAATAATAATAAAAATAAAAATTTTAATTCAGTTAACATTATTCGCCGGAAGCCCACCATCCTCAACTCTATCGTCAAGGAGCACCAATTTGTCAAGAAGCACCACAAGTAGAAAAATTAGAGATAATCGTTCAAACTGTTTTGCAAACTGTTTATTAAAGTTTCTGCTTCGCAATCGGTTAAAAGAACACGACAAAATTTTTCTTAAACATTCCCCTAATTCAAAGAAGTCCTACATACTTTCAAAAATTGGACGTAATTTACTTAAAATAAAATTTTATTTTTCACCAATAGTAGGAATGACAAGTATATAAATGTACGCATACAAAATTTAAAGTCAATTTGTCAAACCGTTTCTCCTTAAAGGTAAAGTAACGAAAAAATCTGTAAAAAGCTGCTGTGCCGCAATGGGTTAACGTAACTCAACAAACATTTTTTTGAGACTTTGACCAAGTAATATTTCGCAAAATTGGACTTAATTTAGTCACAAATTTTTTTTGGAAAATTGTCGGGCGGCAAGTGTTAACAAATTCCAAGTCCATTCTGAAAGAGGAACACATATACAAAATTTGAAATCAATCGGTTAAACCATTTCTAATTTTTAGCAAAATAACGAAAAAAAGCTAAAAAAGCTGTTGGACCGCAATGGATTAATGGAACTCCACAAATATTTTTTTGAGGATTTCTTTAAACCAATGCAGTATTTAAAAATATTGGCCAAAACTTGCTTTTTTACAATTTGCACGCTCCCGGGCAACGCCGGGTAAATTTGCTAGTTACTTATATTTTTGTTTAAGTTTCCGCCATTAAAATAAGTAGAAAAGATTTTTATGTTAACGCAATTTATATTAAGTTCTATACCTATTGTTTCAAAAATTTTTGATTTAAGAAGAGGAAGACTAGAATGTTTGATTGATTTATTAACTAATAGAGCTCCCCCACCTCCTCTTTTTTAGCCTTCTCTATCATTTCTATATATATGAAAATTATTACTCTAAAATTTATTGTTATCTTTTAACCAGGTTTCACATAAAGTGGTAATATGTATATTCTCATTTTCTCAAAAAATTAAACATTTCAATTTGTTTACACTTATTGGTAATGGCACCAATATGAATTTCTTAAAAACTAATTATACTACGAGGATGAAAATTACACACGGTTAGTTATATAATGAATCGATCACTTAAATGAAGTTTCAAAATGTCACGAACCAATTATCGGGGGGCTGCCATACAACTTCTTTGCACCAATATGCATTTCTTCAAAACTAATTATACTACGAGGATGAAAATTACACACGGTTAGTTATATAATAAATCGAGCACTTATATAAAGTTTAAAAAAGTTACAGACCCATTTTCGGGGGGCTGCCATACAAAGTTTTCAATTCAATAACTGTGAATCTAATGAAGCTATGAGGTTAAAATTAAAATTGGACAGGTAAAGTTATAGGGCAAGTTACTTGGAAAAGTTGGACAGCACTCGGACCAACTTTTAGGGTGCGCCAATATTTTTTTTTTTTTTTTAAGCAAAAATTATGGGATAATAAGTTAAATTTTTTTTTAACTCTTTTACTTTTTTATATTTTTTTCAACTATAATCTTCCTCGTTTATTTTTACAATTAACTATATTTGTGAGTAATTCACTAAAAATTTTCAATATTTCTTTATAGGAAAATAATTTGTTGTGGTTATTATTTTTATTATTGCTTCTATTACTAATGTTATTTATATACGGAAATTTGTTGTTAGTATTGATAGGAGCGTGGGCTACAACTTGAGACATAGAATTAACTTGTCGCTATTTGTGTAGTTGAGTAGATGATTTGTTGTGAGAGCGATTTGGTGCGTTGCGTTGTTTATCTATCATATTGTTTTGTAAATTAATATTATTTAATTTGACAATACAATTCGGATGACTGGCTTTTTGTGATTGACCACAATTAGCACATTTAAATTTGTGATTTTCTGATGTTATATTGATTTGGGGACACATTTTGGTTTGGTGATGTTCTGAACATAGGGCACATTTAGTTAATAGATGACAATTTTTAGCTCCGTGTCCGAAAATTTAACAGTTAAAGCAGCGTGTGTTTCCAGAACGTGAATTTTTGTAATAATTGCATTTTACAATAGTGTAATGAACAGCTTTGACTTTATTTCAAAGTTCATTTAATTTTATTGTATTTTTTTTTTATATAAACTGAATTCTAATGTTTTTTAAAACCAATGCTAAGATTTATTTTGTTATGTATTTATTAGATCAACGTAAAATAAAAATATGCTTCTATGTACCCATCAATTTTAATTATAATAAACGTTACACTTTTGCCAAAGAATTAAAATTTACCTAGAAATGTAAGTTGTTTTTCACATTCATATTTCTTTTATTTAAACTTATTATATCTAAAATGTTGCTTGGTGATTAATTTAGTTTTAAAGATAAAACAAAATCAACGTATCAAAATTACAAAAAAAAAAAAATTTCATTAGAAGAAAAAGCATTATACATCAAATAAAATTCTGGCAAATGAGTTCAAACTGTCCATTCTAAAATCAGCACATTTTACAAAGTTCAAGTCTTATACTCATTTTTCAAAATTCAAGCATTCATTTAAAACGACATTCGCTTATTACGACGAGTATATTCCGTTTCTTCATGGTCGTTATAAGCGAAAACTATTGTTTTTTTATTTTGTTTTGGTAAAAAAAAAAATTTTATAGCATCGGATATTGTTGTTGCTTTTTGTTGAGTTTTTTTGTAAAATAAACAAGTGATAATAAGAAACCAAGGGTTTTAAAAAAAACACATTTTCAAAATAATATAGTGTTTCATACTAAGTATTTTATCGGATATAATGTTCAAGCTTCAATATTAACGTTTAAGGAAATATATACGTTCGTGACTAAGTTACTGGTTACTTATAAAAACAATAAATTTTTTATTTTAAAGTTCTAATAGCCCTTCAATGGGGAAGGTTGCCAATTTCTCAAGGACCTAACTTCATCTTCCTAGTTTCTAGAAATTAAACCAAAATTTGGAATTTTACTTAGAATATTATTATCTAAAGCAAAAATGGGAAAAACTGAAAGACACTTTCTTCAATTTAAGGAACCGCTTTTAAATTTATGAAAAACCTTAAACATATGTTAAAATATACTGTTGGACCTTTAAATTTTGTATATTAATAAAAAAAAAATTGGACAGGTATTCAAGTTACGGGTGCTTAAAAATAACAAAATTTCAATTTTCGAGCCCTTATAGCTTCTAAACAGGGGGATTGACAAAAAAATTTTGTTAACCCACCCCTACTAACTTTTGAGGATCTAACTTCTACCAAATTTCAAGACTCTATCTTAAACCGTTTAAGAGATATGTGGGACCAAAAATTTTGCAAAAATTGAGTTTTATATAATGCTAAATTTTAGTACCTTATGGCAACCCTATAAATTTGTTCGACGTATTTTTGTTAAGTCTATAAAAGCAGCTCTCTTATACCGTTTTTCTATTGAAAATAAACCTAATAGAACTCATGTTATATCATTTTAAATATAGGGCTTTTTTGGAATTTGCAGGGGCTGTAGCTTCGTAACCCTTCAAAATTAAGAAAAACCTTTGACATATGTTGAAATATAATTGTAGAGCTTTGAATTTTGTATATCACTAAAAAAAAATTTGGACAGGTATTCAAGTTACAGGTGTTTAAAAATAGCAAAATTTCAATTTTCGAGCCCTTATAGCTCCTAAATAGGGGGCTTGACAAAAAAATGTTGTTAACCAACTCCTACTAATTTCTGATTATCTAACTTCTTCCAAAATTTCAAGACCCTAAAAAACCGACTTTGGAAATATATTCTGTAGTTGCCACTACTATTGAGAGACAAACAAATGATAAAATATGTTTGAAAAAAAATAAAAATAATCTTTTTTAAAAAAATTATTTGTAATTTAAAAGATTTTTTCGTTAGGGCCTAACCAAAATCAACGCGTACGGTGTATAATTTCTATCGAAAATTTTGAAATAAGTATTTAGTTACATGAATTTATAATGGCATTTATAATCGCATTTAAAAATTGGCAAAGCAAAAAATAAAAATAGAAAATTTAAAATAAAATTTTTGTAAAAAATTGGTTGGTACCTATATCTATTTAAAATAATTGAAATACCTATAATATGTTTGCAAAAACAAAAAAGAAATAATCTTTCATAAGGAAAATTTTTCTTCCTTAGGATCGAACCTAAAACCGTACGTCGTAAAATATCTGTCAAAAAATTTAGAAAAAAGTAGATACATGAATTTACATGAGATCAACCAAAATACACGTAACGTGATTTACTGTATTTCGGATTTTTAAAATTTACAAATTAACAAAATGTATAAAAATATTGATATTGGTTTTTCTTTTATTTATAAAATTTTGTTCTAAAAAATTATACTTTTTTAAAATAATTTTAATAAAAAAATATCTTGTATTCAAAATAATTACAAATATACCTAAAATATGAAATAAAAAAAATTTTTTTGTACTAAATTAAAACATTCAAATAAATATTTTTCGATAAATTAAATAATGTACGCGGTTTTCGATTTACTGGCTTTTAAAATTTGTGTGCCGTATGTTTTGATTTAGGTTAAGTCCTAATAATTAAAAAGTGTATTTTACATTTGAAACTTCGAATAATGTTTTTTTTATAATACAAAACTATTTTTAGTTTTACTGAACGAATTTTATATAATTCATTTGTTCCTTTAAACGAAAAGTGTAGATGAAGGGTAGTTGGTATATGGTAGGTGAAGTTTTGTTTCAGGAATATAATAATTGTCAGATTAATTGTCATACATATATTTGACATTTTAAAACTTAATGTCATTTGAGAAGTTTAATTAATAATTTAATATATTTAGATATTAAAAATTATATAAAAAAATAAAAGTTTATTGGTGGTATAATAGAGAATGTTTGTTAAAACGGAAAAGGTAAGTGCTTATTGGTTATTAAATAAAAAATATGATTTAACATTACCTATTCAAGTGAAAATCCACCTATACTGAAAATTTTTAATTAAAGCTACCTGCCGGAAATTATTTAATTATCTACTCCTCTCATCTACTCTTTTACTAAAGCTGGTGTAGCCTGATAAGGGAACTCAAGCAATAACATTTTTTTTTTTAAGAAACTTATGTGTCATGACCATACATAGAAATATATTTTTGTCAATAAAAAAATAAAGAAAAATTAAATAAATAAACAAATAGGTATAAAATAAACTAAAGACTTTAGAACCATTTTTTGCATATTTTTCAGAACGTAAGATGGGCATACATTTGCAGTAAATATTTAAGATTTTATTATTGAAATGTAGTTCCTACTTTTCTATGTAGCAATTAAATTTAAAAATTGAATACGGGAAGAAAAATTTATCAAAAGTTAAAGCTTATTCTTAGATTTATTGAAAAACTTTTATTCTATGTAGTAATTTTTTATACCCTACACCTATGAAATAGGAAAAGGGTATATTAACTTTGGTATGGTGTAACCACCTAAAGGAAGCGAGCTAGATATAGAAGAGTATCGATATTTGTGATCAGCGTGACCTCCAGCATTATCCGTCCATCCGTCCGTAGGCACAATAACTCAAAAACGAATGTAGCTATCTTCATGAAATTTTAACTCTAGGTTACTAGTAATGAAAGTATCATGGGAATAGGTTCTGGTTGAGTTCGGGCAATGAGTTCGGATTCTAGAAGCTTTTGATCAAGTTGAGGCCAAACGAGTATAAATTTGAAACCAAAGAAGATAGAGCCTTATATTTTGGGCACAGGTGTTTCATCTTATTTGTTTTGTGTACGTGAAATATACAAAACAAAAAAGGCTAAGACTTTTACTATAAAACGTATTATGTATTATATCTTATAAATTAAAAACAAAATATTTTTTTATTAAACGACGAAATTTTTAATTTTTTTATTTTTTATTATATTAAATCTATATTTTATTGAATTATTACTATAGGTAATATGTAATTAAGAAATTGTGTAAGATACTTAAGTTGCAAAATTTATTTTTATATTTAAATCAATTATATGAAAGTTTAAATTTGTCCTTGTATTTTAAAAATATATTTATTTCATATTTTGATTATTAAATTTTGTGGTAAAAAGCTAATGGAAGCATTAATTGTTTGAATTAACATTGAAAACCATCAAATTATATAAACTTTTATATTTATATTATAACAAATGAATATTTCTTTCAAATAACTTTGAGTTTAATTATATAATTGAGGTATCATTTTAATTTTAATAAAAAAATACTTTTTTTTTGAAATATTAAATACATTTTTATTTTAATTTATTACAAATAGGTTCCGGTTAGTAATGAAAAATTATGTCGACCAAGTGGCCCCCTCTAGTACTTCGGCAGGCTTCCAATCTTTTACCAAAATTCCGAATCACGTTGTTCAATAAACTGTTCTCAATGATTGAAATCTGCACGATAATCTTGTTTTTAAGCTCTTGAATTGTTGTGGGATTATTGCTGTACACTTTTAATTTCACAAAATCCCACAAAAAAAATCCAATTAAAAAAAATGTATCAACCATCAGCTTGATGGCATGATTTGTTGGAGTATTTTCTCTATCAAATTTTGTTCGAAATTTTCTAATTACATCTTGAAAACTTTTACCATTTTTAAAAAATGTTGTAATAACAAAAACACGGTGTTCCTCGTATAAAAATTACAGGTAGAAGAAAAATGGCGGCAAAATCAAAATGATACCTCACTTTTGAACACCCCTTATATAACATTAAAAAATAAGTAAATTAAGAGTATAAATTGAAAAACTATTTAAAATTGAAATAAATTACCAAGGTTACTAAATCATTCAACAGTAAATGCATTACAGTTAAAAATCGTGAAAAGAAGTAGTTGCTGCATGTGTGTAAAATTTTATTGAATTGGATAAAAAGTTTTAAATATGTAATTGCTTTTTACGTATCCTTTTATTTCAAGTTTATTTATTGTTCAAAATTTTTCAAAAGATAAGTTAGTAAGAATTTTTAATATTTTTGAATGATAAAATAATTAGAAAATGTTTTTAGTATTATAAAATTAATGTCGTTAGCTATGTCTTACGATTAAACTAATAAAAGCTTTTATGGTTTTGAAATGACTTATGAACTTTCCATTAAATTTGAACCAAATAAGTGTAGCGTATTTTTAAGTCGACTTACTGTTTCTTTACTTGTTTTATATTGTTATTGTCTTTACTTGTTATAAAATTTTAGTTGTTTATTGTCAAAGTCTTTTCCTAACACTTCTGATCAGCCAAATATAATTTGCCTGATGCAAAAGTTCCTTCACTTTATTAATCACAGCAGGAAGGCTCTGCTCATCCACAGGCTATAACGCCTATTTGCTTTGTTATTAAATATTGGAAATAATCATGCATAATAAGAAAGCATGATTATTCTAATAGGTTATATAGAATATTGAATATTTATTATATGATATTTATTTATTCCAAGCAAAAGAAAATATATTAAATAAAAAAAATATGTTGTTATATTTGGAGTATGATTTACTCTGATCTTTATTTGAAAAGTACAGGGTTTATATACAATTTTTGATTCTTTTGAATCCATAATAATTTTATCTAGAGCAATAAATTATTGTAATTTATTGCTTAGTTACAAAGAATTTCTATTAAAGAAAGTATCATAATATTCTTGACCTAATTCATTTCCATGTAAAGATCAATAACCAAAAAAATGAATTATAAAAAAAAACTATATGAATCATTATCATCCGTTATATTCACAACAAATATTTAAAAATGAAATTTGATCATACTAAAACAAAATTAATATATTTGTATGTACATGCAATGCATTGCACTTGCATTCATACAAATATTAGCGAACAGATATTCCCACTTGAAATTGTTGACCTATGTCAGCATTTTTTATCTATATTAATGTTAACTAATAATTATTATTTTTGATCGTTTACATTTGTGGTAATTATTTTATGTACAAAATCTTTTTATGTATTTGGTCAAGATATACTACATCCTTCCCCCAAAGAAAAAAAAAATTAGTTTATATTTCTTAAAATTTAAACGAATTTTTCCATAATTTATCACAATATTTAATTTTTAAAGTTTTTTTTTTTTTTTTTTTTTTTTTTTATGCTATATTTTTATTTAAAGTAATTTATATTTTGATTTAAGATTTAAATGAGTTAAAAAAAAATAATTTATCTTTGATTTTACATTTATTTAACATTTTTATTTTTATAGTACTTTATTATATTTATAGTTTTTCTAGATTTAATTATATTATTATTATGTAATTCTATTTTTTTATTATCTATTAATATTGTGCTATTTGGACAATTTTGTGCAACAATTTTGAATGGTCCTTTAAAGGGTACATTTAATTTTTTTCTATTTCCTACTTTTATATATACATAGTCATTAATTTTAAAATTTGCTTTATTAATATCATTTTGTTTTAATTTATTATTTTCTTTATTTTTAATAAGATAATTTTTTGCCTTTTCATTAGCGTATTTTAATTTAATTTTTAATTCATTTAAATAATCTTATAGATTATAAATGCTATGTTTATTATTTAATATTTCACATGAAAGTGTACATATTTTTCCATAAACCAACTCATAAGGTGAGTAGTGTGTAGTACTATGTGGTGTTGAGTTGTAAAAGTAAGTGTAGTAGGGTAGGTATTCGTCCCAATTGTCTTGTACTTTTAAGCTCATTAAATAGTAATTTAGTACTCTGTGATTTCTTTCAATAGAACCTAAAGTTTCATGATGATAAGGTGTTGATGTTACTTTTTCAATATTCAAAAATTTGCAAATGTTTTTTAACAATTCATTTGTAAATTCTGTACCTTTATCAGTTTTTAATTTTTTAAAACATCCATATTTAAGTATGAATCTTTCCACTATTGTTTTTGCTACTGTTGTGGCATCTTTAGTTTCTATCGGGTACGCTTCGATATATTTTGTTAATTCACATTGTAAAGTAAGAATGTATCTATAATTATTTGATGGTTGTAGTGGTCCAGCAGTATCTATAGTTATTGTTTCAAATGCTGTTGTGGGTGTATCTGTAATTACAGAATTCTCTTTTGTATATTTAGTTATTTTTATTTTATTACAGACTTCGCAATTATTTATTTTTATTTTATTTAATTATTTATTTTTTTTTTAACCATTTTATTCATATTTTTCCATACATATTTTTGTTTTAGTGTACTTATGCATTTACTTATACCATAATGTCCACCATACATTGTGTCATGATAGTCTTTTATTAATTCATACATTTTTTCTTTGTTTTTAATTTGTATTGGAGGTTGATATATTATTATTTTTAAACAATCTGTAGTTTCAGAATTGTTTTGCAGCTCATTAAAAATTTTTTTAAATTCTCGGATATCCAAGGCTAATTCTGTAATATTTAAATTGCTTGTTTTGAATAATAGCTTCCTAAGAACCAATTTTATCTCTGGTAAAGATTTTTCGCTATATTCTGCAATTATTTTATGTTTTGCTGCTAATTTAATTTTAATTTTTTCTTTTTGATTTCTGGTACCAGATTTTAATTTTCTTTCAAATTTCAATTTCTTTAAAAACCTTATGTCTGATATTGATGTTGCATTCCAAATGTGAAGGTGATCAGTCTTCATATCTGTATTTAAGGTTTTGGTGGATTCTTCGTTATTATTTTTATTTATTTCATTTAAATTTTCTTCCTCTTTATTTTTCATTGCTCTTGTTATTATATTTATATTGTTTTTTGGTATCATTTCTTTTAATTTGGTAGAATCTAGCTTTATCCTCGTAAGTGCATCTGCATTGGTGTTCATTTTACCTTGTTTGAATATAATTTCAAAATTATAATCCATTAAATCTATACGTATTCTCGTTAGTTTAGAAGATGGATTTTTATGTGTGAACAAGCTTACTAGAGGCCTGTGGTCGGTATAAACTGTAAATCTCTTACCAAAAAGATAAGGTCTAAAATAGTTAATACCCCAATGTATTGCCAAAAGCTCTTTTTCAGTAATCGACTTTTTCAGTTCATGCTTGTTTAATGATTTACTAGCATAGGCTATGGGCTTATCACTTCCTATAACTCCTTGAGATAGTACTGCACCTAACGCATAATTCGATGCATCTGTAGTTAGTATAAATGGTTCAGAAAAATTTGGGTAACTTAATATTGGTGGGTTCATTAGTTTTTGTTTCAGTTTTTCAAACGCCTCATTTTGTTCTTTTTCCCAATTAAATATTTGTTGTTTTTTTAGAAGTTGGTTAAGTGGCTTAGCTATTTCTGCAAAATTTTCTATGAATCTCCTATAGTAATTGCAGAATGCTACAAATCTTCTTACCTCATCAGCATCCTTGGGTGCTGGATAATTTTTTATAGTTTGGTACTTGTCTGGATCTGTTTTAATTCCTTCTGATGTTATAAGATGACCTAAATATACCACTTCAGGTTTCAAAAAATTACATTTTTCTGGATTAAGTTTTAAATTATATTTTTGTAAACGTTCTAAAACTTTAATGAGACTTTCATTGTGATCTTTTAAATTTGATCCAAATACTATGATGTCATCTACATATAGGAATGCAGCTTCTTGTAGTCCACTTATTGCGACTGAAAGCATTCTCTGAAAAAAATCAAAACGTAAGAGAAATCTGTTAAGAGGTAGATACAGAATGCACAACAAAATTTAACATATCATAATTCATAAGTTTAGTACTTAGTATTATATTTGGTAAGTTTAGTACTTAGTATTATATTATATTGAAGCTGCCAGAAGTACAAAATAGTAGTCAAGCTGACAGAAGTCAAGTTTTTTATTTAAATCTCAATTTTAAGACTTATAACATATCTACATAGATATAAAAAAACTACTACATAAAAAAAAAGTTTTTCAATATATCTAAGAATGAGTTTTAACGGTGACCGGACAAAAAAGAACATGATAAAACAGAACAAGAAAAAACAGAACAAGATAAAAAAGAACATGATAAAAAAGAACACGATAAAACAAAACGATGATAAAACAGAACAATGATATAAACGAACAATGATATAACAGAAAGTGATAAAAAAGAACAGTGATTTAACAGAACATTTGGAAAAAAAGTTGAAAAATATTTGCGAATGAAATATTTTTTTATTTACCATTTAGGAATTGCTTATGTTTTGCATTACATTATTTTGCATCTAATCTTATTTTAAACATCACTGCAGGTTGACCATACTGCGTAAGTACCTCAATTTGTCTGTTGTGAATGTGGTATTCCTGGACAACTATATACAAAATTTTCAATCTTAGCATGCCATGTATACAGCTTATAAAACATGCTAGGTGCATTATCAAATGTTCCGTCTCCATAAATTACATCCTTGTGTAGTTCTGAGAGAAGATCATTATTCCCGATTGCCAATATTCTTTCTGGATTATAAGTACCCGTATCATATTAAATGAGATTAAGAAACTTCTCGGGTATAATAAAATCAGTTGTAGCTGGATTCGTTAAAGTAAAAGTTTCCTTATGTGTAACAAAATTTCTTGTGAGTGAGGTTTTCTTTGGTAAATGTTCCAAACCATCTATATTCACTGATGCTAATGCAATTCCCAGAACATTTCTTGCAGTTGCACCAATTGCCTTCATGTCCTTCTTCATCTTAGCCTTAAAAAACTCCGCTTTCGTTTTCCCTATACTTTATATATTCGTAACCTTGGTACAATACACATATTTTTTTTTATTTATGAGTGAATATTCCATTGTGATGATTTACTTATTTATTTTATTATTTATTTAATGCTATAATTTAACTGAATCAGTTGAAACACAAATCCATCATTCAAAATGTTGTTAAAAATTTTAAAATTGAAAATGCGATAATCAAAAAAGCAAGATCTGGTCGTTCAAAAACTCCAAATTAAAAAACCCATTTGTTTAGCAGGTACACTTATAACCCCTTTGTTAGCAAGTACTTATAATTTTTTTTTATTTAAATATATTTATGCGCAAAAATTTTAAAAAAAATATATAAAATATATTTCTCTAAGATGTTCTGTTTTATCACTGTTGTTTTATCACTGCTGTTTTTTACCACTGTTCGGTTATATAACTGTTCTGTTATATCGTTGTTATGTTTGATCATGTTCTTTTTTATCGTTTTCTTTTTATCATGTTCTTTTTTATCAAGTTCTGTTTTATCATGGAACCGATTTTTCAGAAAAAATGGATTTTCACTTGAAAATCATATTTTTTATTTGATAACCACTAAGCACTTACCCCTTTCATTTTAAAAAATATTTTTTATATTTATATCAACAATATACCTTAATTTTTTCACTTATTTTCGATATTTAAATATATTAAATATAATTAACTTCTAAAATGACAGGTAGTTTTAAAATGTCAAATATATGTATGACAATTAATCTAACAATTATATACTCCTGAAACAAAAATTAGCGTTCCATTTACAAACTGCTCTTATCTACTCTTCATCTACACTTTTTGCTAAAAGAAAAGCATGTATTAGATAAAATGCATTCGTTTTGTCAAAGCAAAACTAAAAAAAACTAGTTTTTTTATTATAAAAAAAAAAATTTCGTTGTTTACAGTTTTTAATGCGTACAGTATTTAATTCATCAAAAAATATTTATTTGACTGCTTTAATTTTGTACAAAAAATTTATTTAATTTCAAATTATAGATATTTTGAATTATTTTGAATATAAATTAGATATTTTGAATATTTTTTAATAAAAATTATTTTAAAAAAGTTTTGTTTTTTAAAACATAATATTAGAAATATAAAGAAAACCAATAATAATATAATTATACAATAGTCAATTTGTAAATTTTAAAAATTCGAGATACAGTACATTGCAGTACGCGTTTTCTAAATTTTTTGACAGAAATTATACGCCGGACGCTCTTATTAGGTTGGAATCTAAGGTTGGAACAAATAATTTTTTTTTAAGGTAGATTATTTTTTTCTTTAGCAAACATGTTATAGGTATTTTCAATTATTTTAATCATATCTAATATATGATTTAAACAAAATTATTTAGAAAAAAAATATTATTTTTAAATGTTTTATTTTTAAAACTTAATCGTAGCAACCTAAGAAAAAACAATTACAATATTTTTATAAACTTTATCAATTTTTAAAACTCCGAGGTACGGTACGTCGCATATGCTTTCATGTTAATTTATTTACTTATTTCAAAATTTTTTGACAAAAGTTGTGCGGCGTACGCGTTTATTTTGGTTGATCCCTAAGGAGCAAATCAATTTTCTTAAGAAATAGAATGTTTTTTATGTTTCTGCAAACATATTATAGGTATTGTTTAAAAAACAAACATTTTACAAAAATATTATTTTAAACTTAGTATTTTTATTTATTCGCTTTGTCAATTTTTAAATCCGCGCTACCAGTACGACGCGTATTTCGGTTGCTCATATTTAAATTAACAATTTATTTCAAAATTTTTCTAGAAATTATACACCGTACAAAAGTAACAAATCATTTAAATTACAAATTATTTTTTTAAGAAAGATTACATAGTATTTTTTTTAGCAAAACAAAAGCAAAATACAGGACTTTTCGCTTATAACGACCATGAAGGGACGGAAAATATTCGTCGTAATAAACGACTGTCTTTTTAAGAGATGGCTGTGAATTTTGAAAAAATTAGTATAAGATTTTTACATTGTAAAACCATTATCTGTCAACATCTGTCGCAGTAAACATAAAATTGCTAAAACCGAGTTCGTTATAAATGTAAACTTCTGTTCAAAAAAAATTTATTGCTTTCATTTCGAAGAAAACTTATTTTTTTTTTCACCAGAATTTTAATTCTCGTTCGCTTGTTAAAATAAAGAACAAAAAGAAAAACAAAGAAAAAAAATTAAAAAAGATTTTAATCTCCTTGTTCATTGAACATTTTAAACTCACCGAAAAAAAGAGATATTATTCGGCGCTTATAATAGTTTGATTTATCTGCGAGTTACAACCGAAAATGAATTACATTTATACAGAAAGTCGGCGCATTATACTCGTATTAGACTCATAAGCCACAACTTTGAACCGTGTGACCTTTATATTTAAATTTACCTTAAATTTATGACCGATTTTCACCTGGAAAAACGCAAATTTCTAAAAACAAAATTTATTATAAAATGAAAAAAAACCTTTTGTTTGGTTGTTGTTTCATTAAAATTGGTCGAATAGTTTGTCCTGAAAAGGGATGTTTATATTTGTGTGTGAAAAAATAAGCGGATTAAATATTATGATTTTAACATTTTAAATTCCTACTGAATATTACAAAACTAAATAATTTTCGTTAAAAATTTTGGGCAGTCTATTATCAATGCAGCGTGGATACTACATTTTTGTTCGGAAGGGAATTTTCAAATTGGTTTTGAATCAATTAGCTTTCTCCAACAAATACACGTTGAGTAGTTGCTTAAACAACTTCCGTTCATTATATATACATTGCTGCTCTTAAAGTAGTTGTTTTTGTTGTTATACTTTTTGAAACTGCTGCTGTTGAATTTCATAAAGAAAGTGTTTAAGTCTTCTTTTCTACCTTTTAACTATACGCGTTCTATTTAGATTAATATTTGACGGCTAGATTTAATCAATCTTTAAAAAGGTAAAATCAGAAAGCTTCTAGCAAATATAAAAAGAAATACAATATCATATTTTGGAAATGTGATGCGAGGTCAAAAGTACGAGATTTTCGTGCAACCTTAAATGAAAGTTAAAAGAGCATCTGATCTAACAGAACACTCTAGTACCAAAATTCTGGTTTCTATATTTATTAGTTTCGAAAGTATGCTTATTGAATTTTGGGAGATAAATGAGAGGTATTCAAACTATTCTTCTAATAAATACTCATTTTGAGTGAGGTTGCTGAACTAGCACAATAATTTATTCCAAATCTTAGGGATATATCAGAAACATTTTTGTTCCAAATTTTAAGTTTTTAACCGTATTTTGCAAATAAATAATTCAATTATAATTTAGCTTACTCTACACGTTAAAAAGCAAGCTGGGGAGGCTTCCAAACAAGCTATTGGTGTTAGTAAAAATACTTTTGGAGATTTAACATATGTTGGAAAATCAACAATTGGTGGATTAACAAGAACTGCAAAAGAAGCTGCATCTAAAAAAAAAAAATTAATACAACAAAATCAAATAGATAGCACAATATTTCAATCTAAAACAGCTCAAAATGCAAGTAGAGATTTTTTTTCATCATTTGGGAGCGATTTAAATGGTATTGCGTCATCAACAAGTAATATATTTTCAGACTTATTTGGTAGTAAATGTAAGACTAAAATCTGAATCATAAATAATAAAAAGTAAAAACATATAATTTTAATACTTTATTTTTGGTAAATTAGCTCAAGTCCAAGAACAAGCAACGGTTCAATCTGGTACGCCTTTTGAAATGTTTCCAGTTCGAAAAGGTTTGGTGGAAAGAACTCCATTAATCAAACACTCCAGTCCCAAACAAACTTTAGAAGAAATACAGAGAATTCAAAATCAAGAACGATCACAGAGTGATTTCGAAAATCAAAATTTTTTAAAAGACGTCATTACTCAAATTTTATCTGGTGATGGAATAGGTTGGTTAAAACTAAACCGTTTGCGTAAGCTAATGGAAGATGAATCATACAGGATGTTTGTTCTTACTAAAATAAACAAAACCATTGATAGAAAGATTGGACCAGATGATAATATAATTGATGTTGTAAGAGGATTTTAAAGATTGTGAAGTAAAATTATTTATTCTATGTTTGAATTTACAGCTTGTCCCAAAGTTGGTTGGAAAAGGAATGTTAAAATGTTTACTTGCAATTTCTTTAGGACTAGAGCATAGTTTTTCTACTTTTGGACTCGGTGGGATGGCATCAGTATTTCATATGATGGAAATATGTCATACACATTATTGGTGTTACGAATTATCAGAAACTTGTGATACAAATTTTGTTTCTAATAAAAATATTTCCCCATATGGAAGTAAAGAAACTTTAAGCTCGCCTCAGAGTCCTACTGAAAGTTCTTTCCCAAGAACGACACATCATTCAATGAAAGCCACAGCAGAAAAAAGTTTTCGAAGAAAATTTTCAGTTGGGGAGACGTCAGATACTCAAACAACATCAGCAATGTTAAAAGATATTTTATCACAAAAACGACCATCATTTTTACATAAATTGTCTGTCTTTGATGCCGATGTAAGTTTATTTAAGAAAATTTATTAGTTATTTTGTTTTAAGTTGTTTCATAACCTTTCCTAAACTCTTTAAAAATGTTACTTACATTGGAAAATTTTAGATTTCTCACAAACAACAACATCTTCCTACAACTTCAGCTGGAAAATCAGTATTTAGTACGGGTTTTAGATACACTGGAGGAAATTTAATTCATGCTAATGTACCTTATAGTATTGAAGGCAGACGTGTTTATTTGTTCGAAGGACTAGTGGGAAAAGAACGATCTAACTTATGGGATCACATGCAATTTTGGGAAGACGCTTTTTTGGATGCTGTGAGTCAAGAAAGAGAGATGATAGGAATGGATCAGGTAATATATACATAAATTTATACAAGTTATTTACATATATTTAAAACATTTGTGTAAATAAATATTAGTCCACAAGTGTAGTGATAGTGGCTAATATTATTATTATTGAAAAGTATAATAATTTTTATTGTTTTTAAGGCTCCCTTTTAAAATGCAAAATTAATTTATTTAGCGCTGGAGTTAGCTCGTCATCTTTTTAGTTTGTTTGCATTTGTTTACCCGTTTAAAAATGCAATTTAGTATGTTTTAAAAATTATAACCACCGATTTTATTTACTCTTTCCCGATTGTTATACTTTTTAGCACATTTTCAAAAAATTTTGTAAAAATGTGCCTATATAGCTTCACTCTGTCCGTCCGTCCGTCCGTCCGTCCGTCCGTCCCTTTTTACCTACGATTGACAAAAAAATATCAGGAATGGATAGGTATTGCAATAAAAATAATTTAATGTTCAAACTTTTTTTTGTAGCCCCCCCCCCGTTTCGGAGCTACAGCCCCACAAAGTTGAAAAAAGCCCCATATTTAAACAGTTATAATTAGAGTTCTATAAGGTATATCTCCAACTTGAAAACGGTAACAGACAGCTGCTTTCATAAGCTTTACAAGTTTTTAAAAGCCAATTGTATAGAGTTACCATACGGTACTAAAATTTACCGTTATTCAAAACTAAGTTTTACAAAATTTTTGATCCCTCATAACTTCGGAACGACTAAATCTAGAAACTTCAAATTTTGGGAGAAGTTAGATCCTTAGAAATAAGTAAGAGTCAGTTAACAAAATTTTTTTGTCACGGCCCCTCTTTAGGAGCTGTAAGGGGTCGAAAATTGAAATTTTGCTAAAAATTTAGCTTTTAAACACCTATAACTTGAATACCTGTCAAAATTTTTTTTTATTTGTATACAAAATTGAAAGCTCAAAAACGAAAGTTTCAATTAGTGTCAAAGGTTTTTCTTAATTTTGACTTTGTCCGTCCGTCCGTCCGTCCGTATGTTTACAAAAACTTTTACACCGTTTGAAATAGAGTAAAGAAATTTTAACCACGGATAGATATTACAAAAAAATTAATTTCGTAGAAGAATTTTTTTCTGCAGCCCCACCCGTTACGGAGCTACAGCCCCCCAAATTTGGAAAAAGCCCTATTTTTAAATTATTATAACAAGAGTTTTGTTAAGTGTATTTTCAATCTGAAAACGGCAAAAGATAGCTGGTTTTATAAGCTTTACAAAAATATAAGGTTAAAATGTATAGAGTTACCATACGGTACTAAAATTTACCATTAAGCTAAACTCAACTTTTGCAAAATTTTTGGCCCCATATATCTTCTAAACGGTTCAACCTAGGCTCTTGATATTTTGGGAGAAGTTAGGTCCTCTAAAATTAATAGGAGGCGGTTAACAAAATTTTTTTGTCACGTCCCCTGTTTAGGAGCTATAAGGGCTCGAAAATTGAAATTTTGCTATTTTCAACCACCTGTAACTTTAACACCTGTTCAAATTTTTTTTTACAAATATACAAAATTTACAGCTGCAGCATTATATTTCAACATCCGTTAAAGGTTTTTCTTAAATTTGAAAGGGTCTCTTTAAATTGAAGAAATTGTTTCTTAGTCTTAACCATTTTTGGTTAGATAATAATATTCTAGGTAAAATTCCAAATTTTGTTGGAGTTGAAAAAATTTAAGAGTGAACACAGGAGGAGTGTGAGCAGATCCATCATAAGTTTGCTAAGCAAAAATTTGGGAACCTTCCCCATTGAAGGGCTACCAGGTCTTCAAAATTAAAACTTTTATGTTCTTATAAAACAGTAACTTATTCCCCAGTGTAAGTTTTTCCAAAATTAAACGTTAACATTGAAGCTCCAACATTATATTTTGCACTTATTAACAGGTTTTCTTGAATGCATTGGGGTAATATTCTAAGTATTTCACTATTAGTCATATAATTAATTATTAATGAAATAACAAAATTATAATATTATCATAATATATATTTTTATAAAAATAAATGATAAAATACTCAGTAAGAAACCGTATATAATATTGAAAATGTGCTTATTAAAAACCCTTGGTTTTTTCCCCTCACTTGTTTTTATGCATAAGATTAGCAAAAACATAAAATTTGGTTTTAGTTTGAAAACTAAATCTTTTAATAATTAGATATTGCAACATTAAAAAATTTAACTAATTTAAAAAAAATAATTTCAGTGTTACATCAGTGTTACTTACTTTCAGTGTTGTTCATCTCCAATTTTATTGAAAATATATTAAGTAGGAATAAACACCTATCCCAAAGAAGTAAAGATCAAGTAAAGTTCCCTCAAAAAATAAAAAAAATCAAATTCTAAAACTTAGTTTGCCTAATATTACTTAATATCATAATAGCACAATTTCAAAACCTTTGTAACAAACGAACTAGTTTCCAAAAAATAAAGGTTTTCTTTGCTAAAAATCTTCTGAAAATGAATTCTTTTTCTATGAATATTTTTTATTATTTTTAAATTTTCTGTTAAATGTAAAAAACAAAGTTGCTCATGTATAGTTATTTTTAGGAGTTTAATAATAATTTAAAATAACTATTTTGTTATAAAATAGTTAAATTTTATAAAGGTACAAATATCACTTTGAGTCTATTTGTGTGTCTATTCTTTATATATAAAAAATTAATATTAACATAATATACACCCATAGATACTTATATTTAAAATCCATAATTCACAATTGTAATAATTTCAGCATAAGAATAATAATAACAATAATAATAATAAAAATTTTCACTTCATTAACATATTCAATAGATACAATAATTTCATAAAAATAACAACAAAAATAACAAAATTAAACAAAAATAATAATAATAATAACAATTTTTACTTCATAACTATAATTCGCAGATATAAAAATTTCAGAATAAAAATAATAATTATATAGACTAACTTCGAGAATGCCTAGCAAAAAAAACTAGGCTCAGCTGCGGCAGGTTGCTTTCTTATCTATCTGCGGTTAAAGAAATTTCAAGAAGACTCGGATATGACACAACTAAAAATTTCGAAAGACCTTTAGCACTAAAATAAGGATACGAGTAGTGGAATGAAATGTACGAACATTGAAGGAAGCGTCTTGATTAGCTGAACTCGAACAATAAGTTGCAGTATATAAAATAAGTATTCTAGGCATCAAATAGGTAAGATAAACATGTGTGATGAACTTTAAACTGACAAAAGCATTATAATGCTGTCCAGTGTAAAAGAAACAACAGGTGAAAGTGGTGTAGGAATACTTATTAGGAGAATATAAACATTCACTCGACTATTGGGATGCAGTCTTTGCTTTTTAACTATCATTCAGAATTATGCACCAGCGCTATCTACAACCAGCTGAGAAGAACACCTAATAACAACAGGAGAGGAGATATAGTTATACGAATACGAATTTAGAAGTCGTAATTCGTGAGCATGGATTAGTTTCCGACAGAGTAGTTGAAATATGTCAAACAAACCGAAATGTAATAGATGGTACGATATTCCCGCATAAGAACATCTAGAAATACACAGGGATATTGACAGGAGGCAGGGTAAAATCCAAATGGATCATACATGTGTCAGTAAGAAATTGAGGAACTCGCTAATGGACTTTAAAATATTTAGAAGTGCAGATATACACAGCCTTCCAAGCTAATAACTGCAGATTAAATTGAGGATTTTAATATAAATGCAACAAGCAACGTCCTTTAGCAGAATAAATTTAACCCAACTCAAAGACTCAGACGAGCAGACAAACACTGCAGCAGCTCTACAAAGCACTAGGCGAGATTTTGCCACGCAAACATAGGAGTGTACTAGCGGAACCTAAGACAGACAACAACTAGTATCCAAGTCGCTCATAGAAATATCAGAAAATCACTGATCTCAGACCATACCTAAGCCCTAATGGAAAATAGGCGATAAATCGAAAACGAAATGAAACTCAATAATTTAATAAGACTAGGAGTGGTAAAGAAGATTTGTCAACGCATCGAAGTTAGCTCAAAGAGTTGCAAGAATAGACAAAAGAATTCATCTTGAAAGAATGGCTCAAGAAAGTGAAGTTGCAGCAAATAAATACGATATGAGGATGTGTACAACGTCATCAGTAAACTCAAAAAACAAACATGCAGAGTGAATCAGCCGGTAGGAAATCGTAACATGAAACTAATTACGCAAACACATAAACCAACATTTATATGCAAGGAACACTTTCATCCGCACATAACAAACTATACCAAGTGTATACTGAAACTTCCCTACAGAATGAAACAAATGTATACTTATCAGATAAAAGAAAACATCTTGAAAGAATAGCTTGAGAAACTGAAAACGTGGCTAAAAAATAAGACATGAGGCTGCGTATAATGTCATCAATAAACTCACAAATCAAACATGCCGACTCAATTGTCGTTGATAGGATTACTCCAATTATTAATGATAAACTTAATGAACAACAACCTGGTTTTAGAAATGGTCTTTCTACCTTAGATGTGGTATTTTATTTTATTTATTTATTTTATTCATTATCTCAAGAAGAGCTTAATGCTCGTACAGAGTGTGTATTTCCATAATATAGTTATACATTAAAATAAGTAAGTAATTCATTAAATTAAATTTAGTATGAAAATTTAAAATGATTAAAGAAAAAGATTGTTTACAGTACATGTCAAATATAAAGTGCAAAAGATGTTAATTACTAATACAGCAAATAAAAAAATTAAAGAAAATGTATCTACATTTATAAGAATTATATGTACAAAAAAATATTAAAATTTTAGGATTAAAAGTAATACCGAAAAAACAAAGCATAATTAAATATTCAATCAAAAATTAGTTTAGGTTGAATTATTTTTTGTAATTAGAGTTAACAGTAAGAGAATAATAACAATTTACACTAATACAGATATATATAAAGAACAAATTTACGTGTTAAGTAATATACGCGTCTAACAATGCATTTTTAATAGTTTTTTTAAATTTATGTATTGGTAAGTTTTTGATTTGATCATCTATTTGATTATAGAATGTATAGCTGCTATTTATTATTGGATGAAGCCCATTTAACTGAGCTCCTAGTTGACATCTTAACTGATTCGTCGATCTTGTTTCATAACTATGTATATCATAGTTTCTTATAATTTTTTTGTTTGATTTAATTTTCTGATTTTCTATGTTATGTAAGTGCGTTACCTGCATAATTTTTTTGTAATCATTTAATTTTAAGATGTTATATTTATAATGCATTTCATCAGTTGACGTTCTTCTATGTAGACCAAATAAATTTTTAACTGCCTTGTTTTGTATTTTTTGGAGTGTTTCTAAATTCTTGTTAAATGTGTTCCCCCATATTCCTATACCGTATTAAATTGAGCTATGAAATAAGCTGTAATATATAGACGTTTTTATTTTATCTGGTACCCTATTTCCTATTTTTTTCAGCAAACTAGCTAAATTCCTAGTTTTAGCAATAAGAATCCCGACGTGCGTATTCCATTTTAACTAATAGTCTACTGTTACTCCAAGATATTTGTATTCCTTTACAAGTTCTAATTTACAGCCATCATAGTATACTTGAATTTGAGTATTGTTTTGTTTTATTAGCATAATTTTTGTTTTATTGACATTTACAGTTAGTTTATGTTAACACATCCAATTATGTATCTTAACCATGTCATAATTCATCTTCAAGTTCAGCTCTTGACAATCACTTTCAGAATACACTATCGCTATATCATCTGCATATATAGTTGGTTTGCCAGTTAATTTAAGCTTGGAGAAGCTGCTTATAAAACACGAAAACAAAGATGGTCCTAGCAAACTTCCTTGGATAACACCGAAATCAATAACTTTAGTAAAACTTTTTAGTGCATCACATTCTGCATATTGTTCTCTATCTTGTAGGTAGCTTTGAAACCATTGAAACTCTTTATTCATTACTCCACACTCAAATAGCACTCTTAAAAGAGATGATCTGTCAACAGAGTCGAAAGCCTTTTTTAGATCAAAACATACGACACTTACTTTATTCCCTTTACTAACTTCTTCTTGAATAAGAGTAATTAGATCAAAATTTGCTGCCGTTGTATTTGACTCCTTCGTAAAGCCGTATTGACGTTGGCAAATTAAATTATTTTCTCTAAGATAATCAGTTAGCTGTGTGTTTACATATGTTTCTATTATCGTACTAAATACTGATGCAATTGAGATCGGCCTATAGTTATTAATATCTTCTTTGCCGCCTTGCTTTAGGTATTGTTCCTTCTTCTATTGTAGCATTAGTTAACTTAGTGATAGGTTTAAGTAATTCAGCTTTGCATTCTTTTATTATTGATGTTTTGATCTCATCCACACCTGAACTGTGCGTATTAGTTAACCTTTCAATAAGTTTTAAAATTTCTTCTTCACTTACTTTTTATACCCTACACCTATAGAATAGGTAAAGGGGTATATTAACTTTGGTATGGTGTTTGTAACCACCTAAAGGAAGCGAGCTAAATATGGAAAAGTATACATATTTGTGATCAGCGTGACCTCCTGAGTCGATATAGCCATGTCCGTCCGTCCGTCCGTCTGTTCGTCCGTCCGTCAGTCCGTCCGTCCGCCCGTCCGTAGGCACGATAACTCAAAAAATAATAGAGCTATCTTGATGAAATTTTAACTGTAGGTTACTAGGACTGAAAGTACGGCGGGGATTGCATATGGGCGAAATCGGCCCATGGGTTCCGATTCTGGACCTTTTAATCGGTCCAAGGGCTAACGAACATATATAAAAAATCACGATAACTCAACAACTAATGACGCTATCTTCATCAAATTTGTGCTGTAGGTTACTAGTAATGAACCTACTTTGGGAATTGTGTAAGTTTGGGATTGGACCATGGGTTCGGAACCTAGAACTTTTTGATCGAATTTTGGCCAAACGAGCATAATTCCGAAACAAATGATGATAGAACCTCCAAATTTGGTATCAAGGTGCCCCTCCTATTTCCTAAGTGTCTTGGAAATTTGGGCCCCATTGGAGTAGTGGGTCGGGGACCAGCTACACATTTCCGACGACCTTAAAGCATATCTTTAAAATTAATAAAGATAGCAACTTAAAAAATATTTATAAGCTTCAAATTTGGCACTAGGGTGTTCTTTACTATCTCTTGCGTGTCCCCTTAATTTTGCATCGACGCTATCTTCATGAAATTTTGTGATGTAGGTTATTGGTAATGAAACTACGGCGGCGATTGCGTACGGTGAGGAGTGGACAATGGGTTCGGAACCTAGAACTTTTTGATCGAATTTAGGCCAAACTAGCATAATTCCGAAACCAATGAAGATAGGACCTCGAAATTTGGTATCAGGTTGTCGCTTTCGATTTCCTTAGTCTCCTTGAAATTTGAGCCCAATTGGAGTAGTGGGTTGGGACCAGCCACTCAGTTCCGAGGACCTTAAAGCATATTTTCGAAATTAATAAAGATAGTAACTTGAAACAAATTTCGAAGCTTCAAATTTGGCCTAGGGTGTTCTTTACTATTTCCTGCGTGTCCCTCTAATTTTGGATCAATTGGAGGGGTGGTTCAGTACCTCTCTTAGACCCCCAATGTGTAAAAGCTTATCATCGAAATTAATAAAACTAGTAACTTAAAATTAAGATAGAACGTTCCAATTGTGTACAAGGGTTAACTAGTATTGAAAGTATGACCGGGATTGCATATGGGCGAAATCGTACCATGGTTTCGGGTTCTGGAACCCTTGAAAAGTTCAAGGGCTAACAAACATATATCTTAAAAACACCATAACTCAAAAAATAATGCCGCTATTTTGATGAAATTTAACTCTAGGTTACTAGTAATGAAAGTACCATGGGAATTGGTTGTGGTCGAGTTTAATTTCGAAGCCAAAGAATATATTTCCTATTTCCTATGTGTCCCCGAAATTTAGACTTAATTGTAGTGGTTCAGCTATGTTTAAAGGTACTTGCTGCATTTTTTATATGAAAAGGTCTAAATTTGTAATTGTATTTTAGAAATACATTTATTGCATATTTTGAGTTTATAAGCTTTTATTAGGTATATAAACTAACCATTTAAAATAATTGCAATTTTGAAAAATTTGGATTATTAAATATATTATGCTTTGATTATCTTTTGATCGCAAAATTTAATAATTAGAATTTTTTAACTTTTGTAATTGAATTGGAATAAATATATTTTCATTTATTTCAAGTTTTTTTGTTTTTTAATATTTTTAAATAGATATAATAATTAGTAAGAATTTGTAATATTTTTTAAGATATGGTGTAATTAGAAAATGTTTTTAGTATTATAAAGTTAATTTGGTTAGCTATGTCTTACGATCAAATTAATAACAGCTTTTATGGTGTTAAAATTACTTGTGGATATGTTATTAAATTTGAACCAATCAGGTGTAGGGTATTTCTAAGTCGGTTGCACCGACTGACTGTTTCTTTACTTGTTTTAAGCTAAACTTGGTTGTGGTTCTTAAATTTGGATAATATATAGTATTGTAATTGCATGCCATACTTTTTCCTATATTGCAGTATAGATTATTGAATTCATTAATTTTCTCTATTTTTTCTTCTTGGGTGTATATTTTAGAATTGAAGAATTCATTTTCACTATTATAATTTGTACCATCAGTAGCAATATTTTTGATAAAATTTCAAATTTTTTGTGGATTATTATTCGTTTTTGTAAATTCATTAATATCATAAACACATTTCTTTTTTCTTTTAGCTGAGGTTAAAATATTTAAACAGTGTTTATATTTTAACTTAAGGTAAGAACAATTAGGATTATGTAAATACTTTTTATACCAGTAGTTTTTATTTGTTGGTTGTTGTTGTAACTTGTTTATTTATTTCATTTTGGATAGAGTTATTTCCATCATCCACCTCTAAGATAATTATATTGTAATCTGTAATATTAGAAATTAAATAAGAAATAAATTAAATTAAAATAGAAATTAAATAATTTTTTTTTTTTTTTTGACATTTAACTTCAAAGAAATAAAGTTGAGTTTTTTGGAGCGCTCTTAAAATAATATAATTTAAATTAAAATAAATAAATTATTATATATTTTAAAAAGTTATAAATTACAAAAAAAATAATTTAAAAAAAAAAAAAATAAATAAAATAAAATAAAAAACATTATTAAATTACATTGAAAAGAAATTTTCCTATTGAAATTTTTCACTATTAAAATTTTGAAAAATCTATATACTTACTTAAAAGTGCGCCAAATTTAAAAAAGTAAAATAATTTGTTTCTAAAATATACAATGGACAATACTACTATAATAATTACAATGCCAGATCAATGTGCAAAATGTGATACAAAAATTACAAAAAAAATCAGTAGGTGTTTCATGCAGTGGTCAAGCAAAGCAAACAAAATAAAGGTATCATTAAAGAAAATCAACACTTAAAGGAATGTTTAGTAAATGCAGAAGCCAAATCAATTTATAGATATTGTTATTTGTTAATTGAAATTTAGTATTGTTTTTAAGAAGATTAATAAATTTATTGTTGTAGAAGTAATAACTTTTGAACAAAAAGTGAACCATTTGGAAAGCAAATTAGATGAATTTGAAAATAAGAATTATAGGAATAACATTGTTATTGCTGGATTACCTTCTACTCTTAAAAATCCAAAAAATACTATATTAAATATTGCTAGCAAAATAAATGCCAACATAAGCAATAATGATTTAGTCATTGTTACATCTGTTAATAAGAAGACCAATGATAAAACCTCAATGAAAAAATTTTACATTATTCAATTTAATTCAATGGAGTCCAAAGCTGAGATGATGACCAAAAAAAAAGAAAATTTCAAGCACCGGTTTACCGATGAACTAAATATCCTGGGCGAAGGTAATAAAGAAATATTTTTTCGCCATCACTTATCAGCACTGCAATCAAGACTTTATTATGAAGCCAAACAAATCATGAGCAGTTTTGAACTTTAAATTTTTATGGGTTCAAAATGGACAAATTCTCCTTAGAATGGATACAACAAGTAAAGTATATAAGGTTATTTCTTTCAAAGACATTACTTTAATTACAAACACTTTTAGTATATTGTCATAATTTTTTATTATCTTAAGCCAAATTATCTAAAGCTAAACAATATTTTTTCAAAATTATATATCAAATTTACATACACATATTTTCTTAACCTGAAAAAAATTTTTTTTCCTTTCAAATTAATAATTCTTATATTTAAACAATTATTATACAAACAAATTAAAACAATCAATTATGACTTATACCACATCTTAATTTTTAATGTATTCAATCATTTCATTAAAATTTCTAATTATTTATTAATTACTCGAAACAATAATTTAATTAATCCATATTTTTTTTTATAATTCACATATATCGATATTTTTTTTTATTTACATATATTTTTTTTTATAATTTAGTCACAATAATTTTCTTAAAACAACTTTTGTTGGTGACAAACTTTGTAAAAATAATATCAAACTGAAATTAACAATAATAATAATTAAAATTATAATTTACTACATTATTATATTTTACAATAATATTAATATTAAAATTAAGTTTATTTCACTTAAAAACTGCAATATACTATTCCTATCATATTGAGCTTATCAAATTTTTATATTTTCGAAATATTAATTCTAATGACACAAGATATTACATTTTAAACATATCATATGTAATAAGTTATTACTTCTACAACAATAAATTTATTAATCTTCTTAAAAACAATACTAAATTTCAATTAACAAATAACAATATCTATTTTCAATTTAATAAACTTTTATTTTTTTCTAATATTATATCTCACTTTAATAAATTTTTATTTTTTTCTGATATTATTTCTAATTATATAACACTTCACTTTTTACATATTCAACATTTAAAAAAAATCAAAAAATTAATCAACAAATAAGGTTTTATTTTTTTTTTTGTTCACATGGTCAAAATGGCAACTGATGATTACATAAACATTAATGAAAATATAAGAGTAAATTATTATACAGGGTTAGAAAAAAAAACACTGACATTAACTCTAAATATAAAAATAACTTTAATATTTTATATCTAAATATACAAAGTTTACGAAATAAACTATACGATTTAGAATTATTAATTAACTCTTATAAATGTGAAATACATGTTATCGTTTTATCGGAAATATGGTTAAATAAATATGAAAATAGTTTCTTTAATCTACCACAATATGTAGCATATTTCTCAAACAGAGTAAATTCATATGGTGGTGTTGCCATCTTTGTAAGTCAGAAAATAAGTAGCGCGTTAGTTATTGAGGAAGAATTTACAAAATCAAACATTCTGGTAGTTAAATTACTGCAACAAAGAATAAATATTTTGTCCGTTTACAGATCACATGAAACTCATATTACTGATTTCATCAATAAAATTGATAAATATACCATTAAATATAAGAACTCTATTATTGTAGGAGATATGAATTTTAATATGCTAAATTATAACTCGTGTGATGTCAAAACTTATTACAATACTCTACTTAGTAACGGATTTGTTGTCTACAATAAAGTATCTGTGGAATATGCGACTATATTTGGTAACACGTCTCAAACAATTATAGTTCACTTTATTACGGATATTATAAAAAATCAATATTGTTTTTTTCCACATTTTAGACACTACTATTTCTGATCACCAACTATTTTTTATAAGTATGGATCAAAAGCCAATATTAGAGAATATTATAAATATTAAAACAGTCTTAAACTACGAAAATATAAATAATGATATGATATCGTCTAAACTTAATTCTTACAATAATTTAAATGAAATAGTTCATGAGCTAACTAGTTTAATAAAAAAAAATACGAAAAATGTATCAATAATAAAAATAAAAAAAATTAATGGATGACAAATGAAATTTTATCTAAAATGAAAATTCGGGATTCCTGTTTTAAATTTAAACAAGTGATGAAAAAAACCAAGGGTTTTTAAAAAAGCACATTTTCAAAATAATATAGTGTTTCATACATAGTATTTTATCGGAATATAATATTGAAGCTTCAATGTTAACGTTTAATTTAAGAAATATATACTTTGGTGACTAAGTTACTACTTACTTATAGAAACAGTAAATTTTTTAATTTTTAAGTCCTAATAGCCCCTCAATTGAGGAAGGTTGCCCAATTTCTCAAAGATCCAATCCTCACTACTCCCTTCCCCCAACTTTTTTAGGTTCAAGGAATTAAATTATGAATTCAACCAAAATTTGGAATTTTACTTAGAATTTTACTTTAAAAGCAAAAATGGTTAAAACTGAGAGAGACTTTCTTCAATTTAAAGAACCGCTTTTAAATTTAAGAAAATTTTTTAACATATGTTAAAGTAATGTTGGACCTTCAAATTTTGTATATTAACAAAAAAAAATTTGAACAGGTATTCAAGTTACAGGTGTTTAATAATAGCAAAATTTCAATTTTCGAGCCCTTATAGCTGCTAAACGGGGGACGTGACAAAAAAATTTTGTTAACGGACTCCTACTAATTTCTAAGGATCTAACTTCTTCTAAAATTTCAAGACCCTAGCTTAAACCGTTTAGAAGATATGTGGGGCCAAAAATTTTGCCAAAATTGAGTTTTGCATAATGGTAAGTTTTAGTACCGTATGTCAGCCCTAAACATTTGTCTTTTGAAAGTTTATAAAACCAGCTATCTTTTGTCGTTTTCAGATTGAAAATTCACCTAATAGAACTCTTGTTATAACAATTTGAATATAGGGCTTTTCCCAACTTTGGGGGACTGCAGCTTCGTAACGGGTGGGAGCTACAGAAAAAAATTCTTCTACAAAATTATTTTTTTTGTAATACCTACTCTCGGTTAAAATTTCTTTTTTCTATTTCAAACGATGTAAAAGTTTTTGTAAACATACGGACAGACGGACAGACGAACGGACGGACAGAGTGAAACTATATAGGCACTTTTTACAAAATTTTTTGAAAATGTGCTAAAAAAATATCCGGATGATTTGCGTGTGAAAAATTTGTACGAACAATCCAAACTAGAAGTTAAAAAATTAGTAAAACAGGCTAAAATAAAATTTTGTTCTGACGAAAAAGGTAACAGCAAAAGACTGTGGAATCTTTATAAGAAAATAATCTATATATATAAAAGCGAAAGTTTGTTTATTTGTTTGTTTGTTTGTATGTAACGAGTTGGCTCCTAAACTGCCCAGCCGATTTTTATGAAAATTTGTATATAGAGGTTTTTGGGTACGGAAGGAAATCGTAGCCCAAAAATTTTGCTCTAACGGACCGCCAAGTTGGGGCTGTGGTGCAAGTATTTAAACTTCTTTGTTCTAAAATGAAAACGGTTTGACCGATTGATTTCAAATTTTGTATACGTGATGCTCTTTGAGAATTGAGTAGACACTATTAAGAATTTTGGAATTTGTTAACCCATGTCGGGCCGACGGGTGGTCAAAAAAAATTTTGGGTCCAAATTTTGTCCGATTTTACGAAATTCTGCTTTGGCTTAAAAGAAAGCCCCAAAAAAATTTTTGTTGAGTTCCATTAACCCATTGCGGCCCAACAGCTTTTTATAGGTTTTTTCAATACTTAACTCTAAATTAATAACGGTTTGACCGATTTTCTTCAAATTTTGTATACGTGCTCTCCTGTAAATATTGAGTTGAAACTATTAACAGATTTGGAATTAGTTAACCCATGTCGGGCCGACGGGTGGTAAAAAAAAATTTTGGGTCCAAATTTTGTCCGATTTTACGAAATTCTGCTTTGGCTTAAAAGAAAGCCCACACAAAAATTTTATTGAGTTGCATTAACCCATTGCGACTCAAAAGCTTTTTATGAAGTTTTTAGTTACTTTACTCTAAATTAGAAACGGTTTAACCGATTTTCTTCAAATTTTGTAAAAGTGTTCCGTTTTGAGAATGAAATTAGCTCTTTTTACAGACTTGTAATTGATTAACTCATTCCGGCCCGACGATTGACAAAAAGAAGATTTGGAAGAAAATTACGTCCAATTTAGCGCAATTCTGCTTTGCCCAAAGAGAAAGTGTACTTCCGTTAACCCAATGGGGCACAGTTGCTTTTATAGATTTTTGCGTTACTTAACTCTAAATTAGAAACGATTTGACCGGTTGACCTCAAATTTTATATGTGTGAAGCAATTTGAAAATGGAGTTGAGTATGTTAACAGTCGATCCTACGATTGGTCAAAAAATTTTTTTGGAAGTAAATTACGTCAAACTTTGGAAAGTAGTTTGTACTGCTTTGAATTACAAAAAGTTTCAAAAATTACTAGAATAATCCTAGAAAAATCGTTTTAAAAAGATTGCTTTCATACATTTTAAAATTTACATGTGTAAACCGTGTGTAATTTTTGTGTTAACTTTTTGCAGTAACATCAACTTTAATTAAACCTCCATTGAGGTGCGCAGCAACGCGCACCGGGTATTAGCTAGTGTTTAATAAAAGTTCTCCTCTCTGTCAATCAACTATTAAAAGTATAAAATGTAATAATGAAGCTTTTGACAAAGATGTTGACATTGCCGAAAATATGAATAATTTCTTTGTAAATGTCACTGATGAGATAAATTGTCCGTCCGGTTCAATAGATCATGAATATGTTCAAAATTTTAGACCAAATATTACTTATGACTTTCAACTAACACCTACAAACACAGAAGAAGTGAGTAAGGCCATTAATATGCTAAAATCGGGTGCAGCCACTGGGTAAGACAGCATCTCCACCAAATTCATAAAACGTTTTGCTCAGCAATTAAATCCAATACTAATAAAATTCATAAATATTTCATTTCAAACAAGCTCTTTCCCAGATTCTCTTAAAACTGCTATTTATTACCCCTATTTTCAAAAATGGCGAAGTAACAAATCGTTCAAATTATCGTCCTGTTTCTGTCCTAAGTGCACTGTCAAACATTTTTGAAATTGTCATCAAAAATCGTTTAAACTTATTCATCGTAAATAATAAAATTTTGCACAATGAACAATATGGGTTTGAGCAAAATTCTAACACAACAGCGGCGTGTCTGAGTCTAACAGACTTCATCACAAAAAATTTAGACAAAAATTAAAATATTGCATGTGTTTTTATTGACTTACAAAAAGCTTTTGACTGCGTTGATCACAAAATTCTTTTATTAAAACTTGCTAAAATGAATCTCAGGACAGAGCAAATTTCTTTTTTCAGAAGTTATTTAGACAACCGAAAACAAAAAGTTAAAGTAAATGGAGTTCTCAGTCAACCAAAAACAATCAAAAAAGGGGTTCCACAAGGCTCTATTCTAGGGCCGGATTTGTTTAAAATATATATAAACGATATAGCTAACTTAAACTTAAAAGAGTCTATCCAACTTTATGCGGATGACATTGTTTTGAAATATGCAACAGACAGTGAAATTGAAACTAAATATTCTATTGAAGAGGATTTTAAAATTATTGATGAATGGCTTGTTAAACATTGTCTCTTACTAAATATAAGAAAAACTAAAATAATATTATTCGGAAATAAAAATCACACCAACCAAAGCTTTTTTTACAATGATCAAAATATTGAAGTAGTAACATCCTTTAACTATTTAGGCTTAATATTAGACAAAAAACTAAAATGGGAAGATCATTTTTTATTCTAAGGCGACTTAGAACATTTTTAGATAGTCAAACGTTATACGTAATCTACTCCTCATACATTTTATCAAATATAACGTATTTAAATCCAATTTGGAGTGGAGCACAACAGAATACGCTTAATAAACTAAATGTGCTTCACAAAAAATCTATCAAGGTAATCCATCATTACCCAATTAGCCACCCTACGAATATGTTATATTCAGCTAAATATATGAGTTTCAGGTGTATAGGTAAACGTGAATTGTATATGATTGGCTTTAAAATTGTAAATGACTATATTAAGCAAAATTTCACCATAAACAGAAATTATGAAATACACAATCATAATACCAGAAACAAGTCGAACTTTTATTTAGCTTTATTTAAAACAAATAATCAAAATAATAACTGCTTATATAACTGTGTAAAAATATATAACGAATTACCAGGTGAATTAAAAAGTATAGTAAATATTGCACATTTTAAGAAGGAAATTAAAAAATATATAGCAAATAATATATAAAACTACTAAAATAATTTTTGTTTTAATATAAGGTATATAGGTTTTGGCACTATTTAATACCTATAATGCAAAATTATTCATATTGTTAAAATATGGTTAAAATACATACTAGATTTAAGTTAAATTTAGAATATTGTAAAAAAATTTTTCTTAACACATCAAATTCTAAAATTTTTTAGACCATTAAAGCTGCTTTAGCTAAGGTCCGTTACAAACTATTTAAATGTCAATTATCTTGAATTAAATTATGTTAAATTATAATAAATAATAAATATAGCAAAAAAAAAAAAAAAATAATATATTTATTTTTCAGGTTATTAGCAATTATGTGATACAGGAATTTGAGGCTAGTCTGGTTATCGAGTTATCACCGAAAAAGAAGCCATTTGATTCAACTATTGATTTCTATTCACTTATAAAGTTGTTTTTAGGGTTATTTATATTAAAGTTGAAATCACCTAAAATTATTGTGTTGTTATTATCAGTTTCTTCTAAGCGATTGTCAAATAGTGAAAAAAAATTATTTATGGCATTTTTGTCGTTTTCTGGTGGTCTATATATTATGGAAATGTGTAGTTTTTTATTACTAGTGTAAATGTTGATGTGAATTAAACTATTAAAGTTATCGCAGTATATTTTTATAGTTTCAAACTTTAATGTATTATGCACAAACATTCCTACTCCACCACCTTTTCTGTGCTTATGACATGAAAATTTCTTATTATAATTTTTTTAATTTATGACATCAGTTTCTTCTTCAGTTAACCAAGTTTCAGTAAGTAAGATTAAATGAATAGTATGTTTAAGGTTATCTAAGATATAAGCTATCTCATCCATTTTATTTCTAAGACTACGTACATATAAGTATATAATTTTTAGTGATTTGTGTTGTTAAAATTTCATATCTTGTATTTTATTAATGCTGTGCATATGAGATTGGAAAGGTACAATAAAATTATCTTTATTATGCATTATTTATCAAGCTACTAGACATTAGTCTAAATATTTTACTAGCTTCAGTTTCCCTAATGAATACCTTTCCTTCCTTTACTCATGCATACTTAATAATATTTTGTTTTTTTAAATCTCTGGCTTTTTTATAAATTAAACTAAAATATGATGTTAGTCGTTCATTAATAAAAATTTTTTGCATTTTATGAACAGCACTATCCGTTTGATCAAATATTTCATTAAATTTTAATGTATTATTCTTTTTTGCTTCGATAACCTTATTTTTTAAAATAGCACTTTTAAACTTAACAACTATTTTTCTGGGCTCACCTGAATTTACAGGACTATTTATGAGGTATGCAGATATTATATCCTTCATTTGAATACCAAGTTTACTCACCACTTTGCTCACCGAACATACTGGTTCACTTTCTGGAACATCGTCAACTCCGGAAATTTCAATATATTTAGCCAATTTTTGTTGTTTAATCTTTTCTATTTCAATTTTGTTTTTCTCCACTAGGTCTTTAAGTTTTTTATTTTCCATTCGGAGTTGGATATTTTCGTCGATTATTGTATCCAGTTTATTTTTCAGCTCTGCGGATTCTAAGTCATGGCCACTTAGTTTCTCCACAATTTCCTCCTCTTTTTTCATAATAACTGAATCACTGTGATGAGTGAGTCAGTTTAGGTTGCATAAATCGTACATAATTAAACGTTTTGTTTCTAATTTTAAATTTATTTTTTCTCTTGGATTTTTTTTTTTCTCTATTCCTTATAATTTCAACTGTCAATTACGTTTGGGTAAAAATCCATGTTGGAAAGCATGATATACATTTCTGTTTTCTATACTTATATGGAAGTTATGGAAATTGAAAACCTTTCAAACTTGATCAGTAAAATTCTCGCTTGTTATCCTGAAACTGAAATTATTCTGGCGGGAGATTTTAATATTCATAACAAAGAAATGGCTTCACTTTTCCAGTAGTTCCTTTATTTTCCACTCTATTTCGCCTTTCTCTACTTGTTGAAAATCCCCCTACAATCCATGACCGTGCTCACCTCTTGGATTTGTTTCTAACCACATACACTTAAAAGTAGGTCGTTTCAGTTGGTTGCCACCTGGGGGCTCTGATGACTGTTGGCCAATACAAGCTTCCAGGCAAGCCGAAGACCCCTTCCCAAAAACTTTGTTGGGAAAGGGTTGAGAATTAGGTTGAAACGAAAACTAATGCCCAATAATAGTTTGCTATTTCCTTTTGTACGATTTCGAAGGCCGTTGTTCAACTGGTGATCTCATGACCTACTTGTGCAAAAAGCTTAACATTATTCTCCACCATTCTGGCGAGTCTGATGTTGTAGAGCTTTCGATCGAGTTTGGTATGGTGAGCTATTGGCAAAGTGCGGGGCTTTAGGTTTAGGTAGGGTCTTTTGTCAAATGGATTGGAGATTTCTTTTCGAATCGTACGATTCGTGTTCTAGTCAATGGATACTCATCCAAAGATTTTAAAATAAATACTGGTGTTTTATCTCCCAGTGTGTGTTTTATCTCCCTAATATTTATAAATGACCTTCGCAGATGACAATACCATTGTTGCTTCCTAAGTATTGCCTAGCCGCTTTAACATTAATCATCAGATTAATACAACAGCAAAAAAATTCATTATAAGCCAACTAAACAAAGATTTAGTTAAAATCCAAAAATGGGGTGAAATCAACAAAGTTGATTTTAACACCAAAAAAACTCAATGCTGTCTTGTCTCGCGAAAAATAGCAACAACAATTCCAAACCTTCGTTTCAAGGAGAAGCTTTGCATCATACGGCAGACTTAAACATTTTGGGGATTCAGCTAAATCAAAAATTGACTTGGTCAAATCGTATTTAGAAACTACGTTTTTCAGAAAGAAGTTTATTATGTAGTTGACATGATGTCACAGAAAAAAGGTTTTTTAAAGCTATTGTATGCAAATTAGGAACGGCTATTAATTAACGAAAGTTATAACGCCGAGCATAAAAAGCAGAAAATCTGTGTTTAAAGTGACTTGATCTTAAAATATTGTCGTTTAGATTGTACAATACCATAATACGAAGTTTTTGAAATTTTTTCTGAACATATCTTTTTCAAGTCAAAAGTACCTTAAATTTTAGCACATATATTTTCTGAAAGCTTTGCACCGGGAAGCCTTAAGCATTTTACACTCAAGAATTAAACCTAAATATTTAAACTCTCTTACTATTAGAATTTCAATGCATAGTTCACTACAAGCAAGATTACACATTGGTTATTATCACAGTAGCTCATTGACGCAATGAATCCAAGTCGCAATTGTAATCAACATTTAAATCAAGTACACTTTTTGAATCACAAATAATAGCTATACCGTGTGCTGCAACTCCAGTCACATAATCTTTAAAATTAACTGAAAATAATGATTCAATGAAATCTAAAAACGCTACTGGTCCCCATACAGACCCTTAAGGTACACCAATTTTTAAGAATGCATTTCTACTTATTTAGCCATTTACTATTACTTTCTGCCATTTATTGTGTAAATGACCGACCGTTCATGCGAGAGGCCCCGGGTTCGAATCCCAGTGAAAGTGAAAAAACTTTTATCTGGTTTTCAACTCGACTCAGCTACCATGCGCCTTTGGGTTCAAATTAATGGCTTAATTAATAATTATATATCTTTAATAAAAAATACATAAACATAACCATATAAACAAATATAAAATGTAAACAAATAATTCAATTAAATAATATAACTCACTGATATAGAATACCATATAACTCAAATACAAAAATTATTACAATATAAACAAAATTTGACTATATTTATTGAAAATCTAAGACATTTCTACATGTTATAATGCGTAGTACTATCTCATGTATAAATTGTATGTCAAATTCATTTGATCAGTTCTAATATATGAATATTACTCCCCTGTTCCGACATGCACATATATAATCAGGCTGTTTAGCCTATCACAGTGAACAGTTAGCACGTAGAGGTCCCGGCAAAAAAAAAAAATTAGAATCCACATCATTTGCGGATAATTTTTTATTGTTCAAGCCATTAATTAGTCCAACAAAACTCTTCAAAAAAGAAGCTATTGTTTGGATATGTGTGTTAATAACTCTCATAAGAGCAATTAACTAGATAGCTACGTACAATATTTTTAAATATCGCTATAAAATAATTGTTAAAAATTACACAAAACACTTTTTTGGAATTATCATAAATTAAAATGTTATCATGAAGAGCCAAATAAATAGTGTTCCGAATTAACCTGTTCAATAAACTATTGACAACACTCCACTGCTCTTTCAATTTACTTTTGCATTTTAAAAAATTTATTTCTATAATATCTATTTTTTTGTATAGATATTGATTTCTTTAACTTTTTACAAACACGAACAGTAGTTAGGATATGGGGTTGCGGATATATGGAGCGATGAGGAAAAATGTCTTTGGTATGTATTTTAAATGGGAAAAAATTGTCTAAGCTAGAGGGTTCAATGAAAAAGCGTCAGATGTCGGTAGTGTAGAATGAGGAATTTGAGTAGATTGTGTCTTTGATATTTTTTATATTATAAATGAGGTTGGTGGGTTTGTGACTTTGGTTTGGATTGAAGCGAGTTAAAAAGTAATTTTAGTACATTGTGTCTTTGATAGTTTTTATATTAGAAAAGAGTTTATTATGTTTGTGACTTTGGATTGAATTGAAACGAGTATGAAGCGAGTTAACAATTTGAAAGATCTTTCAACGATCGTGTGTGTGTGTCGTTGATAAGTAATTTTAGTACATTGCGCCTTTGATAGTTTTTATATTAGAAAAGAGGTTATTATGTTTGTGACTTTGGATTGAATTGAAACGAGTATGAAGCGAGTTAACAATTTGAAAGATCTTTCAACGATCGTGTATGTGTGTCGTTGATATTGAAACACCTAGATCGGTGGCGGTGGTGGTGGACAGTGGCTGTTGCGGTGGCAATTTTCTTAAACTGAAAACTGAAATGACGTTAGGGGGATTCCGTTTTGTTTTAAATATTAAAGAAGAAAAGAAAAAATAAATTACCTAATATTAGAAAAAATTTAATTTTTTTATATATGAAAACAAATGCCGTCGGCAAAACAATGTATGATAAGAAAAAAAGAACAAATAAAAAGAAAAACACAACAAAAAAATTTTTTTAGCGTTTCTAACAAACTAAAAACCTTTTGGTAATGCTGATAAGAGATTATAAAATTTAAAAGCTTTTAATTCAAAGAAATCCGAAAATTTTGTTTTGGTTTTTATTTATAATTAAGAAATAATAAGATTGATAATAGAGTATTCAAAACAGAGAAAATTAAATTTGGCAATTATTAAGTTTTTAAACTTGAAGGTGTAATTACATATTATATAAAATAATTTAAAAGCAAAATAAATTGAAAATGGATGTTAAAAGAATAAAGTGCGAATTTAATTGCAGTGTTTGCAAGAAAGAATTCTCAAATAAATTTAATTTGCAACGTCACATGAAAGCGCATAAATATTGCACGAAATGTGACATCTTAACATCAAATTGGAGTCATCATTTGAGAACAAATATGCATAAAACCAATGCAGCTGAAAAATTGCAGCCACACTTGAGAATGATAAATCAATCTTTTCAAAATAGGATTCAAACATTTTTAATTGATAATGTTAATGAAGAACTGATTAATCCAAGAGAATTTTTAACGAATATTAAAGATGATTTTGTAGCCGTTCTTCAGAGATCAATACTAAATCATCAAAGCTTTAAAATGAATGCTGAATTTTTTGCTGAATATATTAAAATTTCTGCTAATGATGAAGATGATTTACAATTAAGCATAAAATCTTTTCAAACAAAAATGAGGATAATTATAAACGATGAAGATATAAATCCTGCTTATGATGATGCAGTTGAATTTATAACTAAGAAAAGTGAGGAGTTTCAAGAGAAAGATAGCGGATGGGCATTAATACGAATTGTTGGAGTGGAAATAAACATAAATAAGTATCAACCCATAAGAGGATCTACATATGTTAAACTTCCTAAATCTGTGGAAAAAAAGAAAGCCTGTATTAACGTACACAACGAAGATGAATTCTGCTTCAAATGGGCATTGATTTCTGCTTTGAAGCCGGTTTCTTCTATGCCGTGGAATCCGTCTTCTTACAATATAAATGATATATCAGCATCCAGTATAAATTTAAATAATGGGAAAATTTTGAAATTTGGTAATATATTGTTTCCAATAAAAATTGATAAAATCTCAGAGTTTGAGAAAATCAATATTGATATAAGCGTGAACATTTTTGGGCTCGACTTAAATAAAGATTATAAATATCAAGTAATTGGTCCATATTATTTAACGAAAAAAGAAAAGCAATACCACATTAATTTGCTATTAATTGAAGAGGCTAATGTTTACCATTTTGTTTACATAAAAGACTTATCGAGATTAATCCGAACATCTTTAACATCGCATAAAAGCAGAATTTTTATTTGCAATAGTTGTTTGCAGCATTTCACCAATATTTCAAACTTGGAAATTCACAAAGATGAATGTGGTAAAATTGTCAGCAAATTACCAGATGAAAATAGCAATATTTTAAAATATACAAATTATCAACTGCAAATGAAAGCACCATTTGTGATATATGCAGATTGTGAGAGTATTTTAAAATCGATATCAACATGTGCTCCTAATCCCGATCAATCATCAACCAACAACATTAAGGAACATGTACCAGTTGCATTCGGATATTTTATAAAATGCTCATTCGATGACAAATTAAACAAATATGTAGAATGTGTAGGATTAAACTGTGCAAAGGAGTTTATTTTATCATTAGTTCAGACTTGTAAGGACTTATTCAAAGCATATTATTTAAAAACAATCCCCATGAAACCATTAACATTAGATGAAGAACTGAGGCAGCTCACAGATGAAATTTGTCATATTTGCGGTAAGAATTTAGATTTAGAAAATAGAATAAGAGATCATTGCCACTTTAGCGGCAATTATAGGGGCCCTGCCCATCATGTATGCAATTTACATTTTAAAAAACCGAATTTTTTCCCGGTATTTTTTCACAATTTTTCAGGCTATGATTGCCATTTATTATTCAAAGCTCTTAATTATACAAGTGGTAATATAAATATAATACCATTAAATAAAGAAAAATATATTTCTCTTTCTAAGACAATATTCTTAATAGAAGAAGGTGCTAGTTTTTCAATCAGATTTCTTGATAGCTTTCGTTTTATGGATGAGAGCCTTGATAGTTTATTTACTAATTTAGACATTAGGAAAAAATTACATGTTAAACAATATTTTGCAGATAATTCAAATTTAATTACAAAAAAAGGGGTATTTCCTTATGAATATTTAGATGACTGGTCAAAATTGCATGAATCTTTACCTCCTCAGATTGCTTTCTATAATCAGCTAACAAAAACGCTATGTTCAGATGCTGATTATAATCATGCCCTTTTAGTATGGCAAACATTTAAATGTAAAAATATGTTAGATTATTTAAAAATATATTTAAAAACTGACGTGTTAATATTGACCGACGTTTTTGAAAGTTTTCGTGATATATGTAAAACTGTCTACGATTTAGATCCAGCTAATTTTTATACAGCACCGGGTCTTTCTTGGCAAGCAATGCTCAAATATACCAATATAGAATTGGAACTATTTACTGATATTAATATGTTTAATTTTATTAAAAAGGGAATGCGCGGAGGTATTAGCCAATGTTCTTTACGTCATTCTCTTGCAAACAATAAATATATGAAAGAAAAATTTGATTCCGAACAGCCAGCACGATATATTATATATTTAGATGCCGTAAATTTGTACGGTTATGCTATGTCACAGTACCTACCATATAAAAATTTTAAATGGATTGAAAATTCATTGGTAACCAATTACGATGTTAATAATATTTCAGACAATTCATCACTTGGGTATATTTTAGAAGTTGATTTAGAATATCCCGATTATTTGCATGAATTGCATAACGACTTACCATTTTGCCCAAAAAAAGAAACCCCTCCCAATAAAAAACTTTGCAAATTACTAACAACATTAGAAAATAAATCAAAATATGTTATCCATTATAAAAATCTTAAGCAATGCCTGAAAAATGGGTTAATACTACGCAAAATTCATAGGATTTTAGAATTTGAACAATCTGATTGGCTTAAAAAATATATTGATCTAAATACTTTCCATAGACAAAATGCTAAAAATGATTTTGACAAAAAATTTTTCAAGAAACAAAATAATGCAGTTTATGGCAAGACGATGGAAAATGTCGAAAAATATAGGGAAATTAAAATAGTAGATAGTTGGGAAAATAAATATAGACATTTAGGAGCGAGAGCTTATATAGCTAAACCTAATTTTCATAGTTTAACAGTATTTACAAATAATTTGATAGCAATAGAATTAGAAAAAACTAAAATATTTTATAATAAACCAATTTATGCAGGATTTTGCATATTAGAATTATCAAAAGTTCTAATGTATAATTTTCATTATGATTACATAAAATCAAAATTTCAAAGCAATGCTCAACTAAATTATATGGATACCGATAGTTTTGTATATACTATACAAACCGAAGATTTTTATAAGACAATAAGACCCGACCTTAATAAATATTTTGATACCTCAGATTATGAGATAAATAATCCATACAATTTTCCTTCTGTAAATAAAAAAGTTTTAGGAATGTTTAAAGATGAAATGAGCGGAAAAATTATTACAGAATTTATAGGCTTGCGTTCTAAAATGTATTCTATAAAGACGCTCACAAATGATACTATCAAGAAATCTAAAGGTGTTAAGAAGTTTGTGATAGATAATTTAGATATAGATGATTATAGAAATTGCTTGAAAAATAAAAAAATATTGTATAGAAATATGCAGGTTTTCAAATCTAAATTACATACAATTTATACGCAGGAACTAAATAAAATAGCTTTAAGTTATTTAGATGATAAGAAGTATATTTTGCCTGATAATGTAAAAACTTACTCATGGGGACACAAAAATATTAATGTCAATACTATTTAATGTTCCACATACTTATGTAATAAATGTTATCTAAATCTGCAAGAATAAAAAAAAAATATATATATATGAAATTAAAATGAAAAAAACTGTTTTTAATTTTTTAATAAATTTTATTTTCTCTTTTTTCTATAAATTTTTTTATTTCCAAAGCTTTCTCTTCGTATTCACTTTGATGCAAAATCTTGTATATTTTATTTTGATGTGAACAACAACTACGACATTTAGGCCCTTTTTTGCTCACGAAATCCTCAGTCTCTTCTATGCAGTCAAACTCCGCAATATGATATTGAGTATTGCAAATTTCTGCCCACGATTTCTTATTGCGGTTTTCTAGCTCTTCGTTTTTGCGGAGGAAGCAAGTATAACAAAATACTAGTTGCTGAGGGTAAACTTCACACATTTCCTTGAAATCTTCCCCGCGATCGAACAAAAAACCTTTCAAATCGCAAAATCTATAAACTGCACAACACGGCTTTCCCGTGTTTGCACATTCCAGTATTTGAAACTCACACGGAAAACCGTAGCATGAGTATCCCATCTTGATGATTTCGTGATTTGTTGGCATTGTTAATAAAAAATGTTTACACTTTACGGTGGTTCTTTATATTTTGATTTAATTTTAATTATTTTACATTACTTTTATAGAGAATTTTTCAATGCCATAGAATGTTGAACATAGATTACTATAGAATGTTGAACATAGATTGAATTATATTTTTATACTCAATAAAAATATTGTTATCAAATAAAAAAAAAAAAATTAAGAAAACATATTGTTATCAATTTATAGAGCATAAAACCGCATACATCCTTTATTGTATTAAAAAAGCTTTCTTGTAATTATTTTTACATAAATTAACCAAGTTTTCTTTAAAATATATTAGTATTTTATTACAATTAAAACAACGCAAACCTAAAAATGGATCCAATCGCAGATTTAGCAGATTTCATAAATTTCACAGAAGATGATGAATACGATGTCGAGATGGAAGAAGAAAATTTGTTAGCAGAATTCCTAAGTGACCTCAACAGAAAAACGAAATTCGTTCCAATGGGTGAGGTTAATTTAAATGAAACCTTTCAAGTAACAAGACTGCAGGAAACAGTGTCAAAGTTCCAAAATAAGGTGGATGGGGGTCGCTGTGTGGTTTTCCACACAGAAAAGTTTTTTACTTATCTACCAAAATATTATGCTGACAAGCATAATTCCACCATCGTAAACTTGTTAAATAAAAAAATTGCCAATGGCAAAATTAAATACTTTTTTAAAATTACAGATAAAAAGAATAAATTTATTGAAATAGAATTTATTAAAAAAATGTAATTTTATTAATAAAAAAAAAATTATCAAAAGAAATTAAACAACAACAATTTTTTATTTTTTTAAATTATTTATTTTTTTCCAGATTTTTTTTTTTTTTTTTTATTTTCCTTATATTTTTTCAGAATTTTAGGTTTATTAATCTTTTAAAGATTGATTTTTATTTTTTCCTTTAAAACTAGCGATTGTAAATGGTAAATTAGATATGTTTCTGATCATTTCTTTTCTTCTTAAGCCCCCCTTTGAATTAGCTAAATCAACAATTTTAACATGTAAACATTTTCCAAAGCACAAACACCAATATGGTTAAAAGAACATCTTTTAGAACAATGAATTTGCTGATTCTTCTTATTCTTCAATATTTTTAAACATGTAGAATCGCGATTATTCAAATCGAAAACATTGTTATTTTTCAATATGTTAATAATCCAAGATTGTTTTTCTCCTCCTTTAACATAAATTTTTGTTTGATTGGATAAAAAAATTTTCAAAAAATTGATGATTTCACAAAAATGAGTTTTACCATCAGACCACTGCAAGCCATGATGATTTTTAGTGAGCCATTTATTGGTGGTTTTTGCTTTTGCGTCTAAATAATGCCAACTGTAAGGTGATCTTATTATAAAATGTTGAATTTCATCATTTGATGAAAGAATAGCAATTTCTTTTAAAATAAATTTATTGCTATTGTCTCGAAAACCTTGCATGTCAATGATTACATATTCCATGTTTATTAATAAGCTTTTTCTTTATAGACAAAATCATTTATTTTTTATACATAAATTTAGATAATTTTAGCAACTTCTCCTGTTAATGGTTTAAATTCCACTAAGCGGTCATGCAAAATAAGACAATAAGCTGCAGTATTGTTTGGAATTGCATTTAAAGTCTTTATTTCAATTTTAACATCAACTGATCCCATTTTAAGATTATCATTTTGAAAACGAGTATCAATTATGAAGATAGGAGAATTATTTTTAAAGTTTTCCCATGAAACTAACGGTTCTGTTGTCGAGTTATTATAATAAAGGCTTCTGAAATTTGAATATGCTTCATATGCTAAAGCATAACGGTTTTTTGCAAAATCTAAATTCATATCTTCATATGGGTATGATTCAGAATTTAAAAATACTTTTATATTTTCAATATCGCAATAATTAAAAATTGATGGATTTTCTTCCACGTTATTTTGTTTGTTAGTTTGTAAAGCAAAAATTATAAAACGAGGCTTTTCAAGTTGTGATGCTGTTTTAACATTCCAAATATGATGTGTAGTTCCTGCTGGTAATGTAGGATACTCGTGTAATTCCCAATTTCTAAAAGGAATTTTCATAACCGAACCATTTTCAATGCTTTTATATAAATTTAATTTAAGATTATCAGCTAAGTTAATATGCTGAACTTTCCAATGTATTTTTGTAATTTGAATTTTTGGTTTTTCATTAGCAGCAGTAGTAGCACTACATAATAATGAATTATCATTTGATCGAGAGCGAGTTAATATTAATTCATGTTTTGCATTCGGAATAATATTTTTATAATCTTCTGCAAATCCTAATAATCTCTTTAAGGGTATTAAAAAATTGAAATGAATTCCATTTATTTTAGTTGATGCACTAGGTGACCAACTTCCATTGAATAAAGCTGTACTTTCATTTTGATTGAGTGAAATATAGTTTTTTAATGTTGAAGTTATCCCCACATTACGATTATGATCAATTTCTTTACCATTAAGTTCATAACGAATTTCATCAAATAGAAATGGTATAGCATTATTAATTAGTTTAGTATTTACAACAGCTGTTCCATCATGTTTTGATACAAATCCTTCTACATAAATTTGGCTTGTTGATGGCAATATATTTAAATTCTGATTTTGTATTTGTATTCGTATAATATCACTTAATCCAAATGAGTTTAAGAATGGAGAATACGAATGCCATTGAGCACTAGTTATAGTTTCATCAAAAATTGGATTATTAAAGAGATCCATTTTAATTTACTTTTAGTAGATATCCAAGAGATTTTAGATATTCTTTATTTTCAAATGATAATCGTTTTTTGTATTTAAAATGTCGAGTTCCTCCTCCTTTGACTAGCTTTGATGAATTAAGATGATGTTTATTATTCTGCGAATGTATATGGGGCTGATAATTTTGATTAAATACTATCATTCTGAAGCTTTAAGTGCAATCTAATTGTTATTGTTTCTCCACGAAAATTAATTAAATTACCGTTCTGATCAAGGAGTTTTAGAGTAATGGAACTTATCTGATTAATAGTTACAGGTAAATAAATTACATTTTTAGGGACTTCAATTATTTTATATCCAGGACTGACGTTAATGGAGAATTCATGTAAAATGTGAGCTTCTTTTTCATTAATATAAGCTCCAGAAATAACATTGCACTCTACTCTTATTATATTTATTTTATTAATATCAACAAAAAGATCTGAAGTATGCCATTTATTAGCTAATAATTTCTTCTTACTGAAACCTAATAATCCATCAATTGTATCTTCTCTTTCAAAATCAATATCCTTATCAGCAAAAATTTCGCACTTTAATGTATTATTATTTGCTCTTATAATTAATTTTTCCTTATCTGCTTTTGGTATATTCAATGTTTTTCTAAGAAAAAGCTCAATATCTCCAATTTCATATGAACCTGTTGGAATTGTAATAGGTTTATCATCAATAATAAATCTATTATTCTCTTCATCTATGTTTGGTATTGAATTATATGTTTGGAAATCCACTAAACCACAGATATATTCTCTTCCATTTAGATCTATAGGAGGAAAATAATTAGTTGTCAATGTAGAAGAGTTTCCGTTTAAAGTTAATGTTATTGACATGTCTTTAATCGATATAATGAGATATTTCAGTTGTGCATTCTGTTTTTATATAGATTTTTAAGGTTAATCCCAAAATTCAATGATTTAGATTTAAGGTCAATACGCATTAATAATATAATATACATATACATACATACAAAAATTTTTCGTTTAAATTTCTTTTGATACAACTAAATTCTAATTATTCTTTATCAGTTAGTTTTTTATTTCATTTATGTTCAAATATAGAGAAATAACCTTGAACTTGAACAAAATTATTAATGTAGGTCAGTTTAAGTAAAGCTAGACTAAGAATAAAACAGAAAAATTTTTTTTATTTTTTATTATGTTTTATTTACTGATAATAATTTTTTTTTTCTTAACAATATGAAATAAAAATTCTAAGCATAAATGTCCACAATTGTAAGAATTAAAATTTTGATATTTATTATAATTATATGTAAGCTTATCTCCTAAATATTTTATTACTTCTAATGGTGGTCTTAAATTTCCAAAACTATCAAAATAATGAGTTATTTCAATATTTTTAAAATAAGCTACCCAATGCGTTCCATCTCCAATAGAATTATCTAAATTTATTATACCGCATTCGTATTTCCAAGGTCTACCTATTGGTAAATTATCTCTCATAAAAACTCCTCGAAAATATTTTAAGTATTTTTTAGCAAAGTTTTCTAAATCAATATTTGTAAGAGCTCTATTGGGTAGCTTAGTTAATGGTTTTTTGGATTCAAATAAAGTCCTAAACCATTCTTATATGGTTTTAAGTGCAATCCATTTCCTCCTTTTAATGCTATTGCTTCCATCATTTTATTATGACGTTGACTTTCTTTTAATTCTTTGTGGGCATTTTTAGCATCGTTAACAGCTTTAGTTATTCCTGCAACGCCACCTGAAAGTGCTCCAATAGCTGATAGACCCGCAAATATAGGTATTAAAGGTAAAACTCCTCCAATTTTTGGTACAGGAATTATTCGAGGAATGTTAATGTTTTTTTTCTGTCCTTTAGAAAAATATCTAGCAGCTTGTAAAGCAGTTTTTATAATATTCTTAGCATTCGTTGGTTTTTTTATACTTTTAACAGCTACTTTAGCTTGCTTTATAACTTTTTTCAAGGACTTTTTTCTTAAAATTTTCTTTTTTATCTTTTTTAAACCCATACCGAGTTTAACTTTAGCTTTCATTGTGTTTGTAACTAGATATGAATTTAATCGTTCACCAAAACTGGAGTCTTTAGATTTAACTCTTTGCCAAGCTTTTTCTGCTAATATTTTATCAGCTATATGACGCTGATTTTGATCAGTATTTTGAGAATATGCTATATCATGCTCTCGACAAGCCTCATCTAAACCATTAATTCCTTTATCACCTCGTGCTAATCGTTTTGCTAGTTTTGTCCCAGGACCACAATAATTATAACCAGGTAAATGTGCTTCAAATGGTAGTTTATTAATTAGAGAATTAACTACACCTTTTCCATTAACAGTTTTTTGGTTACTGATTGGATATTTATTATGAAGAGACATAATATTAAGTTGTTTAGTTTAATAAAGTCACTCAAATACTAATCACCTTTTATAAAATGAAATTTATAAAACTAGATAATGCAGTTAAAGTTAAAAATTTTGATCAAAATTCAAAAAAGAAAATAAAAAGACATGGTGAATGCTTTCCAGATAGTATAAGAGGGTTAATAGTCGGACCTTCAAATTGCGGTAAAACTAATGCTATGATAAGTATGCTTTTAGATCCTAAAGGGCTCAAATTTCAAAACATATATATCTACTCAAAATCATTGCATCAACCTAAATATTTATATTTAAAAAAATTAATAAAACCAATCAAAGGAATGGGATATAACGAATTTTCAAATAATGCTGATGTAATTGAACCATCGGCCTCACAACCAAACTCAATATTTATTTTTGATGATGTAGCTTGTGATAAGCAAGATAATATAAGAGCCTATTTCTGTATGGGACGTCATCAAGAAGTAGATAGTTTCTATTTATGCCAGTCATATACAAGAATTCCAAAGCATTTAGTTAGAGATAATGCAAATTTTTTAATTATATTTAAGCAAGATGATTTAAATTTGAAACATATATATAATGATCATGTAAATTCTGATATGTCATTTAATGAATTTAAAAAATTAAGTGCATGTTGCTGGAATGATAATTATGGTTTTCTATTAATTGACAAAGATAGTGGTTGAAATAATGGTCGATATAGAAAAAATTTTGAAGCATTTGCTAAATTTTAGTTAACCCAAGATCTATTAGCTGGTGGCAGTTAGTAACTGAACAGGTCATTTAATAGATAACAGGTAGTAGTTAGCAGATAGCAGATAGCAGATAACAGTTATCGATTAGCAGTTAGCAAGAGAACAGTTCAGTCAATAATTTACAGTTAATAATTGAACTAATCCACATTAAAAAAAAAAATGGATGAACAACTTATGAAAGATTTAATGAAAACTCGTAAAAATTTAAAAAGGAAATTTCAATCTTTACAAGTTCAGAAGCTATCAGAAGACCGTAATCGAGAAGAAGCTTTCACTCCAATTACAAAACCATTGAAAGAATTGACAAATGCTGTCAAACAACAACAACAACAATTTTCAAATAATGTTATCAAACCGGAAATTAAACTGTCTGATAGCGATGATAACACCTTAAAATTATTAAGGCCATTTAAGCCGGAAGTTAAAACGCCTAGCAACAAAAGTAATACACACAGTAAATTTATAACTTCAACGCCAAATACTATAAAATTTGAGACGTCATCTATAACTGATAATATTATTGATGAATCATCAATTTCACAATTTCCTGTTTTTAACAAGTCAGAACTTGATAAGACATATGGACCATATTTTGATGAGTCATTAAATGTTCGAAAACTTGGGAATGCTAATTTTGAAATAGATGAAATTACTAAAAATATTGTGATTGATACTGAAGTTTTTAAAGGAACTGATGGTCTATATGAATTGATATTTAAAAAAAACCCCATAAACTATACTGAAAGTGATTTAAAAACATATCATCAAATACTTAACAAAACAAATGCACATAGAAGAAATTACGATCAATTAGAGCAAATAAAAGGAAACAAAGGTTTTAAATATAAAAATATATTAAGAAAATTATATGAACATGATTATAATACTAGACATAAAAAAACTGGTTCAGGTTGTTTGAAAAAAAAATTTATTAATTATTTTAATAAATCTTCTTCTACACCGGAAACCCATTTAAATTATACAAATCAATCAAATCAGTATGTTTATTGGGATGATCCTAATGAATTAGTTGACAGATTAAAACTTTTAATTAGTTCACAATCAGCTGGTAACAATAATCATCACAATGAAATTGTATCTATAATTGAAGAGTTAAGAGAAGCAAATATAATTCAATAGCTATTTAGATTAACAATCAGTTAAAACCATAATGTCACTTGATAAGTTTGGACGTAGTACAGCTTCTTCTTCTAGAAAACTACATACTCAAGGTCCTCCAGGTATTGGTTTCAAATTGACTTCTGAAGGAAATTATGATTTAGATAACAAAATTTTATCAAATGTCCGAGAACCTATTATTGGCAGTGATGCAGCAACACAAAATTCTGTAAATAATCATATTTTCTTTCAGAAAGAACTATTACAAAACGAAATGCGAGAAATGTCTAATCATTTAGAGACAACAGTATCTATAGAACTTAAATTAGCAGAAGAAAAATTAAAAATATTAGAAGAAAAAATGCAAGTTAGTTTAGAGCAAATCCATATCAAATTCTCGGGATTGTTAAATGAAAAATTTTCAAATATGAGTGATGTCATTGAATTTCAAATTAAAAAACCAATTAAATTTATTCATGAGAGATTGCAAAAAGCTGAAGCCCAAGCTCGATCAGCATTGGATTTACTTAGTAGTTTAGAACTTATAAAAACATAATTGGGGATCAGTTTTCATTTACTTTTCGAAATGGATGTACATCGAATCGGATATTCTTTATATAATTTTTTATCTAAATATAATGATATTTTATTGGAGGAACATTATGAACAATTAAAAATTCACTTTAATTTTTTAAAATTATTTAAAAATTCTATCCTAATTGAAACGAAAGAGAATGGATATCATTGGGATATATGTCCCTATACATCAGACAACATGACAACTGTTCCAGATACTTGTCCTTGTCATTCAGCAGATCATCATATGTTAAAATGTTCCAAACTAATGGATTTATATAAATAATTATATAACTTTATATACATACATAAATAAAGAATATAAATTTTAAATACATTTTATTATTTGCTTTTTATTATATATATAAATTATATAGGCACATTTTATTTAAAAATGAGTAAAAGAGAGGTGGTTGAAGAGCTGCATAAGCCTGCACGAAGAAATTTTAAATGACGTAGAGTTATAATTAAAGGATTTGATGATCTTTGGCAAGCTGATTTAGTAGAAATGGGTTCATATGCTAAAGAGAATAAAGGATTTAAATTTTTATTAACTGTGATTGACTGCTTTTCTAAGTATGCCTGGGCAATCCCTATAAAAGCAAAAACTTCAGAGAACGTTACAAAAGCAATGCAAAATATTTTTCTAACTTCTAAAAGACATCCGCAAAATTTACAAACAGATGATGGGAAAGAATTTTTTAAAAAAATATTCAAAAAATTAATGGATAAATATCATATAAATCATTATTCAACATTTAGCATATTAAAAGCCTCTATTGTTGAACGTTTTAATAGAACCTTAAAAGAAAAGATGTGGAAAGAATTTAGTTTTAATGGAAATTATAAATGGATTAACCTAATTCAAGAATTAACAAAACAATATAACAACACTAAACATCGAACAATTAAAAAACGACCATCTGATGTCAATAAAGATAATGCTGAAAATTTACTTAAAACTATATATAATCATATTAAAATTTCACCACCATACAAATTTAAAATTGGCGACTTAGTTCGAATAAGCAAGTATAAACATGTTTTTGAAAAAGGCTACACACCAAATTGGACAACTGAAATATTCAAATTAAGAAAAGTTCAAATCACTAACCCTGTAACATATTTACTGGAAGATTATCAAGGTCAACCTATACAAGGAAGCTTCTATGAATATGAATTGTTAAAATCTAAACATAATAATATTTACCTAGTTGAAAAAGTTATTAAAAGTAAAGATAATAAGATTTTTGTAAAATGGCTTGGATTCTCATCCGACCACAATTCATGGATAAATAAAACTGATTTAATATAGAGAAAAAAAAATTTTTTTTATTTCATATTATTTTAATTACATTTTTTTTTTTTTTTTTTTTTGTTTTTTAATGAATTTCCATTTGATATGTCGGATCCTGTTTGATTGTTTGTAAATCAATTACAGTGAAATCCGTTTTATATTCTGTATCTACCATCATAATTTTTTCTGCTTCTCCTTCATCTGTAATTCTTTCAACTAATATTTCTCGATATTCATGACATTGAATTTTGAGATACTTTTTAATAAAAATGCTTTCATATTCACATCTCACAGTGAGTTTTTGATTCTCACCAAAATTCAATACAAAATGTCTATAAAATATATGCTCACTATTTATTATTCCACCAATATTCTGCTCTTTTAAAACTAATTCATTTCTAAAAGCTTTAATAGCATCATCTATAGATCCATATTGTGGTACTGAATCAGCTTTATCTGATAAAAATTGATCAACTGCTTGCAAAGTAGTTAATGGTTGTATTGTAGTTGTTGTTGTAATTTCACTAGTATTTGTTTCTAAGGAAATTATATGTTTTAAAAACTGAACTGATAAAATTACTTTAACAGTCTCATTATTTGGAAGTAATATATAAAAATATGTGCTCCCAAAAGCTGATTCATCCAATCTAATATTGGAAGTTGGAGCTGAATTTGCTTGAATAGTAAACAAGCAAAATATTAAAATTAAAAATGATTTCATTGTCACAAAAATATTGATCTATCTTCGTTCAAAGTTCATTTAGTAATGCACGATTGGAAATTATAAATATATAATTTAAACTTTTTATTTTCTAGAAATTTCTTTATTACGAAAAAAAATAGCTAATTATGTAGAATAAAAAATCGTTTTTGAAAGTAATTCCAAATATAGGAAGATGTTAAAAAATAAATAAAAGCAAACTTTTAAACACTAATATACTTTTTTCTTTTTAATTTTTTACAATAGGAATCCCCCTGACGTCATTTTAAATTTTTTTCTAATATATAATTCATTCTTATCTTTTTATATTTTTTTTTTCTTAAAATATTTTTTTCTATATTAAAAAAATTTTTTTGTTGTGTTTTTCTTTTTATTTGTTCTTTTTTTCTTATCATACATTGTTTTGCCGACGGCATTTGTTTTCATATATAAAAAAATAAAATTTTTTAGTTTTTAAAAATTTTTTCTAATATATAGGTAATTTATTTTTTCTTTTCTTCTTTAATATTTAAAACAAAACGGAATCCCCCTAACGTCATTTCAGTTTTCAGTTTAAGAAAATTGCCACCGCAACAGCCACTGTCCACCACCACCACCACCGATCTAGGTGTTTCAATATCAACGACACACACACACGATCGTTGAAAGATCTTTCAAATTGTTAACTCGCTTCATACTCGTTTCAATTCAATCCAAAGTCACAAACATAATAACCTCTTTTCTAATATAAAAACTATCAAAGACACAATGTACTAAAATTACTTATCAACGACACACACACACGATCGTTGAAAGATCTTTCAAATTGTTAACTCGCTTCATACTCGTTTCAATTCAATCCAAAGTCACAAACATAATAACCTCTTTTCTAATATAAAAACTATCAAAGACACAATGTACTAAAATTACTTTTTAACTCGCTTCAATCCAAACCAAAGTCACAAACCTACCAACCTCATTTATAATATAAAAAATATCAAAGACACAATCTACTCAAATTCCTCATTCTACACTACCGACATCTGACGCTTTTTCATTGAACCCTCTAGCTTAGACAATTTTTTCCCATTTAAAATACATACCAAAGACATTTTTCCTCATCGCTCCATATATCCGCAACCCCATATCCTAACTACTACGAACATATTTACTTTTCAGACTAATGGCCCATTTCACACGAGTCGTTTCGTGACTAGTTTTGTGTTTTTATTATTTCCACACAGTTCCTCTTGATTTTCGTTAGTTTTATTCGTGGGTGTAGATATTTATTTTTGAAACATAATTTGTTGTGAAAGGTACGTAGTAAATATAAAAAAAACACGCATAAAATATATATTTAACAAAAATTTTTTTGTAGTAAAGTAACTAATATAAGAATTTCTTTATTTTAAACCTATGTTTGTAGCACATTTTCAAAGATTCGTAAAAATGTGCCCCTATAGTTTCACTTTGCCCGTCCGTATGTTTACAAAAACTTTTACATCTTTCGAAACAGAGTTAAGATATTTTAATCATAAAGGAAAATAATTTCATGCAAGTACTTTTTTCTGTAGTCCTACTCGTTATGGAGCCCAAAGTCGGAAAAGGCCCTATACTTAAATTGTTATAACAAGAGTTCTATAAGATATATTTTCAATCTGAAAACGGTAAAAGACAGCTAGTTTTACAAGTTTTTATTTAATTTAATGCAATACTTAATTGTAAATCAAATGCATTGGGTTGCCATACTAAAATTTACCGTTATGCAAAACTAAAAATCTATGGCCATACATATATTGTGAACGATTTAAGCTATATTCCTGAAATTTTTTGATGAATATAGATTGTCAGAAATTAGTAGCAGTCAGTTAACTAAATAATGTCATGCCCTCTGTTTAGGAACTGTAAGGGCTAAAAAATTGGAGTTTTGCTCTTTTTAAACATCTATTACTTAAATAATAATCCCAATTTTATTTTGGAAATATACAAAATTTAAAGCTGCAACATCGTATTTCAACATATGTTACAGTTTTTTCTTAAATATAAAAAAGGTGTTCTTTTTCTGTAAAATTTTCCTTTTCATTTTTTCCAAATTTTTTTGAAATTTACCAATTTAAAAAATTGATTTCAAAATCTATATTGACTATATAAGCCTATACTGACTATATTAACTATATTTATCTTGACTAAAAAAACACATTTCATTTTTTAAAACATATTAAACGAGGAAGAGTGTAGTAGAGTAGACTGTGTCAACTCTGGGATACCCGTATGATCGTAACATATACATATCATCCGGTTAATTACTTTTGGCAAAATTTCAAACATACAGCTTTATTCAGTGTAGTGGAATATTCATATAAAAGAATTGTATGGCAGCTACTCGAATCCTCTGCAGTAGACCAACCAAATTTTGCTGTAACTTTGGCCATTACACTAAACTATTTTTAGCAAAATTTCAGAAACCCAGCTTCCTTAGGTGTAGTTTAATGCTCATATAAAAGAAGGAGTTGTATGGCAGCTACTCGAACCCTCTACAGTATACCATCCAAATTTTGCAGAAACTTTGAACATTACACTAAACTAATTTTAGGAAAATTTTAGACACCCAGCTTCATTAGGTGGAGAGTAATGCTCATATAAATTAAGAAGTTGTATGGCAGCTACTCGAACCCACTGCAGTAGATCAACCAAATTTTGCAGAAACTTTGGCCATAAAACTAAACTACTTTTGGCAAAATTTCAGACACGCAGCTGTAGTAGGTACAGAGTAATACTCATATAAAAAAAGAAGTTGTATGGCAGCTACCCGAACCCATGGACCAAAATGGCTGGATTTAAATAGCGATGACGGCTATTGCAAAAAAACTAATTTGGAAAATTTTAAGATCCTAGCTCCTTTAGTTTTTGAGTTATCGTGTGGACGGACGGACGGACGGACAGACGGACGGACAGACGGATGGACAGACGGACGGACAGACGGACAGACGGACGGACAGACGGACGGACAGACGGACGGACAGACGGACGGACAGACAGACGGACGGACATACATAGCTAAATCGATTTATTTTTCGATTCTGATCCGATCCATACACTTGAGTCTATATGTACCCCCCCTCCTTCTCTGCGTCACAAACGTAATGGCAAATTTATTATACCCTTTGACTATATAGTCATACGGGTATAAAAACATATATCTACGTATTATACTATCCGCTGCTTCAAAAATATTTTTGTTTAGGTAATTTTTAAATTTAGAATGAAACGTATTTTCGAAAAAAAATCCACAAATCCACAAACCACAAATTTAGTTTATAGACATAATGATGTAATGATGTTTATAGATGTAATGAAACGAAGGAAAAGTAGTTACGAAACAAAAGAGGAAACTGTGCGGAATAACCCAATAATATGAGGATTTTTAGGACAATTAATTTTTAACCTATTCTTTCGTTTTATTTTTTCAAATATACTCTTACATGTCCATGATTGTAGCCAACGATTTAATGATTTGTTATATCAAGGTCTGAAATGCATACACAACAATCTTTATTTTGAATATTTTCATATCCAATAAATAAATGATCAATGCATTTACCAGATTGTTTTCTAGTTGGTTCATTATTAATTGATTCAATTCCAAGATAAGCCAACATAGTGAGATATGTTAATCTATCGGTACTAAGAGTCAAAATTAAAATAGGACAAAATTAAAGTCACCAACTAATATAAGATTATTTGTTGTCGCATTACTTAAAATATTAGACTGTTCATCTAAAAATATTTCCAATTTATATTTGTGGAATCTAAAACTAGACAAGCACATATTTATATTACACGTCAGTTTAATTAAAAAATCACAGGAGTAGCTAAGGATGCTGCTAAGTGTTTGGGTTTCTTGCTGCAAAACTTAGTTTTCCTGGTCTGATCTCCTTAATATCTATAAAACTTATATCAGGCCGACAATGAATTTGATGCACACATTTAGGCTGGTGCTCCCATTACGTCGCTGGGACATCTTGATAAAGTGCAAAATTGAGCTATTCGTCTTTTAAATGATCCCAGTGTTACCTCAACGCTCACTCCATTTAGCCATTGTCGTACTGTTGGGTCACAGACCTTGTTTTATAGATATCTTGTAGGGACTAACACTTGTTCTAAAAAAAAAAACTTATGCCTTCTATACTATAATCCCAAATCCTTCCACATCCCCATCCCTGTAGCCAAACTGTACATTTGTAACAAAAGTTTCCTCCTAAAGCTTTGCTCAAAAAGTGTGTGGTTTTGATTGCACCAAATATGATGTTTCTATCTTTAATAATTTGGGAGATTTGTTTATAAGATCTTGGGAGGTGAGTCAGAGGTATGGCGGTTTTGGTTCCAATTCATCCCAAATTTCGGGGATATAATCAAAAAATTTCAGAACATGTATGTAGTAAATTTAAAGTTTCTGGGACCGAACAACCATGTACCAAATATCAAGACAGTATCTTTTTTAATTTCCAAGATATGCTTTATGCCTTTTGGGACGTGTGGAAGGTACCAGAATCATAACTATAATTCATTCCAATTTTTGGGGACACAAGGGAAACATGAAAATACATCCTTATACAAATTTGACAGTTATAAATTTATTGATCTTGGAGATATACTAGTTTTTCCTTGTACTAATCAGAAGCTCTCAGAATTCGAACTCATGGTGCTATCTAACAATATAAATTTCATCAAGATAGCATTATTATATTTTAATTTATCGTGTTTAGAGACGCATGGACGGGCGGATATCGATTAATATACTATATATACTTTCTATATTTAGCTTCCTTCCTTTTACAACGTACTAAAATGAATATACCCTAATACCTATTTTAATTAGGGTATAAAAATTCGAATTAAAAATCAATTAATACTTTAATAAAATATATTTAAAATTCAAAACAGGGACCTGGCGAAATGATGGAAAGGTATAAAATGCTTAGTGAATCTGAAAGAAAGAGACTGGAACATGAAGAAGATAAGCTACTATCAACCATGCTATACAACCTAACTGCAATTTTAGTTATGTTAAATGTGAATAAAGAAGAAATTAAGGTAAAAATAAGAAGACTTTTAGGAAAGAGTCATATTGGTTTAGTTTACTCCCAAGAGGTACATCAACTTGTTGATCAATTAAAATATTTGGTAAAAAATTTTAAATACAAGAGAGGTTAACGACTTAAAGTCTTTTTAAAATAGAACGGTAATGACATTGACTTAAAACCATTCGCGTCAAGGTTACAACATCGAAGAACATTTGCTGTTCATCTAGGTACAGATACCACGACACCTTTGTGTTTCATGGAAGTAAGGGATGATGGTTTAATCTTAAGATCTCTTAATGGAGTTATAATTGAGAGATGGTACTTTGAACTCCTTGTCAATATGACATATTCACCGAAAACAAAAGTTCTTTGTCTGTGGAGAAGAAATGGTGGTCAACAAACAACTTTACATAAATATTACACGAATAAAGTAATCAAAATTACAAGCTGGAATTCCATAATTAAGCATACTTTTCATTTGTATTTCTATTTAAGTGTAAAGAACTGTATCAAGCTATAAAAGAGGCTATGGAAAGAGGTGCAATACCTTCCAATATTCCAGAACTAGGTGGCGAATTTCCTGTTCATGATTTAACAACTGGTGAAGGTGGCTTACTGCAAGTTTGTTTAGAGGGTATTGGACTTTTATTTGCTAATAGCAAGGTGAATTTAACTTTTATTTCGTAATTTTAATATATTTCTTGAACTGTTTAAAATATATCATTTATTCATTTGCAGTTCTTTATTCGTATTGATCATATTAGAAAGTGCTTCACACAGAAAGGTGGTGTTTTTATTTTAGAAGAATTTAGTAAGTGCATAATAAATTGGTCATTATTATAATAAACAACTTATGTTTATATTTTATTCTTTAATGATTATTTTTGGTTTTAAAAGATCCCAAATCAAAAAGTATTGTCCAAAGGAAGTATCAATCAACTATGGTATCCTATTTATTTATTAAATGCATATAGTAATAAGTAGTGTATATTAATATTCTCTACCCTTAGGCGGATCAAATTTGCTATTCCGTGCTATGTGTTTTTTCGTACGTTGCAGCTGGTAGTGATAAACAAGGTGATATAATATTACCTAAACCAGAAAATGCAATTCCAACTAAATCGGAATTGTATGATCCGAATGAAAAGCAGTGGAAAAATGATAGCCTAGCACAACAGGAAGGAAAAAGTAAATTGACAGACGGAAAAAAATTAAATAATCAACAAAGTAATAACTTACAGCAAAAAACAATATTACAGAAACGCATTTCCATAAGTAACACCAGCCACATGAAACCACATGCTTCCAAGTTACAAATTGCGACAAATAGAGAAAATATATTTACAAATCTTATTCCAAGCATTAAATCGATCGAAGTTTGTCCCAAAAAACTAAACTTAAATGTAAATTCCCAGAGAATCAATGAAGTTAAAAGAACTGCATCAGAACAAGAAGTGGAAGACAAAAAACCACCAAAACAAATAACTAGACAATTGTCTGCTAATTCTATTCCACCTCAGTTCACGCCAAAACCGCCCCCCCCTTTCGTAATACCTCTGAGACGAAATTCGAAAACAAATATTTCTTCGCATAAAAAATCAAACTAATTTTAATACAAAATTCAATATTACCTCGGTACCTATGTTGGGAAATAACTGTTATTATAATTCGTTTACTTAAAAATGTCAAGCATCATTAGTAATATAGTAACATATTAAAGTATTGTTAAAAAAAGTTAATTTACTTTTTGTTATGTACATTTAAAATAGATGTATACATTTTTTGATATTGTATTACTTATTAAAAGTAAACATTATTTTTATCTATATTAACTAACCGCTACTTATTAAAAACTGATAAATGTAAAATTGTAATTTGTATTTCAATAAAAATATATTTACATAAAAATATTAATTTCTGTATACTTTCTCAACCCAAAATTTGTAGATATCTTTATATCATTATATGTTTCATTAGTTTTTTCGCAACAAAATCATAATAATAAAATTTTAATTTCAAGATTGGCTCATAGAAGATGGTACTTTTTTTCTAATGATTTCAGAGACAGTCGTTATCTACTGGATTTAACATTAAGTGACAATATACTGAAATATTCTATTTTATCAGAACACATACTTTGTGTTCTATAATTTGACAAATTATCTTTGTTTCTGGCGCTTCCAGTGCATTAAAATATATTAATATGTATTTTAAATGCGAGAGATAAGTACTAAACATAATGAATCTAAATAAATAGGTGTAGCATGAATATCTTTAAGGTATAGGTTGTAGAACTTATTTTGAAATGATAGGTACAATGTGTTGCATAATTTATATATAGAGACTATATATAATCGATAGAGACTGTTGATCAGATACTCAAGCAACATCATTTTAAAAGATATTTGATCCCAAAAGCCGCCAACTGTTCGACTAAATTGTTTGTCTTTGATATTAATGTATATTTGGTTTGGAAAATTAGTTTTTTAAAAACTTTGCCTGATCAATAAACTTTATTTAGGAAAATTATAGTTACACGAACCCCAAATTTAACTTATATCAGTTTTCAGGTTAATATTCCTAAGCTAAAGTACCAAACCTGTTACTTAGCACTATATTTAAAAAATTTGAGCTTCAAAAAATATGAATTTATGAATCTTTATTAATTTGCTTTTATATTGCAATGAATAATAGTAAACTTCCCAGTTTTTCAATGTTTAGGGACATATCTTGAAAACAAGACATAACACCTGTGTACCAAATTTGAAATTTTTATCTTTGTTAAATTCGAAGATATTCTATTTAGATCTACGGTGGTATGTGGCATTTTTCTCTAGTATTGGAAACCGAAAGGAAATTAAACAGACCAATCTAGCCTAAAATTTCAGGTTTCTTTGTTATTAATTTCGAAGATATGTTTGTTAGATTTTAGGAGGAATATGGGGGGTACTTGAGTGGGAAAATAAGTACTAAGAAGTGGGAAAAAACAACCTGGTACAAAATTTGAAGGTCCTATTTTTATTTTAAGTTACTATCTATATAAATTTTTAGGAAAAGTCTTGGGAGGTGTGTTTTCAAGAACACTCTTATACCAAATATGAAGGTTCTATATATATTTCAAGAAACTATCTGTATTAAATTCGCGATATGCTTTAAGGTCTTCAGAATTGTGAGGGTGGTATTCGAAGAACTACTCCAATTGAATATGTGTCAATAACACAATCTGAAAACTATACTACATATGGTCCTGAATAATTTTTTTATAAAAATTTGTTTGATATATCAATTTAGTTTCTTAAGTTTTCTAACAACAAGAAAAATGTTAGCAGGCTTAAGTTTTTTGATAATAAGAAAAAATGTTGGCAATGTTCAAAATATTAGGTTTTAAACTGATATTAAATACCTGCCGCCAGATTTCATATTTTTTTTGTCTCAATATGGTTCCGGAACGGGTGAGGCTACAAATAGATATTGTTTCATGAAACCAATTTTTTTACGATCATATTTTAATACGCCATTACGCCAGCCAAATTTAGTCAACGAATACCAAGATCAAATACTCCTATAGCATCAGGATCAACTAGGTTAGTAGAAACTAATACGTCAAGAAAAGTAGAATATAATACAGACGAAGAACAACTAGCTAGAGATACCGAATGGGTAAGGAAAGAACGGAGAAATAAGAAGAGAAAAATGAGTAACACTCCATCTCCACCCACGCCAAAACAAAATGGATCTAGAAAAATAATTAATAAAAGCAATCAAGCTGAACAACCAGCTAAAGAAAAAAAACCAAAACCTATTGTAGTGGAAGGTATAGAAGATTACAATGTTTTTATAGAAGCTCTTAATAGTTCAGAACAATATCTTAGAATTAAACTCTTTAATTCAAATAAGATCAAGTTAAATCCTGTTAATTCAGAAATTAATAGAAATATTGTAAATTTTCCAGATGAAAATAAATTTGAATATCATACATATGAAAACAAACAAACCAGACTCATAAGAGTAATGGTAATTACCTACCTAAAGATAAAACCAGAAACTATAAAAAATTTTCTGATTAAGAAAAACTTTTCTATAACTTCGGTGAACAACATGTTATCATGGAGAAAAAAAGTACCTTTAAACATGTTTGTGCTGACGTTCAAAAATTCAGAAAATATAGAAAAAATCTGTGGAATAAAAAATATACTTGGGTTTGTAGTAAAAATTGAATCTATAAAAAGCAATAAATTAATTCCACAATGCAAGAGGTGTCAGGGCTTTGAGCATACTCAAAAGTTTTGTGCAAAGAACCCGAGATGCGTGAAATGTGCAGGTACTCACTTCACACAAAATAGCACTAAAGATAAAAACAATGTGTACTTCACCCAAATGTGTACACTGCGGAGAGAATCACCCAGCCAACTACAGAGGATGTTCTGTAACTAAAGAACTCCTAAAAAGTTTGAGGGAAAAAAGAAATAAAACTAAGCCACAAATTAAAAACAACAAACCTTTGAAGGAGGCAATTATACAAAGACAAGATATAACTAAAAACACTGAAAGCTTAAAGAAACCCACTGATGCCTCTGTAGCTGCAGCAAATCTATCTTGCAATAGAAAATCAATACCTTCAGGAAATTTTAAATGAATTGAAGAAAATGAGTGAAAGAATTAATAAACTAGAATGTAGCAACAAAAAAGCTACTACAAAATCTAATATAAACTAATAATGAACAACCTATTAAAAATAATGAGTTGGAATGCAAATGGATTACTCAATCTCCAAAAAGAACTCAAAGCCGTCCTTTGCATAAATAATATTGATTTGTGTTAATATCTGAAACACACTTCACCAAAGAATCATTTATTAAATTTAGAGGATATAAAGTTTACCACACAATTCATCCAGAAAATGAAGCAAAGGGTGGAAATGCAGTAATAATCAAAGAAAATATTGATCACTATGAAGAAACTGAAATTTGTGCAGAAGACATACAAGCAACAGTGGTAAATGTTAAAACAAAAAACTATGACATCCCAGTAGCCAGCCTGTACAGTCCTTCAAAACATAACATCAAAACAGAAAGATATGAAGAATTATTTAACAAAATTGGAGAAAGATTCATCATTGGCGACATCGACTTCAATGCAAAACGCAACCACCCAGGGATCTAGATTAACCACCACTAAAGGAAAAGAACTTCTAAGAGCCATCCAAGATTATAGATGTGAGACAATATCAACAGGAAAACCCGTATTGGGCCACCGATGCTAATAAAATACCAGACTTGATAGACTTTTATATCCTTAAAAATATATCAAGCAATTATATCCAAATTGAAGAAAATCTAGAATTAAACTTTGATCATTCACCAATAGTTTTAACCTTAAGTGAATGCATCATTTCAAAGTCTGCAAATCCCAGCCTGACCAATAAAAAAACGGATTGGGAAGGTTTCAGGAAAACTTTAGAAGAAAAAATAGAATTGAGAGTATCACTACAACTAGAAGATGAAGTAGATCTCGAAGTAGAAAAATTAATCAATGACATACAACAATCAGCATGGCACAATACACCTACAACTGTAAGCAAGGTTGAGGGCAACTGCTACCCGAGGGAGGTCCTAGAGCTGATTTCCCAGAAAATTAAAATGATAAAAAAGTGGCATCAGACCAGAAATCCAAGCGACAAAACAAAATTAAATAAAATGTCCAATAGATTGACTTTAGAAATTAAAAAATTGAAGAATAATAATCTGAATGAATTTCTGCAAAATGTGGCTAATGATAGACAACTACAAGAAACCTAAAAAGACCTATCATACAAATTCCTCCAATAACAAGTGATGAAAAAAAACCAAGGGTTTTTAAAAAAGCACATTTTCAAAATTATATTCTATTACATACTGAGTTTAACTTTGGAAATATTTACTTGGAAATAGTTACTGCTTACTTATAAAATTTACTGCTAACAGTAAAGTTTTTATTTTAAAGTTGTTAAAGCCCTTCAATGGGGAAGGTTGCCAAGTTTCTCAAGGATCTCTTGAGTTTTATGTAATGTTAAATTTTTGTATCGTATGGCAACCCTATACATTTGAGCGACATATTTTTGAAAAACCTATAAAACCAGCTCTCTTCAACCGTTTTTTGATTGAAAATAAACCTTACAGAACTCTTGTTATATCAATTTAAATATAAGGCTTTTTTGGAATTTGCAGGGGCTGTAGCTTCGTCACCCTTCAAAATTAAAAAAAACCTTTGACACATGTTGAAATATAATTAAAGAGCTTTGAATTTTGTATATCACTAAAAAATATTTTGGACAGGTATTCAAGTTACAGGTGTTTAAAAATAGCAAAATTTCAATTTTCGAGCCCTTATAGCTCCGAAACATGGGTCTGGACAAAAAAATTTTGTGGACCGATTCCTACTAATTTTTGAGTATCTAACTTCTCCCAAAATTTCAAGACCCTAGCTTGAACCGTTCAAAGATACGTGTTGCCAAAATTTTTGCAAAAATTGAGTTTTGTGTAATGTTAAATTTTAGTACCGTATGGCAACCCTAATTTCGTTTAAATATTTATAAAGCTTATGAATCCAGCTATCGATTGCCGTTTTCAGATTGAAAAAATATCTAACACTACTCTTGTTATAACAATTTAAATATAGGGCGTTTTCCAACTTTGGGGGGCTGTAGCCCCGTAGCAGGTGGGGCTACGGAAAAAAATTCTTCTACGAAATTATTTTTTTTGCAAAAACTACCCATGGTTAAAATTTCTTTACTCTATTTCAAACGGTGTAAAAGTTTTTGTAAACATACGGACGGACGGACAGAGTGAAGCTATATAGGCACATTTTTACCAAATTTTTTGAAAATGTGCTAAAACCATGGATGGAAGCTGGGCTAAAAATAATGAGCAAAAGGCAATATTATTTGCGGACCATCTAGAAGGTATTTTTCAACCTAATTGGTCAAACAACACGTCCATTACCAGAAGTTACAGTGCAAGAACGTAGTAATATTCAACCAGTCACAGTAGCTGAGGTTAAAAATGAAATCAAAACAAATATCAATTCGAAAAATGCCCCTGGATTTGACTTGATTTCTGGTCAAATATTGAAGGAACTTCCTTTTGCCTACAATATGTCCCAAAGTTGTGGAAAGTAGCTGAGGTTATAATGATACCTAAACCAGGAAAGCCGACGTTTTATGTAACATCATTTGGCCGATCTCTCTTTTACCGATTCTGTCTAAATTATTTGAAAAACTTCTACTGAAAAGATTAAAACTAATAATTGAAGAAAAACATCTAATTCCGGATCACCAATTTGGATTTCGAAACCAACATTCCACAATAGACCAAGTTCATCGAATTACAAACATAATTGAAAAAGCACTCGAAGAAAAAAAAGTCTGTTCAGCTATATTTTTAGATGTAAAACAGGCTTTTGATAAAGTGTGGAATCCTTCCTGCTCAGTATTCAAAAATATTAATTTCATATTTATCGGAACGTTACTTTAGAATAAAACAAGAAGAAAACTACTCTGAACTAAAGAAAATCCGGGCAGGTGTTCCACAAGGTAGTGTATTGGGGCCAATCCTCTATCTACTATACACCAGTGACCTACCTACTTCCAAAGAAAATACAGTTGCAGCATTTGCTGATGATACTGCTATTTTAGCCACCGACAACAACAACATTGAAACAACAAAAAAGTAATACAATTAAACAAATCCAAGATTGGAGCTTCAGATGGCGTATTAAACTGAACGAAGCTAAATCGGTGCACATTGATTTCACCAATAAACGTGTTAAGCATGAACCTGTGTACATTAACGATCAAATTGTCAAGTATGAAAACACAGCCAAATATCTGGGCATGACGCTTGATACAAAGCTAAAATGGAAAACTCATGTAAACGAAAAACAAGATGAGCTAAACTTAAAGTTCAGAAAAATGTACTGGTTACTTGGTAGACATTCTGTACTATCAGTTAAAAATAAGGTTCTTCTGTATCAACAAGCCCTGAAACCAGTTTGGACTTATGGTATTCAGCTCTGGGGCTGTGCCAGTAAAAGCATCAGAAACACAATGCAACGTTTCCAAAATAAAGTACTACATGGTATAGTAGATGCTCCGTGGTATATACGAAATGTCAACCTACACAAGGATTTGGGTGTAGAAATGGTAGACAAGGTCATAACAACATATGCACAAAGTCATCAAAAAAGATTACAACATCATATCAACGTCGAGGCTTTAAAACTCTTGGACAATGATGATACAACACGCAGATTGAAACAAGTGAAGCCATTTGAATTGGTGTAAAACTAAAATGAACAAAAAATAAAGAAACTGTCGTAGGATAAGCCTTTGTATTTTAAAAAGTAGCCTATTAAGATTTAAAGAAAAATAGCTTTTTAGTATTAAGTTGCTAGATTGTTATAAATAAAATCGCCATATGGGTGTTTTAAAGAAAAAAAAAAAAAAAAAATTATTTAATAGAATCTTTTCTCCCAAAATGATGATATTTTGGAAGAAAATACACCTAATATTTAGGTCCCTTAAGGGATCAAAACTTAAAGTGTTGTTATGAGCTTTAAGGAATCAACAATTAAAGTGTTCAAGTTTTTAAACATCTCGATAATATCCAAGATCTAGTGAAACCCCTGTGCAATTACACAGTTTTTTTTACGCTTTTTTCCTAAAGCATTTTATCTCTTCCAGCATTTCCAATGTCATTTTTAAATACTTTGGAATATCACTTCAGACAATTTGTTAATAGTCTGACTATTTTAATTTACGTTTTGTATAAATGTTACCCTTTAATAATTGTGTAATACCAACTATATTTTTAATAAATTTATTTTGTAGAGTACTATTGCCGATAGTCAAATTCCTTTATTAAATACAAATCCTGATAATAATTGTCATTTAGTTATGAATTTTTGTACGGTTTGGAAAGTCTGTTACTTATAAAATTGTTTTCATCTTAGTGCTTTTAAAACTTCTCTAAGTAAATTTAAAAAAAAATTTTGTGATTCTAAGGTTTACGTAGTATCCGCATAGGACCAAATGACTATATCTAAAAGATAGCTGGTGTTAACAACTCTCAAAAAATATGTAGGTTTAATGGCGCATATTATCCTTTAAGGACGAAAAGAACATTTGAAAGTATCCTTGTTATTCTAGTTTATTTTATAAAAACCGTTATATCTAGCGATCTGTTTTGTATATATATATTCAATAAAAGCTATTAATTAAGATCACGGTCTGGAAAATATTTTAACGGTTATTTGATGACGATAGGTGCTGCCGTTTTGGAGATATTGTAGTTCAATATTGAAAATTTTTGCAAAAAAAAAATATTTAACATCCTTTCTCTAAAACTCATATTTTTCAAAATTTTGCCAAGAAACCCCCTAAATATTTTTACATCGTTAGACAGCTCTTATTATACCCGTATGACTATATAGTCAAAGGGTATAATAAATTTGCCATTACGTTTGTGACGCAGAGAAGGAGTGGGGGTAGATATAGACTCAAGTGTATGGATCGGATCAGAATCGAAAAATAAATCGATTTAGCTATGTATGTCCGTCCGTCCGCCTGTCCGTCCGTCCGCACGATAACTCAAAAACTAAAGGAGCTAGAATTTTGAAATTTTTGCAAATTCATTTTTTTGCAATAGCCGTCATCGCTATTTAAATCCAGCCATTTTGGTCCATGGGTTCGGGTAGCTGCCATACAACTTCTTTTTTTATATGAGTATTTCTCTGTACCTATTACAGCTGCGTGTCCTAAATTTTGCCAAAAGTAGTTTAGTTTTATGGCCAAAGTTTCTGCAAAATTTGGTTGGTCTCCTGCAGTGGGTTCGTGTAGCTGCCATACAACTTCCTACTTTATATAAGCATTACTCTCCACCTAATGAAGCTGGGTGTCTGAAATTTTGCCAAAAATAGTTTAGTGTATTGGCCAAGTTTACAGCAAAATTTGGTTGGTCTATTGCAGAGGGTTCGAGTAGCTGCCATACAACTCCTTCTTTTATATGAGAATTCCACTAAACTTAATAAAGTATGTTTGAAAAACTGCCTAAAGTAATTAACCGGATGTATAATGTATATATATAATGTATATGTAACGGTCATACGGGTATCCCAGAGTTGACACAGTCTACTCTACTACACTTTTCCTCGTTTTTCTATTAAATTTTATCTTTTTTTGTTATAATTTGTGCATACATAGTGTATGCTTGTTTTAAAGCGTTAAGAAGATATAAGCATTTATGAAACAAAAAATTATTTATTTTGTAATTTTTTTTTGTATAAAAAATAATGTTTTGCCTTTTACAAAGTAATATATAAGACAAATATTGTTTTTTTTTTAAAAATAAAAATGTGTAGATACTTCTTTTTATACCCGTATGACTATATAGTCAAAGGGTATAATAAATTTGCCATTACGTTTGTGACGCAGAGAAGGAGGGGGGGTAGATATAGACTCAAGTGTATGGATCGGATCAGAATCGAAAAAAAAATCGATTTAGCTATGTATGTCCGTCCGTCCGTCCGTCCGTCCGTCCGTCTGTCCGTCTGTCCGTCCGTCCGTCCGCACGATAACTCAAAAACTAAAGGAGCTAGGATCTTGAAATTTTCGCAAATTCGTTTTTTTGCAATAGCCGTCATCGCTATTTAAATCCAGCCATTTTGGTCCATGGGTTCGGGTGGCTGCCATACAACTTCTTTTTTTATATGAGTATTTCTCTGTACCTATTACAGCTACGTGTCTGAAATTTTGGCAAAAGTAGTTTAGTTTTATGGCCAAAGTTTCTGCAAAATTTGGTTGGTCTACTGCGGAGGGTTCGAGTAGCTGCCATACAACTTCTTATTTTATATGAGCATTACTCTATACTTATTGAAGTTGGGTGTCTGAAATTTTGCCAAAAATAGTTTAGTGTAATGGCCAAAGTTACTGCAAAATTTGGTTGGTCTATTGCAGAGGGTTCGAGTAGCTGCCATACAACTCTTTCTTTTATATGAGCATTACTCTACACCTAATAAAGCTGAATGTTTGAAATTTTGCCAAAAGTAACTAACCGGATGATATAAATATGGTACGGTCATACGGGTATCCCAGAGTTGACACAGTCTACTCTACTACACTTTTCCTCGTTTTTTTTTAAAAACTAACATAAAAAAAAATAAAAATTAAATTAGATTTTGAAACAGAAATTATTTATAGTTTTATTATCGGTGGTTATATAATTTTATAAATAAATTCAGTATAAAAAAATTTAAAAATATATCTAAATATTCGTAAGTTTTTATTACAAAAGGTGCAGGTTCAAAACTCCCAAAGTCATAAGTCCCTTAGGGATTTATGGTCCACTTAGTGGGCAGTGAGCCTTAACTCCCTAAGGGACTTATAACTCTGGGAGTTTTGATTCAGCGTGGTCATAACTTCCTTATACAGTTCTCAGATTAAAAATTATTAGTAATTTTAAAAAAAATATTAATTATATCGAAATCAGAGTATTCCCTTTTTCCAAAACTAAGAAAACAACCAAAATTTTACATTTAAACTACATTTTGAAAGGCTATTTTGCAAAAAGAGTAATCTTGATTTTGTAACCAAAGTCTCGCATACATGAATTTATAAATACTCCGGAAAAAAGGTCAACTTTGATTTTGAACAAACCTAAATATGCTTCCTAATATAGTATCTCGCAATGATAAATATATAAAAAAATATTGTTGTACATCTAATATTTTGCTTATATATATTTTTGTATTATTATACTTTAAATTATAAAAATCAGAGAAGACCTTCAGATTTCCTAAAGGGACTTGTGACCCACTTGTAAAGGGACTTATAGTCCCATATTTAGAATAGTTAAGCTTGTGCCCGTTTCGAAGTAAATATTTCTTTAATTGTTTTAAGAAAAATAAAATAATATACACATTTTTATTAAATATAACTTTATTTTATTTTTTTGAAAAAAAAAAACAAAAAACTAACAAAATAAATATTTGTCTTACATATTACTTTGTAAAAGGCAAAACATTATTTTTTATACAAAAAAAAATTACAAAATAAATAGTTTTTTGTTTCATAAATGCTTATATCTTCTAAACGATTTAATACAGGCATACACTATGTATGCACAAATTATAACAAAAAACAAGTAAAGAAACAGTCAGTCGTTGCAACCGACTTAGAAATACGTTCAAATTTAAGGACATATCCATAAGTCATTTTAACACCATAAAAGCTGTTATTAATTTGATCGTAATACATAGCTAACCAAATTAACTTTATAATACTAAAAACATTTTCTAATTACACTATCTATTAAAAAATATTCCAAATTCTTACTACTTTATCTATATCAAAATAATAAAAAACAAAAAAACTTGAAATAAATGAAAATATATTTATTCCAATTCAATTACAAAATGAAAAAATTCTAATTATTAAATTTTGTGATAAAAAGATAATCAAAGCATAATATATTTAATAATCCAAATTTTTAAAAATTGCAATTATTTTAAATGGTTAGTTTATATACCTAATAGAAAAGCTTACAAACGCAAAATATGCAATAAATGTATTTCTAAAATACAATTACAAATTTAGACCTTTTCATATAATTCATTTAAATATAAAAATAACTTTTACATAAATGCAGCAAGTACCTTTGAACATAGCTGAACCACTACAATTAAGTCTAAATTTCGGGGACACATAGGAAATAGGAAATATATTCTTTGGCTTCGAAATTAAACTCGACCAGAACTAATTCCCATGGTACTTTCCTTACTTGTAACCTAGAGTTTAAATTTCATCAAAATAGCGGCATTATTTTTTGAGCTATGGTGTTTTTAAAATATATGTTTGTTAGCCCTTGAACTTTTCAAAGGTTCCAGGACCCGAAACCATGGTACGATTTCGCCCATATGCAGTTCCCGTCATACTTTCAATACTAGTTAACCCTTGTACAAAATTGGAACGTTATATCTTAATTTTAAGTTACTAGTTTTATTAATTTCGATGATAAGCTTTTCCACATTGGGGGTCTAAGAGAGGTACTGAACCACCACTCCAATTGATCCAAAATTAGATGGACACGCAGGAAATAGTAAAGAACACCCATGTGCCAAATTTGCAGCTTCTACATTTGTTTCAAGTTACTATCTTTATCAATTTCGAAAATATGCTTTAAGGTCCTTGGAACTGAGGGGCTGGTCCCCACCCACTACTCCATTTGGGCTAAAATTTCAAGAAGACTAAGGGAATCAAAAGCAACACCCTGATACTAAATTTGGAGGTTCTATCTTCATTGGTTTCGGAATTATGCTAGTTTGGCCTAAATTCGATCAAAAAGTTCTAAATTCCGAACCCATTGTGCAATCCCGAACTTACGCAATCCCCAAAGTAGGTTCATTACTAGTAACCTACAGCACAAATTTGATGAAGATAGCGTCATTAGTTGTTGAGTTATAGTGATTTGTTATATATGTTCGTTAGCCCTTGGACCGATTAAAAGGTCCAGAATCTGAACCCATGGGCCGATTTCGCCCATATGCAATCCCCGCCGTACTTTCAATCCTAGTAACCTACAGTTAAAATTTCATCAAGATAGCTCCATTATTTTTTGAGTTATCGTGCCTACGGACGGACGGACGGACGGACACGGCTATATCGACTCAGGAGGTCACGCTGATCACAAATATATATACTTTTCCACTCTTAGCTCGCTTCCTTTAGGTGGTTACAAACACCATACCAAAGTTAATATACCCCTTTACCTATTCTATAGGTGTAGGGTATAATAAGAACTTTCCAACGATGTAAAAATATTTAGGGGGTTTCTTAGCAAAATTTTGAAAAATATGAGTTTTAGAAAAAGGATGTTAAATATTTTTTTTTTCAAAAATTTTCAACTTTGAACTACAATATCTCCAAAACGGCAGCACCTACCGTCATCAAGTACACGTTAAAATATTGTCCAGACCATGATCTTAAATATTATCTTTAATTGAATATATATATACCGAATAGATCGCTAGATATAATGGTTTTTATAAAATAGACTAAAATAACAAGGATACTTTCAAATGTCCTTTTCGTCCTTAAAGGACAATATGCGCCATTTAACCCATGTATTTTTTGAAAGCTGGCACCACCAGCTATCTTTCAGATATAGTCATTTGGTTCTACGCGGATACTAGTTAAACCTTAGAATATATATTCTTAAAAATTTATATGATTTAAATTTGTATAAATTTTTTGTATATGCGTGTGATAAGTAATTTTTAAAATAGGTATTCAAATTTTTTAACATTTTCAAATTAAATTAAGCAAAAGAAAAGAAAACTTTTGCAAATTTATGAAAATTTATGGTTTTTTTGCAAAAGGTTTCATTTCATTTATTACCTTTAGAAAAATTTAATTTAATTTATTACCTACATACAAATGAACTAATCAAATTTTGAGTCAATAATATTTTAATTTCGATTATTATACCCTACACCTATAGAATAGGTAAAGGGGTATATTAACTTTGGTATGGTGTTTGTAACCACCTAAAGGAAGCGAGCTAGATATGGAAAAGTATATATATTTGTGATCAGCGTGACCGCCTGAGTCGATATAGCCATGTCCGTCCGTCTGTCCGTATGCACGATAACTCAAAAAATAATAGAGCTATCTTGATGAAATTTTAACTGGAGGTTACTAGGACTGAAAGTATGGCGGGGATTGCAAATGGGCGAAATCGGCCCATGGGTTCGGATTCTGGACCTTTTAATCGATCGAAGGGCTAACGAACATATATAACAAATCACGATAAATCAACAACTAATGACGCTTTCTTCATAAAATTTGTGCTGTAGGTTACTAGTAATGAAACTTCTTCGGGGATTCCGTAAGGTCGGGATTGGACCATGCGTTCGGAACCTAGAACTTTTTGATCGAATTTAGGCAAAACGAGCATAATTCCGAAACCAATGAAGATAGCACCTCCAAATTTGGTATCAGGGTGTCCCCTCCTATCTCCTAAGTGTCTTGCGAATTTGGGTCCCATTGGAGTACTGGGTCGGGGACCAGCCACACATTTCCGAAGACCTTAAAGCATATCTTTAAAATTAATAAAGATAACAACTTGAAAAAATGTAGAAGCTTCCAATTTGCCACAAGGGTGTTCTTTACTATCTCTTGCGTGTTCCCTTAATTTGGGATTAATTGGAGTGGTGGTTCAGTACCCCTCTCAGACCTCCCAAGTTTTAAAAGCTAATAATCGAAATTTCTAAAAATAGTTACTTAAAATTAAGATAGACCGTTTAAATTGTGTACAAGGGTTAACTAGTACTATAAGTAAAGCGCGGGCTGTATAAGGGCGAAATCAGCCCATGGGTTCGGATTCTGGACCTTTTAGTCGGTGTCAGGGATAACGAATATATATTAAAAATCACGATAACTCAACAACTAATGAGGCTATCTTCATGAAATTTGTACTGTAGGTTATTGGTAATGAAACTACGGCGGTGACTACGTACGGTGAGGATTGGACAATGGGTTCGGAACTTAGAACTTTTTGATCGAATTTAGGCCAAACTAGCGTAATTCCGAAACCAATGAAGATATAACCTCCAAATTTGGTATCAGGGTGTCCCTTCCTATTGCGTAAGTATCTTTGAAATTTGGGCCCCATTGGACTAGTGGGTCGGGACCAGGCACTCAGTTCCGAGGAGCTTAAAGCATATTTTCGAAATTAATAAAAATAGTAACTTGAAACAAATGTAGAAGCTTCAAATTTGGCCTAGGGTGTTCTTTACTATTTCTTCCGTGCCCCCCTAATTTGGGATCATTTGGAGTGGTGGTTCAGGACCTCTCTTAGACCTTCAAGCAGACCTTGACAAGTTCAAGGACTAACAAACATATATCTTAAAAACACCATAACTCAAAAAATAATGCCGGTATTTTGATGAAATTTAAACTCTAGGTTACTAGTAATGAAAGTACCATGGGAGTTGGTTCTGGTTGAGTTTAATTTCAAAGCCAAAGAATATATTTCCTATGTCCTATGTGTCTCCGAAATCTAGACTTAATTGTAGTGGTTCAGCTATACTCAAAAGTACTTGCTGCATTTATTTAAAATTTATTTGAATATTTAAATGAATTATATGAAAAGGTCTAAATTTGTAATTGTATTTTAGAAATACATTTATTGCATATTTTGCGTTTGTAAGCTTTTCTATTAGGTATATAAACTAACCATTTAAAATAATTGCAACTTTTAAAAATTTGGATTATTAAATAATATATTTTGCTTTGATTATCTTTTTATCACAAAATTTAATAATTAGAATTTTTTCATTTTGTAATTGAATTGGAATAAATATATTTTCATTTATTTCAAGTTTGTTTGTTTTTTAATATTTTTAAATAGATAAATTAGTAAGAATTTGTAATATTTTTTAAGAGATGGTGTAATTAGAAAATGTTTTTAGTATTATAAAGTTAATTTGGTTAGCTATGTCTTACGATCAAATTAATAACAGCTTTTATGGTGTTAAAATGACTTATGGATATGTCCTTAAATTTGAACCAAATAGGTGTAGGGTATTTCTAAGTCGGTTGCACCGACTGACTGTTTCTTAACTTGTTTTTTTAATATTTGGCTCTTTACTATATTTCTAGAATCTTAAATCAAATAAAAGAATTAAAATAAATTTAACCACTGCCTACAATAAAAAATATTTATAAAAAATAAGTATTACTACACTGCACTAACTACCGAATTTTAAAATTTATTTTTTATGTAGTATTTTTTTGTAGGTAAATAAATTAGAAAAATGTTTGAATGCAAAAAAATTTTCATAAAAAAAATCAAAGCAATCTTTAATTTTCGAATTTCGGTGAGTAAATAAAACAATAGAAATAAATTTCTATTCTTCTTTGTTCAAAGAAGAAAAAAACAAAAATAAACATATTCCTATTCTATTCTTTATTATTAGATTTTTCATATTGGCAAGGTCTCGTCAACTCTTGTGTATTATATATATATAATTAAAGTTCCAACATTATATTTTAACATGTTTTAAATTTTCTTCTTAATTTTAAAGGGCTTTTTTTTATATGAAGAAAGTGGCCCTTAATTTTTAAACATTTTTTTTTATATAACAAAATCCTAAGAAAAGTTCCAAATTTTTCGCGCAATTCCTAAATTAATTTGTTGAACCTGAAACCTTGCGAGCAAGGGAGGTTAGATCTTTGCAAACCAGCTAAAGGCGATTATTACATAAAAATTAATTTTTTTTTTTTAATAATCATTAACTTGGCAATGTATATTTCCAAGGTTAAACGTTAACATTGAAGCTGTAAAATTATATTTCGGCCCATGTTAACAGGTTTTCTTGATTGCATTGTGTTTGTATATGAAACTTATTAATGTTTTTTTTTTTTTTATTCAATTTTTTATTTAATTTCAGATAATTTTACAATAATATATGAAATTATGTATAAGAAATTAAGTAATTCTTAAACTACAGCTTATAACTAACATTTAATAACTTAAAATTTTTTACAATTTTTCTAATTCCCAGTTTTTTTTTTTTGTTTTTTGTTTTTTTTTAAATTTTCAATATTAAAGATTAATTTCTAGGATTTTTTACAAATTTTCAAATTTTACTTTTAAATATTTTTAAATTTTGACTGTTTTTAATTTCTACCGGTAGTGAGTTGAAAAGTTTTATTGCGCTGCATTTTAGACTTTTCAGCTTCAACGTTGTTTTGGCTTTAGGAATTTCGATATTTTTCCTGTTTCTGGTTAGATAATTATGAATATTCTCCCTATTTTGAAGTTTTACTTTTGACTTAATATTATTGTTCAGGATATTATACATGTACATATTTACATTTTTCAAAGTAAATTAGTTGGTTAATATCCAGTGTATCAATTATTTTATATAAATTATTGGTTCTAGTTCTTATATTCAAATTAAATAAAGTTTTGCGGGCTCTATTCATTACCGCACTCATTTGATTTTTATGAAAAAATTAACAATGACTCCAACTGCATATATTATACCTAATTCTTGATAATATATGGCCATTACATATAAGTTTAGCAGCATAATTTGGAATATTCCCCATTCTTCTGACAGCCATTGTTATAGGAATAATTTTTTTTTAATCCTTTTTATATGTTTATCCCATCTTAAGTTTTCATCAATTATCATTCCCAAGTGCTTAACATTATCAACTTGTTCTATTATAGTATCCTTTACCTTAAGCGTAAACTTATCATTTGTTTTCTTTTGCATTTTGAATATCATATAATTAGTTTTTTTCGCATTTATACATAATCCAACCAACTGCAATATATTTTTAAGTCATCATTTAGTATATTTTGAATCTCTTCTAATGTTTTCGCTTTTGCTATAAGGTTAGTGTCATCTGCATAAATGTTGTACTTTGACTTATAATTGTTTTTAGGTAAGTCCATTATATACAACAGGTATAATAACGGCCCCAGTACCTTGTGGTACGCCTGTTTTTATTACTAGTTCATCACTTAGTACTTCATTAACTTTAGCACATTGAGTTCTATTTGTCAAATAACTTTTTAGTAAAAGATTACTGTTACTTCGAATTCCTAAGTTATCTAGCAATCTGATAAGTCTGGAATGACTTACCATATCAAATGCTTTTGTTAAGTCAATAAAAACTGCGCCAACATAGTATCCGTCATCCAACGCATCCTAAATATGTTCCAAGGTTGCTGCGATAGCTGATTCTGTACCACTGTTTTCTAAGAAACCATACTGATTAGCATCAAAGCCTATTGTTTTAGTAATGAAACTTCTTATTCTTGAATTAATAACTTTTTCATATATTTTCGAAATTGAGTTTAGAATTGAAATTGGTCTATAGTTACCACAGTCTTCTTTTGACCCACTTTTGTGAATAGGAACTAAATATGCTTTTTTAACGAATCAGAAAATATACCATTAGTGAAACTTTCATTTATCAGTTTCACTAAAGATGGGGTTATAATATTGACCAACTCTTGTAGATCTCTCACTGTAATTTTATCCAATCCTGGAGTTGCATTTTTATTTAAGTTCATAATAATTTGATGGATTTCTGGTTCTATAACTGGAATAAGAAACAACGAGTTGCTATTAAATAGATTTTGTGAGCAGCTAGTAAAATCGTTGGTATTTAGAATGTTTTTTTTAATACGTTCTCCTATTTCAGTAAAAAAATGATTGAGAGTATTTGCTGTTTCAACATCATTTTTAGTTTTTTCACCATTGCTTTTAATAACATGACTGACATTTTTCAGTTTACCTTCATTGGTATTTTTTATAGAATTATTCAATATTTTCCATAATTTCCTAGAATCGCTCCCGGCTTTTTCAATATTTCTATTAATATAATTTTTTTTTTCTTCTTTTATTAATTGTTCTACCTTTTTCTTCATTTTTATATATTTTGCCTTTTTTTCACTATTGGTCGGATCATTTTTATGTCAATTATATAATGCTTTTGTTATTTTCAGCTTGTCATGAATAAAAGGCGTTATCCAGCTATTATTTCTCGTTCTCATCGGTATTGTCTTAGTACATAATCTTTTTGCTTCTTGTATAATTTTTACTAAGGTTTCGATTTCTGGTATATTATTATTTTCAATTTTGTATTTTATTATGGAACGCATTTGATTATAATCGATTTTGTTTATGTTGTACTTTTTCATTGGTAACTTCTCAATGTTAATTGCTTTAATAGTTACTATTGCCAATTGATGGTCCGATAGGCAGTTATTTTCTATTATATAATTAACATCATAATTGGCATTTATGTTTGTTATTATGTGATCAATTAAGGTGCTAGAGTTAGTTGTATTTCTTGTGCTTTCCGTTTTATTAACTATGCTATATCCAGAAGTTGCTATAATATCCTTATACTTAATAATTACATTGGAGTTCTCAAATAGATTTAGATTGGTATCTGCAAAAAATATATGATTTGCCTTATCTACCAGTTTAGGTTCAAGAAACTCCATAAATAGGTTGCTGTTTTCCACTGGAGCTTTATAAAATGTACCGATTTTTAATTTTGGTTTTGAGTTCAGGATTTCAATTACAGTAAAGTTATATTTTTCATCTTTACATATTTCATTGAAACTGATATTATTTTTAATAAAAATGGCAGTCCCACCTCCTCTTTTTTTATTTCTACAGTTGTAAACTGCTTGATAATTGGGGATGTTATAGGTATATTTTTCATAATCATAAATCCAAACCTCTGTAATTATTACTATGTCTATTTCTTTATATTCATTCATTAATGTTTCCAGTATTTTATTTCTAATGCTACTATGTTTAAATACAATACCTTTAGATCACCAATTTGCATTATATTTTCTTGTTCTGCCATTCTTATCTGCCGATCAGGTAATTTTGCCAAGATTCTCTTGTCTTTTGAAGATTTTCCCTATATTTGTTATAAACATGTCGTATATATGTAGCTAGATCATTCGAAGCATCTTTATTGCAGATTCCTATGTTTTTGTGGTATCTGTCATATATTCTCCGAAGTTCCGGATAGTCAGTTGGTAGTTCTTCTTGATTAATTACATCCTTTATATTGGTTTGTGTTATATCATCAAAGCAAATATCATTTTTATCGTGGAAAAATGCTAAATATAATCGCACATTGTTATATATTCTGTAATCCCTTAATCTGGAAAGAACATATACACTATCTCCATTTTCAATTGCTCTTTTTGTAAGCCTTACAATTGGGGGTGACATGGGATCAACAAAACTTTTGCTATCATCTTGGAATTTAGAGTAACCTATTTTTCTTTCAGTTGTGTTCTGTGGATTTATTGTTTCGCCTTTATTCATTTGGAGTCTTTTATTTCTACATTATTATTACTATTATCATTGGTTTGATTAATTGTATCATTTTTTATCTTACTAATACTATCATTTTCTCTTTTTTCTGTATTTTTATCATAGCTTGGGTTAATTTTATCGTTTTTAATTTTACTTTTTACATTATCATTGGTTTGATGAATTCTATCGTTTTTAATCTTACTTGTACTATCATTTTCTACTTTTTCTGTATTATTAATATTATTATTATCATTTTTTTGGTTAATTTTATCATTTTTAATGCTCCTTTTTGAATTATTATTAATAGTTTTATTTATTTTTATATTACTTTTAAGGATAGTGTTCTTATTTGACCATAATTTTGGAAAATATGAAAGAATATAGTTACTCTTCTTTTTATCTTTATCATAATCAATTTTGTTAGTCTTTTCACTGTCATGGTTAATATTATTATTATTACTATTATTATTATTATTATTTTCGTTGTTATTATTTTCATTTTTTATATGAGTTATATCACTGTTAGTGTCTCTAATATTATTTATACTTGGTTTAACATTAGTATTATTCTTATTAATATTATCATTAACATTATCAGTTCTGCATGCAGAATCACTTTTTTTATTTTCATTTACATTTATATTTAATTTGTTATCTTCCTCTTCTATTTTCCTTAATTGCTAGTATCCGATTTTTTGTTTTCTTATACTTAATTTATTTTTATACAATGGACATGATTGACTAAAAGTTTTATGATTAACATCCAACCCCAAACTGAATTTTTCGTTCGATTTTAAGCAATTAATGTATTTATTAATTTCCTCTTTTTGGCATTCACTTGTCTTGCGTTGTTGGTGGCACTTCAAGCATGTTTCTTTATTCGTGCATTCCGCAGCCCTATGGTTAAATCCTTTACATTTATAACATCTAGAAACTTTTATGGCATCAAAGACCTTGTACCTTTCCCATCCAATACATAATTTTTCGTTAGCTATTATTTTTGGGAATGATTCCTTATCCACTTCTATAATTGCATTAAACATTTTTTTGTTGTATTTTTTCACTGGATATATCTTTAATACTTTAAGTTCACTCATTTGTAGAAAAGAATTTTGTTTTTTAAGTTTTTCCACAATATCATTTTCACTAAATTTATTATTCATGTGAACAATTTCTATGTTAGGTTTAATGACCACAGGTATTTTGATATCATAATTATCTTTCATTTTTTCTTCTAATTCCTTTTTGATATTTTCACGATCTTCGATGGTTTCCGTTTCTATTAAAATCATCCCATTACTTTTGTTTTCAATATTCTTTATTTTCAAATTTTTTGGGTCCACCTTTGTATTTAAATCACTTTTTGTTTTTTCAGTTTTCTGCTTATTCTTCGGTTTTATTATTAAATGTAACACTTTCTTCATTTTTAATTTTACACTTGCTTTAGTATTTTTAATTACATCAGCAAATGACACTGTTTGACCCATATTCGAATTTATATTATTTGTAACATTCATTTTTTTGCAGATCTCATCATTTTTATTATTTGTAACATTCATTTTTTTGCAGACCTCATCATTTTTAGCACATTTTCAAAAAATTTTGTAAAAATGTGCCTATATAGCTTCACTCTGTCCGTCCGTCCGTCCGTCCCTTTTTACCTACGATTGACAAAAAAATATAAGGAATGGGTAGGTATTACAATAAAAATAATTTAATATTAAAACTTTTTTTTGTAGCCCCCCCTGTTACGGAGCTACAGCCCCACAAAGTCGAAAAAAGCCCCATATTTAAACAGTTATAATTAGAGTTCTATAAGGTATATCTCCAACCTGAAAACGGTAACAGACAGCTGTTTTTATAAGCTTTACAAGTTTTTAAATGCCAATTGTATAGGTTTACCATACGGTACTAAAATTTACCGTTATTCAAAACTAAGTTTTACAAAATTTTTGGTGCCTCATAACTTCGGAACGGCTAAATCTAGAAACTTGAAATTTTGGGAGAAGTTAGATCCTTAAAAATAAGTAAGAGTCAGTTAAAAAAATTTTTTTGTCGCGCCCCCGCTTTAGGAGCTGTAAGGGGTCGAAAATTGAAATTTTGCTAAAAATTTAGCTTTTAAACACCTATAACTTGAATACCTGTCAAAATTTTTTTTTATTTGTATACAAAATTGAAAGCTCCAAAACGAAAGTTTCAATAAGTGTCAAAGGTTTTTCTTAATTTTGACTTTGTCCGTCCGTCCGTCCGTCCGTATGTTTACAAAAACTTTTACACCGTTTGAAATAGAGTAAAGAAATTTTAACCACGGGTAGATATTACAAAAAAATTAATTTCGTAGAAGAATTTTTTTCTGTAGCCCCACCCGTTACGGAGCTACAGCCCCCCAAATTAGGAAAAAGCCCTATTTTTAAATTGTTATAACAAGAGTTTTGTTAATTGTATTTTCAATCTGAAAACGGCAAAAGATAGCTGGTTTTATAAGCTTTACAAAAATATAAAGTTAAAATGTATAGGGTTACCATACGGTACTAAAATTTACCATTAAGGTAAACTCAACTTTTGCAAATATTTTGGCCCCATATATCTTCTAAACGGTTCAACCTAGGCTCTTGAAATTTTTAGGTCCTCCAAAATTAATAGGAGTCGGTTAACAAAATTTTTTTGTCACGCCCCCTGTTTAGGAGCTATAAGGGCTCGAAAATTGAAATTTTGCTATTTTCAACCACCTGTAACTTTAACACCTGTTCAAATTTTTTTTTACAAATATGCAAAATTTACAGCTGCAGCATTATATTTCAACATACGTTAAAGGTTTTTCTTAAATTTGAAAGGGTCTCTTTAAATTGAAGAAATTGTTTCTTAGTCTTAACCATTTTTGGTTAGATAATAATATTCTAGGTAAAATTCCAAATTTTGTTGGAGTTCAAAATTGATTTCTTAGAACCGGAAAAAAATGGAAGGGTGAACACAGGAGGGGGGTGAGCAGATCCATCATAAGTTTGCTAAGCAAAAATTTGGGAAACTTCCCCATTGAAGAGCTACTAGGTCTTCAAAATTAAAACTTTTATGTTCTTATAAAACAGTAACTTATTCACCAGTGTAAGTTTTTCCAAAATTAAACGTTAACATTCAAGCTCCAATATTATATTTTGCACTTATTAACAGGTTTTCTTGAATCCATTGGGGTTGTATTCTAAGTATTTCACTATTAGTCATATAATTAATTATTAATGAAATAACAAAATTATAATATTATCATAATATATATTTTTATAAAAATAAATGATAAAATACTCAGTAAGAAACCGTATATAATTTTGAAAATGTGCTTATTAAAAACCCTTGGTTTTTTTCCCTCACTTGTTTTTAATTGCACTAACAAATGATTCATTCACTTTTCCGTTTCAATTTTGAAGACTTCAGTAAATTTTTGCATTTTCTCTATTTCTTTTTGTTGACTGGCTTTAATTTCTTCCAATCTCTTCATGTAATTAGTTTCAATAGCCTTAAGTAATTCAACGACTTCATTTTCATTTTTTTTTATTGCACGTTCCAATTCCTCTTTATATTCCTTAAGGTACTCATTATTTTTTGAAACTGCACTGTCCATGTTTTGTAAGACCAAATCAACATTTTGTATATATCTGTATTCAATATTTTGTCACAAATAAACTTAATATTCCTATTGGTGTATAGTAAGTTCACCGTAGACTGATCCATTCCTGAACATTTTAACGCCTCATGATAAAATTTTTTGCACACACCTGCACATTCTACACCCGTTTCTCCTTTAATTTTTAGTTTGCACTTTTGGCACGAAGCCATTTCGCGTAATTAATATATATAATAATTTTTTTTTTGCGTAATTGCTTTTTTTACAATAAAATGATAATTTGCTGACTTAGAACTACATAATAATACATAAATACATGAATAAGTACATCGTAAATGTTATTTTTTTTTTTTATTACGATTTGCCATTTTTTATTTTGTTGTTTTGTTTAGAAGTAACATTTCAAAAAAAATTATGAATCACACAGAACAATAAAAAACATAAATTAATTTAAAACAATTGCTTATAAGTAAAATGATACAATTAGTATCATTTGATTAATGTTTAATTTAATTATGATAGGTACAATAAAGACAAAAATTAAATTAACTAATTGCAGCTTTTCAAGGTACGGTGGAAGGTTATGAAAGTCTCTGGAATTATGTAAATGTCTTAAAGCAAAAAGAAGGAACTGTTTTTGAATTGATTCAGTTCTTGCACTGTGAATGAAAAAAGCAGGATTCCAGATCTGCCGTATTCTAATAATGCACGCATGAGTGAGCAAAATAAAGTTACTGTTACCCAAATATTGTTGAACTCTCTTGCTCTTATTTTGAAAAAACCTAGCGTTTTGTTGGCCTTTTATAACATTGATTTATGGATTGATAGGGCAGTTTATAATTCAATTTGTTGTCCAAAATGATTCCCAAATCTGTGATATGAACTACGCGCACTAGGTTGCAGTTTTGTAAGAAATAATTATGCATCACTGAGGATCTTTTAGGTGAAAAGCTCATAGCGTAACACTTACTGACGTTGAGATCTAGCATGTTGTCAGAGCACCATTTATCTAAGCACTCTAATTTAGAATGAAGGAAACTGCAACCAGTATCATTCTTGATGTATTCTTGGTACATTTTAAGATCCTAACCTACAGCATATGTTAGGTGAGCAATGCCTGATAAACAAACAGAAAGATCTCTTATATATATTTTGAATAAAATTGGTTCTAAGTGACTACCTTGGGGTACCCCAGAGTACACAGAAATAGGGTACCTTGAAATTTAACAAATTGTACTCTTTCGTAATCATAATAATAATAATAGTTCCTTTAATAACAACGGTAGAACTAATAAGAATAATAATAAAAATATAAATAATAATAATAGTAATCATAATAACAATTATAATAAAAATCATAATAATGATTATTATAATGATAATAATAATAATACTTATAATATTAATAATCACAATAATAATCATAATCATATCTATTATTTTTTTTTTATTAAGAGGGAAAATCTTTTATTGTATGTTATTGTCGGAGTCTCTCAGCTCAGGCATACCGACTAAAAAACCGCCCGCTCTTGACGGACCTTTGTGGTGTCTAGGTCGAACATCCTTTTGCGCAGCATTTTCTGCGTAAAAAGTGACAAACCGTTCCAAGCTCCCTTATCCTGTAGGATGTGCCCAACACTGTGTCCAGAGATAACCGCGGCACTACCTCTCTCACCTGTATACGCTGTCGAGCCCATTCCTCACAGTTGAAGAAAGTGTGCTCAGCATCATCGTGCATGTGGCAACCCCAACACCTCACTTCCCTTCGAATCAGGATAACGCATTCCTTACTCCATTGCCTTAGCGTTGAAATCTCCACCAATTACCATTCGATCCGTCGTGTTCAAAACCGTATCCTCAAGGTCTGCCAACTTCACTTGGAATCCCGATATGGGTTTGTTGGTTATCAGAGAAACACTTATAAATGTGATATCTTTGTGTTTCACCCAGACAAGCACACGCCCGCGCCCATACCGGAATTTTCGCTGGAGCAGGATACTAGATGGCCGTCGTAGCCAGATAATACGACAACCAAGAAGTGGTCCGGTACGTATGCTGCTCACTAATGAGCAGTATGTCAGTACCCTCTTCCAGGAGGTCATCTGGTACTCTACTCCGGTTCAGGTTTGCCTGGAGGACGTTGATCATTTTCCACTACCTCCTCTAGAGCCTCTCTGAAGCTTCCCAAGCTTGTTCCACCACTCACCTCTAGCAGAGCCTACCCATCTCGAATTTGCCGGCTTTATTATGACAGCGGGTCGACGATTTGTTGACACTACAGTTCATCTTCTTTTTCGCTTCGGAAGCTTCCGGTGCTTTAATCGTAGACTCTTCCACCTTTTTAACTCCTCGCTTGTTCCTCTTCTTAGCTTTCTTCACAACCGCCCACTGCTGTGCCTCGGTGGAGAGTGAAGGGCTAATTTCCTTCTCCTTCTTCCTTTTTGGATTGTATTCTTTCTTCGCCGGACTGGTAGCTCCGCTTTTTGGAGTTTCACTGGTTATTATTTGCGGGGGTAAAATAAACTTATTTTTGCCAGCCCTATTTATCCCCGGTTGACTTTCCTCTGCCGTCTGTACACTGCGACTTCTAATTTTAAGCAGCATCTTCGTTTGGATCGCAGTGTCCGCTCGTTTAGAGCAGATTTTTCGGCATCATAAGCTTTTTAAAGTGTCCAAAGCATCTTGGAGTCCCACCAGTCAATTTTTAAATTCTGAAGTAATTTTACCTCAGAGTAAGAGCTTACATTTTGGTCAGCACACCATTGCTTTTCTGAAAAATTCTCCAAACATTTAACGCCGAGCTTGTTTCGTGCTCATTTTCCCTTAGCCCCACCCGTGGGGAGGAATTTGAAACAGAGCGCCCATACAGGGCTCGCATACTGGCTGGTATGTGTGACACCTTTATCCGACCCTTTTGGTATTTTAGTGGACTCTTAGCACAAACATACCTTACTGCGGGTATTTTAATGCCCCTACCCGCAAGGGATATTATAATAATAATAATAACAATAATAAAATTGGTAACAGTAACCTCTTCTTCCGACTTATATATAAGAAATTCTTATATTGCAATTGAACTGTTTGACAGAAAATTCAAAATATTTGTTTTTTTATATTTAATTGAAAAAAAATTAATAAAAAAAAAATGAATTAAAAAAAAAAGATGAATTTAAAAAAAAAATATGCTCTCAACGAGATTCGAACCCACACTTTCCAATTAAAATGTCGACGTCTTAACCACTAAGCCATCGACCTTATATACATCTCAATTTTTTTTAAATTATTATAGTTGCGATGGTATCAATTGTTTGTTTTGAATAACTGTTTTGAATTTTTTTAAAAATGTTTTAAAAAAAATAAATAATTTATAAATGAGAATTTTAAGATGAATTTAAAAAAAAAAAAAATTTTGCCCCAGCCAGGAATCGAACCGAAACGTTTTGACTACCAGTCCCATGTCCTACACACTATACCATAGAACAATTAATAATTTGTTTACAAAACGAGTTTTTATTTATCTCATTTTTTTTTTTTTTAAATAATTCTAGTTACTATGGTAACAAATGTTTGTTTTAAATAATCGTAAAGGCTATAGTATCAATTGTTTGTTTTAAATAACAGTTTTTAATTTTTTTATAGAAATATTAAAAAAAATTTATAATTTTTAATATAAATGAATCTTCTGTCTAATTTTCTATAAAATAAAGTTTTTTCAAACATAAAATAAATACATATATTTTATTAAAAAAAAAATAGATAAAAAAAAATGAATTTAAAAAAAAAAAAGTTTTCCTTAGCCTGAATTCGAACCGAGACATTTTTGCTACAAGTAACATGTCCTAACCACTACACCATGAATATATTAAAAATTAAACAACAATTTGTTTGTTTTTATATTTATTTTCTATTTCGTTATTAATTTTAAAAATACTCATAAAATATCGAAAAATTTGTATGGCAGCTACCCGAAGCCTTTCTCCGATTTTAACCAAAAACAATAGGGAACCTACAAATTGTCTAAAAATTACTTTGTGAAAGTTTCAGAACTCTAGCTCTTATAGTTTTTGAATTATCGTGCTGACGGACGGACGGACGGACACACATAGCTAGATCGATTCACTTTTCGATGCTGATTCGATACGTACCCTTGACACTATATCTAGCTCTTATATTTCGATGCGTTACAAACGGAGGAGTAATTTTAATATACCCGATGTTCATATATGTATGCACGGGTATAAAAAGTTAAGTACAATATTTTTAATCTAAATTAAACTAAATTTTAAAAAAAATCTTTTTATAAAAATTACAAATATAAAGCTTAATTTACAATTAAATCAAAAAAAAAAATAAATTTTTTTTAAATTACAATTTTAAAGAAAAAATGTATGTATGTGCCTATGAAAAAGTTTATTGAGAAACTACATGCATATGTACGTATTAATAGTATGTAAACAAATATCGTAATAATTAAATTTTTTACTTGGCGTAAAATTACAGTTTTATATACAAAATATTATATTTAAATACAAAAAAAAATTATTTTATTCTCAACTTAAAGCATAAATTAAAATAAAATAAAAACAGAATTTTTATAAATTTAATTTACAAAAAAAAACAAATGGTTTTTATCTAAATCTATATTATGATTATATTATTATTGTTATATTGACAAAAAAATCAAAAAAAAAAAAATTATGAAATACCTATTAATAAATTTCTCTTTGACTTGAAAAAAAAAAGAAAAAATAAGTCCCTTTTAGAAAAACTATTAATAATTTTAAATTAAAATTCATTAGTAAATAGATTCAACAAAATTTAACGGAATATTTTTTCTTCCGCTCTTAAATCTTAAATTTAACAAAAAAAAATTAAATAAATAATTTATAAACTTAAATCAAAAAAAATAAGTCTATAATTTAACAAAAAAAAAAATTAAATAAATAATTTATAAACTTAAATCAAAAAAAATAAGTCTATAATTTAACAAAAAAAAAATTTTAAATAAATAATTTATAAACTTAAATCAAAAAAAATAAGTCTATAATTTAACGAAAAAAATTTAAATAAATAATTTATAAACTTAAATCAAAAAAAAAAAAAATAAGTCTATAATTTAACAAAACAAAATTATTAAATAAATAATTTATAAATTTAAATCAAAAAAAAAAAAAAAATGGAAATAGACAAATTTAAAATTATGCTCGAAGTTGTGAGCAAAATTTCACCCTTCACGGGAAAAAATACAAACGACTTGACTGAGTTTATTGAACGAGTAGATGTGCTCATACCATCACTCAATACTTTTGACCCTACAAATACAGCGCTAATAATAGGGTACATAAAAGACAGAATTATTGGCGAAGCTAGGGTGTCATTAAGGAAAAATGGTAATATAAAATTTTTTCAAACATAAAATAAATATATATATTTTATTAAAAAAAAAATAGATAAAAAAAAATGAATTTAAAAAAAAAAAAAGTTTTCCTTAGCCTGAATTCGAACCGAGACATTTTTGCTACAAGTAACATGTCCTAACCACTACACCATGAATAGATTACTAATTAAACAACAATTTGTTTGTTTTTATATTTATTTTCTATTTCGTTATTAATTTTAAAAATACTCATAAAATATCGAAAAATTTTTATGGCAGCTACCCGAAGCCTTTCTCCGATTTTAACCAAAAACAATAGGGAACCTACAAACAAGTGATCGATTCACTTTTCGATGCTGATTCGATACGTACCCTTGACACTATATCTAGCTCTTATATTTCGATGCGTTACAAACGGAGGAGTAATTTTAATATACCCGATGTTCATATATGTATGCACGGGTATAAAAAGTTAAGTACAATATTTTTAATCTAAATTAAACTAAATTTTAAAAAAAAATCTTTTTATAAAAATTACAAATATAAAGCTTAATTTACAATTTAATCAAAAAAAAAAATAAATTTTTTTTAAATTACAATTTTAAAGAAAAAATGTATGTATGTGCCTATGAAAAAGTTTATTGAGAAACTACATGCATATGTACGTATTAATAGTATGTAAACAAATATCGTAATAATTAAATTTTTTACTTAGCGTAAAATTACAGTTTTATATACAAAATATTATATTTAAATACAAAAATAAATAATTTTATTCTCAACTTAAAGCATAAATTAAAATAAAATAAAAACAGAATTTTTATAAATTTAATTTACAAAAAAAAAACAAATGGTTTTTATCTAAATCTATATTATGATTATATTATTATTGTTATATTGACAAAAAAATCAAAAAAAAAAAAAATTGTGAAATACCTATAAATAAATTTCTCTTTGACTTGAAAAAAAAAAGAAAAAATAAGTCCCTTTTAGAAAAACTATTAATAATTTTAAATTAAAATTCATTAGTAAATAGATTCAACAAAATTTAACGGAATATTTTTTCTTCCGCTCTTAAATCTATAATTTAACAAAAAAAAATTAAATAAATAATTTATAAACTTTAATCAAAAAAAATAAGTCTATAATTTAACAAAAAAAAAAATTAAATAAATAATTTATAAACTTAAATCAAAAAAAATAAGTCTATAATTTAACAAAAAAAAAATTTTAAATAAATAATTTATAAACTTAAATCAAAAAAAAATAAGTCTATAATTTAACGAAAAAAATTTAAATAAATAATTTATAAACTTAAATCAAAAAAAAAAAAAATAAGTCTATAATTTAACAAAACAAAATTATTAAATAAATAATTTATAAATTTAAATCAAAAAAAAAAAAAAAAATGGAAATAGACAAATTTAAAATTATGCTCGAAGTTGTGAGCAAAATTTCACCCTTCACGGGAAAAGATACAAACGACTTGACTGAGTTTATTGAACGAGTAGATGTGCTCATACCACATAAAAGACAGAATTATTGGCGAAGCTAGGGTGTCATTAAGGAAAAATGGAAATCCTAATACTTGGGACCAAATAAAACAAATTTTGATAACAAATCATGGCGAAAAGTTATCAGCTGAGACACTCTTAGACGAAATGAGATTATGTCGTGTCACAAAAAATATTGAAAAATTTTATGAAGAAATTAATAATTACCTCTGTAGATTAAACAACTATTATCTCTTAAATAACATTAACAAATATTATCTCTTAAACAGTGAAAATGTAGAAAGCAATAAAAGAATAGCTTTAAAAATATTTGAAACTAATTTACCTGAACCTGCACGTAGTATTATATACAGTAGGACACCTAAGACCTTAGACGAGGCATACGAAATAATAAAAGAAGGTTATTATAAAAACCTTCGTGCGGAGAACTCCAAACCAAATTTAAACTATAATAATAACTTCAACAAAAAATATTATAATAAAAAAAATTTCACATCAAAACCAAACTATTCAAATTCAAACCAAACAAACTTAAATGCTAATAGGAAAAATTATCAACACTCAGGCAACTTTCATAAAAACAATTCAAATAACCAAACCTTTTATAATGACACTAGAACAAACCAATCTAAAATATCGAGAAATATTCACAGTTCTAATGCAATGGATATTGCAACTAATAGAACAATTCAAACTAGAGCGCCCAGAAATAATAATAGCTCTAACGAAATGGATATTGCAACCAACCAAAGCTGGCCGATCGTCTGACTAAAACAAATGCCCTATATTATTATAAATACTCCTTTAAAAGTATTGAGATTTATTATTGACACAGGTGCTGAATTCAGCATAATAAATCCAAATTTGTGTCATCCTAAATATAAAATTAATTCTAATGTCCAAGAACTTAAAACTTTAAAACACAAAGTACAAACAAATACCAAATATAAGTTTTCACTTTTTGAAATCTTTAAAGAAAACTTTTCAGTTGAATTTCTAGAAATAGATTTTCACAAAATTTTTGACGGTTTAATCGGAAACAATATTCTTGATCCTCTAAATGCTATTATCGACTATAAAAATCGAACTATAAAAACTAACAACGCGATTCTTCCTTTCTTTTTGACAAGAGATGAGAAAAATTATCTTGCCAAAAGTTTCCAAGATAATCCTATTGAACTATTTTCAAACGAAGTTAATAATTTTAACGTTCTTGACCACATAAATATATCACATTTAAATAAAGAAGAGCAAAATTGATTAAGGAAAATTATACTGAATAATAAAAATGTTTTCTATAAAGAAAACGACAATCTTTCATTTACTAACAAAATCTAGCACTCAATAAATACTCAAAACGAAATACCTATATATACCAAACTATACAGATACCCAGAAATTCATAAGGACGAAGTCAACAGACAAATAGATGAGATGTTGAAAGATAACATCATTCAACACTCAAATTCCCCATACAATTTCCCAATTTGGGTTGTCCCTAAAAAACTTGACAACAGTGGAAAGCAAAAATGGAGAATTGTTATCGACTATAGAAAATTAAACAACATAACCGTCGATGACAAATTCCCAATACCTAATTTGGAAGACATTTTTGATAAATTAGGAAAAGCAAATTATTTTACCACCTTAGACCTTGCCAAAGGGTTCCACCAGATAGAAGTGGACCCGAAAGACAGAAAGAAAACCGCGTTTTCAACATCTACGGGACATTGTGAATTTATGAGGATGCCATTCGGGTTAAAGAATGCACCCTCCACATTCCAAAGACTAATGAATCAAGTGTTGGAAAAATACATAAACAAAATTTGTATAGTTTATATGGATGATATCCTTATTTTCTCTTCATCTTTGCAATAACATTTAGACTCTTTGCAAAAAATATTTCAAACCTTATCGAAGGAAAATCTAAAAATACAGTTAGACAAATCTTCATTTTTAAATCGGGAAACCGAATTTTTGGGACACATCGTAACGAAAGAAGGTGTTAAACCCAACCCAAAAAAAATAGATTCAATTTTAAAAATTTCATTGCCTACGACGCAAAGGGAAATAAAGAGTTTTCACGGCATCACAGGCTGTTACAGAAAATTTATACGTGATTATGCTAAAGTAGCGTATCCATTAACAAAATATTTAAAAAAGGGAGCAAAAATTAATTTGAAGGATAAAGAATATTCTAAAGGTTTTGAAACATAAAATGTTTGATCACATCAGATCCCATTCTAAAATATCCTGACTTTAGTAAGAATTTCCTTTTAACAACGGATGCATCTGACTTTGCACTGGGTGCCGTGTTAAGTCAAAATAATCATCCAATTTCATTTATTTCGTGTACTTTAAATAAGCACGAGAAAAATTACTCAACCATAGAAAAGGAACTACTTGCTATTGTTTGGGCTACTAAGAAATTCCGACCCTACTTATACGGTCGGAAATTTACCATCAAAACAGATCATAGACCACTTATCTGGCTCAACAATTTGAAAGAACCAAATTGTAAGCTTCAGAGGTGGAAAATCAAATTAAACGAATTTACCTTTGATATAGAGTATCTTAAGGGTAAACAAAATTCTGTAGCGGACGGTTTGTCTCGCATTAATGTTGAAAAAAATTACGAACAATATAATAACGAAATAAACGAAAGTCAAGAGGAAACAAATTACGATGAAGTAATATAACCTCTTTTAAACGAAAATTTAAACCAACCTTCTAATGAGATAAACAGTTTAAATTATGGGCTAAATTGAAATAACGAAGATGTTATATCAACTGGCGCCACGATTCATAGCGCTCAAGAAGATTCTAGTGATCTTATACATATCACGGAAAAACCTATAAATCTATTTAAAAACCAAATATTCCGAAAAGAAGGAAATAAAGAAAAAGTTTCTTTAAAAATCGTGCATAAAAAAATACAAAATACAGTGCATATAGCACAAAATAGCAATTTATTACAGCTAATGCAAAGAATTCTACCAGACAAAGGTCTGATCTGTGTTTACTGTGAAAATACAAAATTATTCCTAAAATTTCAAGAGCTTTATTCTAGAAACTTTGCTACAAATAAAAATTTGAGAATTTTAAAAACATCTCGAAATCTTAAAAACGTTTTAGACAAAAATGAATTAATTACAATTATCAAAAATGAGCACTTAAAAAATAACCATAGAGGTATTAACGAAGTCTTCTTAGAACTGACACAAAAATATTTTTATCCAAATCTTCGCAAAGAAATAACAAAATTCATAAATAATTGTGAAACTTGCAGTCTTGCTAAGCACGATAGACATCCTGCAAAAATTCATTTCAAATTGAGCCAGCTCAATTTAACGACATAGTGCATATGGATATTTGGTTTCCAGAAAGAAACCAAATGTACCTAACAACTATTGACAAATTCTCTAAATATGCTACATTGCATAAATTAAATGATAGAAATTGGATTAGCGTTTTAGAAGGCATTAAAGAAAGAATAAGATACTTAGGTAAAATGAAAAAGTTAGTATCAGACGGAGATAGATGCATTATCCACAATACCGTTGAAGAGTTTTTGAAAGAAAACGGTATCGAATTCCACCAAACAACTGCCGCTTTAAAAACTGGCAATAGTGACATAGAAAGACTACATGGAACTTTGAACGAACACTTGAGAATCATGAATGTCGAACGCACTAACGATACTTTAGACAACAATCTTTTTAAAATAATAAATTACTATAATAATTCTATACACTCAACAACAAAATTAAAACCTATCGAAAAATTTAGACAAAACCGATATAGAAAAACTAAAAAATAAAATTTTAATTCAAAAATTAACCCATAATGAAAAAGTTAATAAAGCTAGGCAACACACTCCTAATTTAAGTGAAAATATTGTAAAAAATAGAAACATAGCAAAATGCACTCCAAAATATAAGAAACTAACAAATTATGAAAAAATTAATAACTACATAATTGACAAAAATACAAAAAGAAATACAAAATTTTACAAATCCCAATTAAAACGAAAATATAATTACCAAACGTTTACTCTTTTTAGGAATGGAGTCAAAAATCTTAGCCATAATTAAACTAATTATGCTGCTGAACCTAGAAGTAAACCGTGCACAGGAAATAGAAGTCACACCGTTATTCGGAGACAACGGTTATACAATCCTAAAACTAAACGAAATACAACTCGTAGACAGCTATTCGAAAATACTACACATTGTAGACCTAGATCAATACCAAAATCTAATTAATACGATTGAAACAAATATTGATTCGTTAAATTTACGAGAAACAAATCCTAACTCTTTTCTACTTGTTAAAGAATTAGAGCATTTGAAACAAAATTTTGAAACTATTATTCCCCCCATCCATAGAAATAAAAGGGGCCTGCTAAATGTATTAGGCTCGGGATTAAAATTTATCGCTGGTACAATGGACGCAGAAGACGCAAAACAGATTTCTGACTACATGGATAACTTAAAACAGAATACACAACAATTAACAGAACAATCTAACAAACAAATAACCATAAACCAAATATTAATAACCTCAATAAATAACATAAAAACGCATATTAATAATCAACAACAACAGATTCAAAAATATTTATCTAAAATCATTACTGAAACAAACAAAACGATACAAGATGATTCAAAATACGTATTACAAATATACGTAAACATAGCACATATGAACAAAGAAATCGACGGAATCAAAGACATAATTTTGCTTAGTAAACTGAACGTACTAGCACATGACATTCTTTCGCCTAACGAAATCCAAGATTTCAATATAACAACGGAAACTTTTCCATTTATTAAAAGTAGCGTAATTTTAAAAGAAAGAAAAATTATTTTAGCAATTCTAATTCCAAAATTCACTGTTGAAAAATATTTTAGTGCTATTGTAATTCCATTTCCAAATCAAGTAAAACAAGAACTAGATATAAGTAATGAAATTATTATAGTATCTGAAAAAAAAGTAATATTTACATTTGAAAAGCAAATTGTTGAAAAAAAAAGAATTAAAATCACATAAAAATAACTGTATTTCAAATTTACATATTTAATAAAAACAATACATGTACCTTTAAAATTAACAATAAACCGTCTATTGAAGAAATAGATTCGGGCTTGTTAATCACAAAAAACATTGAACAAAGTAAATTATCACAAAATTGTCAAAAAGAAGATGTTAAAATTGAAAAACATAATTTAATAAAATTTATAAATTGTGATGTAACAATTAATGATGTAATATTTATAATTACGTTATTAGCGTTACCTACTTAGTCAATTTCGTGATGTCCGCACGTTTTTAGGCACTATAATTCAAAAAATAATGATGTTATCTGGATGAAATTTATACTGTAGATTAGTAGTAGCAAAAGTATGGCGGGGGTTGAAAAATTCCCCAAGACACATGTTCCCAAAACAAAAATAAAAAAATATTATAATGATGCTATAATGATGCAAATACTACCAACACAAAGAATGATTACCGACGTAATTATAGAGGACTGACCTATTTATCCATAAAGTAAAAGAAAATCTATCCTAAAAGCTATCCATAATGTAATTGACAATGATATGGACATATAAAGGAAGAATAAAAATTTCAAATAAACTCAAAAACAAGTAAAGAAACAGTCAGTCGGAGCAACCGACTTAGAAAAACCCTACTATATAATAATGTTAAATCAAAACGGAAATAGGAAAGAACCCTGGTGTACCAAATTTAAAGTCTCTATCTTCATGATATTCGAACATAACCTTTTTAATTTTGGGATTTCTTAGGAGGCACCTGAACCACGACTACAATTAAGTCTAAATTTCGGAGACACATACTATATGGGAAGTATATCCTTTGGCTTCGAAATTATACTCGTTTGGCCTCAGATCGATCAAAAGCTTCTAGAATCCGAACCCATTGTCCGAACTCGACCAGAACCAATTCCCATGGTACTTTCATTACTAGTAACCCAGAGTTTAAATTTTATCAAACTAGCGGCATTATTTTTTGAGATATATGTTCTTTAGCCCCTGAACTTTTCAAAGGTTCCAGAACCCGAAACCATGGTACGATTTTGCCCATATTCAGTCCTCGTCATACTTTCAATACTAGTTACCCCTTATACATAATTGGAACGTTCTATCTTAATTTTAAGTTACTATTTTCATTAATTTCGTTGATAAGCTTTTAAACCTTGGGGGGTCTAAGAGGGGTACTGAACCACCACTCTGATTGATCCAAAATTAGAGGAGTCGCACTGGAAATAGTAAAGAGCACCCATGTGCCAAATTTACTATCTTTATTTATTTCGAAAATATACTTTAAGGTCTTCGGAACTGTGTGGCTGGTCCTCAACCCACTACTCCAATTGGTCCCAAATCAAGGACACTTAGGAAATAGAAAGAGACACCCTGATACCAAATATGGATGTGCTATCTTCATCGGTTTTGGAATTATGCTTGTTTGGCCGAAATTCGATCAAAAAGTTCTCAGTTTCGAACCAATTGTCCATTCCCCTCCGTACGCAATGACCGCCATCGTTTCATTCCCGGTACCCTACAACACTAATTTTAGAGAGATAGCGGCATTAGTTGTTGAGTTATCGTGATTTATTATATACGTTCGTTCGCCGATTTCGTCCATATGCAGTCCGCGCTGTACTTTAAATACTAGTTAACCCTTGTACACAAGTGGAACGTTCTATCTTAATTTCAAGTTACTATTTTTAGTAATTTCGGTTATAAGCTTTTAAACCTTCGGAAGTTTAAGAGAGTTACTGAACCACCACTCCAATAGATACCAAATTAGGGGGACACACAAGAAATATAGGGGGACCTACAAGAATAGGAAGGGACACCCTGATACCAAATTTGGATTTTCTATCTTCATTGGTTTCGGAATTATGTCAGTTTGGCCTAAATTCGATCAAAAAGTTCTAGGTTCCGAACCCACGGGCCAATCTCGATCGTACGCAATTCCCGCCTTAGTTACATAACTAGTAACTTACAGCACAAATTTGATGAAGATAGCGTCATTAGTTGTTGAGTTATCATGATTTTTTATATATTTTCTGTGGTTACTAAGACTGAAAGTACGGCGGGGATTACCAATGGACGACATCGGCCCATGGGTTCGGATTCTGGACCTTTTAATGGGTCCAAGGGCATGGGCATGATGAAATTTTAACTGTAGGTTACTAGGACTGAAAGTACGGCGGGGATTGCATATGGGCGAAATCGGCCCATGGGTTCGGATTCTGGACCTTTTAATCGGTTTCAGGGCTAACGAACAAATATAAAAAATCACGATAACTCAACAACTAATGACGTTATCTTCATCAAATTTGTGCTGTAGGTTACTAGTAATAAAACTTCTGTGGGTATTGCGTAAGTTCGGGATTGGACAATGCGTTCGGAACCTTGAACTTTTTGATCGAATTTAGGCCAAACAAGCATAATTCCGGAACTAATGAAGATAGAACCTCCAAATTTGGTATCCGGGTGTCCCTTCCTATTTCCTAAGTGTCTTTGAAATTTTGGGCCCCATTGGAGTTGGGGGTCGGGGACCAGCCACACATTTCCGAAAACCTTAAAGCATATCTTTAAAATTAATAAAGATAGCAACTTGAAAAAATGTAGAACCTTCAAATTTTGTGTTCTTTACTATATCTTGCGTGTCCCCCTAATTTGGGATCAATTGGAGTGGTGGTTCGGTACCCCTCTTAGACCTCCGAAGTTTTAAAAGCTTATACTCGAAATTACTAAAAATAGTAACTTAAAATTAAGATAGAACCTTCAAATTTTGTACAAGGGTTAACTAGTACTTAAAGTACAGCGCGGACTGTATAAAACCGAAATCAGCCCAAGGGTTCGGATTCTGGACCTTTTAATCGGTTTCAGGGCTAACGAACATATGTAAAAAATCACGATAACTCAAAAACTAATGACGCTATCTTCATGAAATTTGTGCTGTAGGTTATTGATAATGAAACTACGGCGGCAATTGCGCACGGTGAGGTTTGGACAATGGGTTCGGAACTTAGAACTTTTTGATCGAATTTAGGCCAAACTAGCATAATTCCGTAACCAATGAAGATAGAACCTCCAAATTTGGTATCATAGTGTCGATTTCGATTTACTTAGTCTCCTTGAAATTTGAGCCCAATTGGAGTAGTGGGTGGGGACCAGCCACTCAGTTCCGAGGACCTTAAAGCATATTTTCGCAATTAATAAAGATAATAACTTGAAACAAAAGTAGAAGCTTCAAATTTGGCACATGCGTGTTCTTTATTATTTCCTGCGTGTCCACCTAATTTTGGATCAATTGGAGTGGTGGTTCAGAACCTTTCTTAGACCCACCAATGTGTAAAAGCTTATCATCGAAATTAATAAAACTAGTAACTTAAAATTAAGATAACACGTTCCAATTGTGTACAAGAGTTAACTAGTATTGTAAGTATGACGGGGACTGCATATGGGCGACTTCGTACCATGGTTCCGGGTTCTGAAACCATTGCAAAGTTCAAGGGTTAACAAACATATATCTTAAAACACCATAACTCAAAAAATAATGCCGCTAATTTGATGAAATTTGAACTCTAGGTTACTAGTAATGAAAGTACCATGGGAATTGGTCCTGGTCAAGTTTAATTTCGAAGCCAAAGAATATATTTCCTATTTCCTATGTGTGTCTGAAATTTTTACTTAATTGAAGTGGTTCAGCTATGTTCAAAGGTACTTGCTGCATTTATGTAAAATTTATTTTTATATTTAAATGAATTATATCAAAAGGTCTAAATTTGTATATGTATTTTAGAAATACATTTATTGCATATTTTGCGTTTATAAGCTTTTCTAATAGGTACATAAACAAGCCATTTAAAATAATTGCAATTTTGAAAAATTTTAATTATTGAATATATTAGCTTTTTATCACAAAATGTAATAATTCAAATTTTTTCATTTAGTAATTGAATTGGAATAAATATATTTTCATGTGTTTCAAGTTTTTTTGTTTTAATATTTTTAAATAGATAAATTAGTAAGAATATGTAATATTTTTTAATAGATAATATAATTAGAAAATGTTTTTAGTACTGTAAAGTAAATTTGGTTAGCTATTTCTTACGATCAAATTAATAACAGCTCTTATGGTGTCAAAACGACTTATGGATATGTCCTTAAATTTGAACGAAATAGGTGTAGGGTATTTCTAAGTCGGTTGCACCGACTGACTGTTTCTTTACTTGTTATTGAATGACTTAGTACTCTTGATTAATTTTTATACCCTACATCTACAGAATAGGTAAAAGGGTATATTAACTTTGGTATGGTGTTTGTAACCACCTAAAGGAAGCGAGCTAGATATGGAAAAGTACATATATTTGTGATCAGCGTGACCTCCTGAGTCGATATAGCCATGTCCGTCCGTCCGTCCGGCCGTAGGCACGATAACTCAAAAAATAATGGAGCTATCTTGATGAAATTTTAACTGTAGGTTACTAGAACTGAAAGTACGGCGGGGATTGCATATGGGCGAAATTGGCCCATGGGTTCGGATTCTGGACCTTTTAATCGATCGAAGGGCTAACGAACATATATAAAAAATCACGATAACTCAACAACTAATGACGTTATCTTCATCAAATTTGTGCTGTAGGTTACTAGTAATGAAACTGCTTCGGGCATTGCGTACGGTGAGGATTGGACAATGGGTTCGGAACTTAGAGCTTTTTGATCGAATTTTGGCCAAACTAGTAAAATTTCGTAACCAATGAAGATAGAACCTCCAAATTTGGTATCGGGGTGTCGCTTTCGATTTCCTTAGTCTACTTGAAATTTGAGCCCAATTGGAGTAGTGGGTCGGGACCAGCCACTCAGTTCCGAGGACCTTAAAGCATATTTTCGAAATTAATAAAGATAGTAACTTGAAACAAATGTAGAAGCTTCAAATTTGACACAAGTGTGTTCTTTACTAACTCTTGCGTGTCCCCCTAATTTGGGATCAATTGGAGTGGTGGTTCAGTACCTCTCTTAGACCCCCCAATGTATAAAACTTATCATCGAAATTAATAAAATTAGTTACTTAAAACTGAGATAACACGTTCCAATTGTGTACAAGAGTTAACTAGTATTAAAAGTATTACGGGGACTGCATATGGGCGAAATCGTAACATGGTTCCGGGTTCTGAACCCCTTGAAAAGTTCAAGGGCTAACAAACTAATGAATGTACCATGGGAATTGGTTCTGGTCGAGTTTAATTTCGAAGCCAAAGAATATATTTCCTATTTCCTATGTGTCCCGGAAATTTTGACTTAATTGTAGTGGTTCAGCTATGTTCAAAGGTACTTGCTGCATTTATGCAAAATTTATTTTTATATTTAAATGAATTATATGAAAAGGTCTATATTTGTAGTTGTATTTTAGAAATACATTTATTGCATATTTTGCGTTTATAAGCTTTTCTGTTAGGTATATAAACTAACCATTTAAAATAATTGAAATTTTGAAAAATTTGGATTATTAAATATATTATGCTTTGATTAGCTTTTTATCACAAAATTTAATAATGAGAATTTTTTTCATTTTGTAATTGAATTGGAATAAATATATTTTCATTTATTTCAAGTTTTTTGTTTTTTAATATTTTTAAATAGATAAATTAGTAAGAATTTCTAATATTTTTTAATAGATAGTGTAATTAGAAAATGTTTTTAGTATTATAAAGTTAATTTGGTTAGCTACGTCTTACGATCAATTTAATAACAGCTTTTATGATGTTAAAACAATTTATGGATATGTTCTTAAATTGACTGACTTTTTCTTTACTTGTTTTAATTTTAAATAATTTTTAAATTTATTCTCTTAATTTGTTTATTTTTTAATGTTATACATAATTCAATTTTTATTATTTTAATTCTTTTAAGTTGCAAAATTCTGGTTAGATTTAATTTATAGATTTATAGGAATCCTATTTAGTTTTCCTTGAAATATGACATGATCCAGATTATTGGATTGCTATCCCCAATAATAATAAAATTTCAATTGTTTTTTCAACAAATATGGCTAGAAGAGACTAACTGGGATCAACCAGTATCTAACAACATTTTGAAAGAATGAATACAAATCAAGGAAGAACTACACTTATTGGAAAAAATATAAATTTGTAGATGGATTGATTACGGAAAAGACACCAAAGGTTTCCAACTTCATAAATTTTCTGATGCATCTGAAAAGGCTTATGGTGCAGTTGTGTATCTCAGAACAATAACAAGCGTGCGCGAGTTATGTGATCATACAATCACACCACCTGGCACATTTGACAACACCTGACTTTCAGAATTATTTCATAACTTTAAATTGTACTTAAATATCATATTTCACTTTTGTAAATTAAATGTTCTAAATTATTACTTATATTAAATTTATATTGCATAACTAAAACTGTACTTAATTATTAACTAAAATATTGCTTACTAAACATTTTGTATCTAAATTAATTTGTGAACTTTTAAAATTGAACTTTCCCACATTAATGTAATTTAATAATTTTGATTAGCTTTGCATAATTTTTATTATAAAAGACCTGTAAAATTTAATAATTAATCAATTAAGTTTAGAGAACCAAATAAACAAGTTTATTTAAAATTAACTTTGTTTTTTTTATTTATGTCAAAAAGGACATATGTAACTGGCGCAGTCGGTAGGATCCGGTGATGATCCTTTGTTAATCTAAATATTAGACGTATAAATATTATAACGACGATT